>ML661896.1:22078561-22250488 GCA_007570785.1 Antilocapra americana
TACATTGTCATGATATCACCATGGGTTTACATATGCTTCCCCTCCGGGTCCCCCCTCCCTCCTCCCTCCCCCCCGGGAAATCTCGCTGCACCAGTCTCGAGCATCAATCCTGGGCTGGCGATTGATTAGACACATGACAATTAACATGCTTCAATGCCCTTCTCCCATTACCCTCATCCACAAAGTCCACAAGTCTATTCTATACATCTGCGTTCCTTTTGTTGTCTCCCATGTTGGGTTCTCATTACTGTCTTTCTAAATTCCATATATATGTGTTAATATACTGTATTGTTGTTTTTGCTTCTGGCTTACTTCACTCTGGATAATGGGCTCCAGTTTCGTCCATCTGAGTAGAATTGCTTCAAATGAATTTTTTTTTAATGCTGAGTAATATTCCATTGTGTATATATACCACAGCTTTCTTATCCATTCGTCAGTTGATGGGCATCTAGGTTGCTTCCATGTCCTGGCTATTGTAAACAATGCAGCGATGAACATTGGGGTGCACGTGGCTCTTTCAATTCTGGTTTCCTCGGTGTATATGCCCAGCAGTGGGATTGCCGGGTCATATGGCAGGTCTATTTGCAGCTTTTTAAGGAACCTCCACACTGTTTTCCATAGTGGCTGTACTAGTTTGCATTCCCACCAACAGTGTAAGAGGGTTCCCTTTTCTCCACATCCTCTCCAGCATTTATTGCTTGTAGACTTTTGGATGGCAGCCATTCTGACTGGTGTAAAGTGGTACCTCATTGTAGTTTTGATTTGCATTTCTCTGATAGTGAGTGATGTTGAACATCTTTTCATGTGTTTGTTAGCCATTTTTATATCTTCTTTGGAGAAATGTCTGTTAAGTTCTTTGGCCCACTTTTTAATTGGGTTGTTTATTTTTCTAGAATGGAGCTGCAGGAGTTGTTTGTATATTTTTGAGATTAATTGTTTGTCTGTTGTTTCATTGGCTATTATTTTCTCCCATTCTGAAGGCTGTCTTTTCACCTTGCTTATAGTTTCCTTTGTTGTGCAAAAGCTTTTAATTTTAATTAGGTCCCATTTGTTTATTCGTGTTTTTATTTCCAATATTCTGGGAGGTGGGTCATGGAGTATCCCGTTTTGGGTTATGGCAGAGAGTGTTTTGCCTATGTTATCCTCTAGGAGTTTTATAGTTTCTGGTCTTATGCTTAGATCTTTGATCCATTTTGAGTTTATCTTTGTGTATGGTGTTAGAAAGTGATCTAGTTTCATTCTTTTACAAGTGGCTGTCCAGTTTTCCCAGCACCACTTGTTAAAGAGGTTGTCTTTTCTCCATTGTATATTCTTGCCTCCTTTGTCAAAGATAAGGTGTCCATAGATGCGTGGATTTATCTCTGGGCTTTCTATTCTGTTCCATTGATCTATGTTTCTGTCTTTGTGCCCGGACTTTAGGCTATACTACAAATCCACAGTCATTAAGACAGTATGGTCCTGTTACATTTATACCTGTTTTGCCCTGGTGATTTCTTTTTTTTAATGACATTTCTTATTTTCTTTATAATTTTACAAGCAATATATCTTCAATATAGAAACTATAAATACATAAAAGCATAAAGTAAAAAATAGCAAACATCCATAATCCCTACCCTCTAGAGATAACCATCATTAGCATTTTTATACACTTCCTCCCAATGTCTGCATATTTTTTAATTGAAGTATACTTGACCTACAACACTGTGTTAGTTCCAGGCATACAACATAGTGATTTGATATTTCTATACATTACAAAGTGATCACCATGGACACTAAACTGCTTACTTCTTTACCTTCCAATGTATTCGGAAATTCCAAGTCACTTGCAAAATGTCAGTAAAACTGTGTACAATGAAAAAGAACTCTGGAGAATCCTTTTTGGAATCAGCGAGCAGGGAAAATAGCATAGCATTGAACAGTAAGAATGGCCACTGATCAAATTTAACCAAAGGCTAGTTGTCTTGACTCAGAACTTCCCAGAAAGAGTAAATAAGAAATAAAGTTGACTTGATTCATTTTGGCAGCCAACAGATAGATTTTGGTTTATTTTCTTCCTGTCCTACAGGATAATTTTTTTTAAGGCAAAGAAAAAAATACATAGGGAAGGAACAAGGTAAACCCCAGGTCAATTTTTAAATAAATTTTCTACTTTTTCCAAAAGGAGCACTGAGCTCACAACAGGCATTAAAAAAGAAAAAAAAAAAAAGCTAGGATAAATACTAGACAGTTGAAAATGTAATCAGTTGGCGATGCCCTCAAAGGCCACAGGTACTAAGTAACTGGTGAAAAGCAAGTCCATTCAGGAAGCAAACAACCCCTCCTCCCCTCCTCCTTTCCTCCCACAGGGACAGGCTAAGCAGAGATGATGAACTGGTTCTTGACTTGGGACAAGCTTTTTTTTTATTCTGTTATACATGAGGTAATAAGATAGTGATCAAGGCTGCCTCCAGCCCTTGGGTTTAAAATATACTCAAGCTCTGGGGCTTCCCTTGTGGCTCAGCTGGTAAAATATACTCAAGCTCACAAAATACAATAAGTTGATTATTTACCATTATTTTAGAGGATACAATGTCACGTATGTTGGATTTGTGGTGGTTTATACATTTATCATTTCCTACACTAGACATACTGACAACTATCACTTCTACTGACAATTAAAAGAAATTATAAACATCTTCTATGTGTAGCACAATGATCACTTGAACCTTACAAAATACAATTTGCTGCCCACATATTACCATTCTATCTTGCCATTTAACTACAGATAATGATCCTTTATGAATCAAACCCACAACCTGGAGATTTTCTATCTCATGTTCCTTTGGACCCTTGCAAAAACAATATAGAACTCCTGCAGTGTAAAATTAGGCCAAAACTTAATTATCTTGCAGCTTATTTCCTGAGTTTAATTAACTTTTCTGAGTGGTTTCTACTACAATGAGGACTAGGCCCATTTTGTATTATTTGGTGTCATAACTTCACTTCTCTCTCAGTTCCAAGGACACCACAAGCTCCCTCCAGTCCTAATTGCCATGGAAAATGCAGAGATATGAGAACTGCAAAACAGCTATAACCAAAATTAAGAATGTGCTGCTGTGCATACTAACACAGGGAGGGAAATCTATGTGTGTGCTATCTATAATCCCTTCTAGCCTCCAAATGAACTGACTTTAAATATTTAATTATCTTGTTAAGTAAATTCAGATTATGGATTCAAATTCTCATCATTACACATCATCAGGCTGTTTCAGAAGGACAATAAATTGAGGCCAGGCCAACAGGCTTTTATAAAGTAGATTATGATGCACGGTTTATAGCTTAAAGTCCTCCTCCTCCATGCCTACGAATACTACTTTTCTGGACCCCCAGAGGGCTGGAATTGACAAGGCATTCTGCCCCTGGAGAGTCCAAACCTCGTCCCCATGCCCAGTAGGCCTTTGGAGCCCAACAGATGAAAATCAATCCAGACTGTTCCATGATTTTCTCTGTAGCCCCTGGCAAGTTACTAAGTCTCTCCCAGTCTAGACGGCCCTGCTATTAAATGCAGGTAAAGGTAAATGCCCCCACTAGGGGTTCTGATGAATGTGGAACTGTGACCTGGAGCCTGAAAGGTGAGATGGACAATGGGCCACCTCACCCTCCCTTCCCCCATATAAAGCGTTTCAGGAAAGAAAACAGTTTCCCTCCAGCGAGAATTGTCAGCTGATTTTTAACATGCCAAAATGCTTTGTGAATGCCTGAGAGCAGATAATTATCAGGAAATCGGACTTGAGGGAGGAAACAACCTCTGTTGAGAGGCGTAAAAACAAAGAGTGGAGGAAAGGTTGTGAAGCTGGTAACAAAAAATAAACAGAAAATGCAGAAGAGAGAAGGGGGAAAGAAAAGAAGAACATGAAACATCCAGAACATTCTGATGCAAAGTGTAAGAAAGAAGGAGAGTTTATGACAAAAACCAGGGAGAAACCAGAAAGAAAACAGGAACACTCCTAGGCTACCTCAGTCTCCAGGTCACAGTTCCACATTATCCACGATTGTGCCGCTGTTCACTCCACAGGGCTAGGGAGCAGCTGAGGGTCAGTACTGGGAGATGCTGTAACCTTTTAGATGCTACCAGGTAATTTCCACCTACCCACCTCTCCACTCATTCTCAGTACTGGTCCAGTCACAGAGTTTCTCCTTGTTTTAAGTACATTTTAGATCCTTAGTTCTGTAATGTGGCCCACCACTGTTCTGGATCACAAGGATACCTTGATCTGGCTCCATTCAGTCTCTCCTTGGTCCCTCCTAGGCTAGCTCTGGAGAATTTTCCTTCACATCAACATCCATCTTTTACATGTCCAGGACCCTACGCTCGCTCCAGGTATAAGGGTAGGTAAAACAAGGCCTGCTTAAGATCTCCTGAGTCATGGAAAGGGCCATCTCCAATCTAGAAGGAAGGAACACAGATTTATGACAATAGTGAGAGGAAGGCCCTGGCCAAGTGAGGTCCTCACATTAGAGAAAACAAGACGATAATCATTATAGATTTTAGGCTCAGGTGACCAGTGATGCCAGTTTTGGCTGACACCTAGGATAATGACTGATACCTGCAAAGTTCCTTCCTAAGCTTTACAAGCATTGCTGTTTATAGTCTAAAACACTCAGTGTCTTGGGAAAAATTTGGCTTTCCTGTGCTAAGTGTCTTATACATGAAGATGCTGGGGTTGATCTAGGCAAAGACATGGCTATAACTAGAGTGATAACATCTATTGAGGTCCTGGCATTTTTGTTATTGCTGTTACTATTCACATCATCTCACAGACCAGGAAGAATTCTCCTCTACATATTTATCTTCTTGCTGTTTTCATTTCGAATTTTTAAATCTACCTTGTCCAGGGAAATAATTCTCAATAATTAATCTAATATATGACTTCACTCTTCAAAACCAAAAACGACTCCTAGGAAACAGAGGATCTATATTTTACTCATATTTAGTCCATAATCTTGGCCTTCACAGGCCCTCACATCCGTGCACTAGTCCTTATTTTATATTAAAATGTAAAAACTTTGCCTTGAGGTTATTCTGAGCCATAGAGGACTGTGTACCTGAAAGCCTCCTGCCTGCATCTGGATCCGCAGCCTTCCACACACTCCACTGCACAGGCCTTAAATCATCCTGCACACCCTGCTCTTGTACCTGCCAACATCATCCACTGTCTAAATGCAGCTAGCAGCTGTTTATTTACAATTAGATCTGCCAGCTGGAAAGCAAACATTCTCCGTTACCGAATCAATCAATGTTACAGGGAGAGGAAAAAAAAATTAGGTACAGCATGAAATAGAGGGCAGCAACATCACATTATACTGCAGCTGTCCTTGTGCAACGCCATTAGATGTTCTTAGCACCAAGAATTCATATAACAACAGTCTGTGATCAGCTGTCTTCCAGGCACAGATTTGACATCTAAAAAATACTGCCTACCAGAAGTGAAGGTTTGGGCATTGGAAGCCCACAGCCACCATCTGATGTCATGAACAACACTGTCCTAAGGGGTAGGTCTCTATCATGGAATCAGGGCTTCTGCCCTAAATTACGATCATCACTTTTGTATCCTCTTTTATTCAAGTAATGATTAGAACTGAATCATGCATATTGATATTGAGCTTTCAAAATAATATATTACCATGTTGATTATTTGGGGACACTCTCTCATTTTGGAAATCTCAAATAATGATGAGTAACTTTTTCTCCTTGTAAAATGGTCCTGTATAAATAAATCCTTCAATTTCTATTGGTTTATGTAGTTACTGATGTTTATTACCTTGATTTGAGTTTGGATGTGAATTTATAAGGCATAAGTTAAAATACACTTGACTGATTTAGACCTTTGACTGTGTAGATCACAATAAACTGTGGAAAAGTCTGAAAGAGATGGGAATACCAGGCCACGTGACCTGCCTCTTGAGAAACCTGTATGCAGGTCAGGAAGCAACACTTAGAACTGGACATGGAACAACAGACTGGTTCCAAATAGGAAAAGGAGTACATCAAGGCTGTATATTGTCACCCTGCTTATTTACCTTATATGAAGAGTACATTATGAGAGACGCTGGGCTGGAGGAAGCACAAGCTGGAATCAAGATTGCTGGGAGAAATATCAATTACCTCAGATATGCAGATGACACCACCCTTATGACAGAAAGTGAAGAGGAACTAAAGAGACTCTTGATGACAGTGAAAGAGGAGAGTAAAAAAAGTTGGCTTAAAGCTCAACATTCAGAAAACTAAGATCATGGCATCCGGTCCCATCACTTCATGGGAAATAGATGGGGAAACAGTGGAAATAGTGGCTGACTTTATTTTGGGAGGCTCCAAAATGACTGCAGATGGTGATTGCAGCCATGAAATTTAAAGACACTTATTCCTTGGAAGAAAAGTTATGACCAACCTAGACAGTATACTAAAAATAGAGACATTACTTTGTCAACAAAGGTCTGCCTAGTCAAGGCTATGGTTTTTCCAGTAGTCACATATGGATGTGAGAACTGGACTATAAAGAAAGCTGAACACCGAAGAACTGATGCTTTTGAACTGTGGTGTTGGAGAAGACTCTTAAGAGTCCCTTGGACTGCAAGGAGATCCAACCAGTCCATCCTAAAGGAGAGCAGTCCTGGGTGTTCATTGAAGGGACTGATGTTGAAGCTGAAACTCCAATACTTTGGCCACCTGATGCAAAGAGCTGACTCATTGGAAAAGACCCTGATGCTGGGAAAGTTTGAGGGCAGGAGAAGAAGCGGATGACAGAGGATGAGATGGTTGGATGGCATCACCAACATGATGGATATGGGTTTGGGTGGACTCTGGGAGTTGGTGATAGACAGGGAGGCCTGGTGTGCTGCAGTTCATCGGGTCGCAAAGAGCCGGACATGACTGACTTACTGAACTGAACTGATTAAGACCTCAAAATTAGTAAAGAATAACAATTTAATAGGAATATGGCAACAAAAGTACAGCAATATGGTTTGTTTAAATTGATGTTCAAATGGTGAGGCTCTTTATCTGCAGGAATTTTGTTGGTGTATGCTGCCCCAATTTTTTTTTTTTTTGCTAGTAATTGATGGAGGAAAAAAGGCTACTAATTAAAAATTGGAGGGTCACTAAACATGAGATTCCAATACACAACCCAACATTTTTAACCCACAAAAATTACTTATGAATGCATTCATACTTTTCAGCACCCCCTAAAACTCACTGCAGTTTGAGTGTATACCATTTCAAGTAAATGCTACAAATGTCCTTCTCTGGCCCTGGTGTGATATGAATTGGAAGGTTTCCGATCTCTATGTGCTCCTAATACCAAACTCAATTGCATTTGGTGTAACTGCAGAAACATCTGCTCTATCCACCAACTACTTATGGAAATGTACAGCCAAAGCTGCTGCAGACCTCCTCTGTCTTCATCAGAAAATATGCTGGCAGCAAACAGAAGCACAGCAAAACTTGGAGAGCGAAAGGAATCAGGAAAAGACAGTGAAGACTTTCAGGAGATAAATGAAACACTCCCAGTCGAGAAGTGGGAGTGGCCATGAGTAGACCCAGCGCCTTCAATCATTCAGAGCTTCCTAAGTTTTATATCTGCAGGCCCAGATGCCACCCTTTTCATCTACCTCAATTCTAAAGGCCATGGTCTACTTTCTTACTGTCTGCTTCACTTAATGGGGCTTCCCAGGTTGCACAACGGTTAAGAATCCTCCTGCTGATGCAGGACTCACAAGAGACACAGGTTCAATCCCTGGGTCAGGAAGATCTCCTGGAGGAGGAAATAGTAACCCACTCCAATATTCTTGCCTGGGAAATCCCATGGACAGAGGCTAATGCTCCAAAGTACAGTATAAACACTGAGCTTTCCAGAGTACACAGAAGAGGACTTGGTTCAGAATTATAACCACATGCTGGGAGATTGATAGGTTGACCACATATATAGGTAAACTTGGGGCTTCCCTGGTGGCTCAAATGGTAGAGACTGCCTGCAAGACAGGAGACCTGGGTTCAATCCCTAGGTGGGGAAAATCCCCTGGAGAAAGGAATGGCTACCTACTCCAGTGTTCTTGCCTGGAGAATTCCAAGGACAGAGGAATCTGGCAGGCTACAATCCACGGGGTTACAAAGAGTCGGACACAACTGAGTAACTAACATACACATACATAAACAGAGGGCCAACTCATTTCCATACACCATGACATTCAAGTAATAGCATCATACTGGCTTGGATTATCTGGCTGAATGTAACAAAAAGGTTCTGGCTAACTTCAACAAAGAAAAAAATTCGTTTACTTTTTGGAAGGAAATAAGGTAGGTAGTACATAAAATGGAAGGGTAAAATGAGCAACCAGATCTCAAGACAGATAAAACCCAGAGTAATGCTGGGAAACTACATATAGTCTCTTCAGAACAGCCGGAAGGATGAATCATATTTTTTATCTTAAGCCCTTCTCTCAGGCTGAGATTCCCATGGAGACTGCCTGGAGTGTGGGACAGGAAGGTTCCCAGTGCCGGAGGCCAGGCAGGCATCACAAGTGGCCATCCACCACAGCTGTAAATGGACGCACTTGTTCATGACACACTTTAACACACAGCAATGCGTGAAACTCAAAGAAACAACATTAGCAGGGTCAGCCCTTAAAAGCACAAGTCGGTCAAACTGCTCTTCATTTCATGGCAAAACACATGCTGCTCCAACACCCACATTTGGTGCATTTTGTTCCTTTTAGAACTTTCTCACTTCAGTATCTAACTTTCACAGTGAACATTGCCTGGCTTTCATTCTCCATTCTTGCTCATGAAATAATTCTGATTAATTCTGTTTATTACGAAGAAAAGCAAGATAAAGCAATAGGAAAGTTCTCAAAAAAAGAAGGAAAAAAAGGCATTGCAAACACATCAATGCTGTCCAAGAGAACTTTCTGTGATTATGGAAATGTATATCCAGATTGTCCAATATGCAAGCCACTGGCCATATTTGGCTATTGACCACTTAACATATAACTAGTAAGACTGAGAAAATTAATTGTATTTAATTTCAATTAATTTAAATATAAATCTAAATAACCAAATATGGGTAGTAGCTACCATACTAGACAGTACAGAAGAGATCCATAATCTTCAAGAAATTTCTTGTTCTATTTATTTTTAATCTATGTGGCTTTTATGTCCTGTCACATTCATGTGTACTATGAATGTGGAATCTTAAAAGCCAAATGAAATATTTTTTTCTGGGAAAGTTAAAAGGAACTCTGAACCTATTGTATAAATATGACAAGTAAGGCATCTTGTAGCTAAACAACTTGCATCAGGTCACCCAAAACTGAAACCATCCCAGATAAATGCACCAAGCTGCAGGAAGTCCTGAGTTCTCTTTCTCTCTGGGTTTCCCTAGGCATGTGACCCTGGGCAAGCCAGCTTTCTCTTTCTTGAAAGGAAAGGGTATAGACTAGATGGGTTCAGGTTCCTTTTCCAACACTAAAAGCCTTAATTTCTTTTTTCCTCTCACTAAAACCTAAAAGCTATAAAACATGGTTCAGGCTAGTAAGTGAATAAAACTTGCCTGATGAGATCTGGAGCAAATTGAACAACTCATGTCCCAGCCAGTCATGCAAGAGGGAATGTTAGCCCATCATCTGGAATTCTGGTTTCCAGAAATCCTTTATGGTTGGCGTCTAAAACTAATATTAAGAAAAATTTCTGTGAACTAAACAAATCTCCATGGGAAAGGTGCGACAAGGACTGCTTTAGATAGATAATATAGCTAAAAACGTGGAACTCTCAAACTCTGTCCCAGCCCACAAACTCCTGCCCCCCATACACACACATACTTCACAATTTCATGACCTTCTCCACAATCCCATATTGTTCTCTGTTTAAATGTTAATTTCCAAATTCCTCTCTTCTAGGTTCCAAACAGAATTTAAGTTAAAATACCAATTGTTAGATCAAGCCACGACACTGCTCTGATTATGAAGGTGACTTTGTTTCTAATAACAAAGTTGTAATATAACCAGCAGATGCCCCATCTCTCATTTATCATTTGGGATGCTATTAAGGGAATTCAAGTCTTCTTTGATTCATTAAATTTGTGTTTAATGGGAAATACATTCAACTCATTCTCAGACAAAAGCTCAAATAATTACCTTCTCAAAAATTTAATCTTTCCCTGAAGCAGTACTTCATGTGTCAACTCCACAAATCTTACTGCAGTAAAGGAGCATAAACACCAGATGGCAGCATTATATCATTAAAGACACTCAGACCTTGAAATCGAGGTACATTGATAAAATTTGTCTTAGCACATTTCAATCAGTCCTCTAGCCTTCTAAATCTCTTCTTAGCTGATAAATTTATTTACAATTTATTTTTAATCAGTTATTACTGTTATTTGAAATTTACTATTATGGTGACTTAGCCATTAACCTGAAATAGGCCTTCAATTTTTGGAAGGTTCAGTTACCAACATCTTTGGTGTTAAATGGTAGAAAATCATGTAAGGATAATTTTTTAATGAATTTGTTTTAAGCAATGCCTATTAATAATCTGGGAAAACAGTGGAAACAGTGAGAGACTTTATTTTTCTGGGCTCCAAAATCACTGCAGATGGTGATTGCAGCCATGAAATTAAAAGACGTTTACTCCTTGGAAGGAAAGTTATGACAAATCTAGATAGCACATTAAAAAGCAGAGACATTACTTTGCCAACAAAGATCCACATAGTCAAGGCTATGGTTTTTCCAGTAGTCATGCATGGATGTGAGAGTTGGACTATAAAGAAAGCTGAGCACCAAAGAATTGATGCTTTTGAACTGTGGTGTTGGAGAAGACTCTTGAGAGTTTCTTGGACTGCAAGGAGATCCAACCAGTCTATCCTAAAGGAGATCAGTCCAGGGTGTTCACTGGAAGGTCTGATATTGAAGCTGAAACTCCAATACTTTGGAAAAGACCGTGATGCTGGCAAAGACAGAGGGCAGGAGGAAAAGGGGACGACAGAGGATGAGATGGTTGGATGGCATCACCGACTCAATGGACATGAGTTTGGGTGGGCTCCGGGACTTGGTGTTAGACAGGGAGGGCTGGTGTCCTACAGCTCATGAGGTCTCAGAGTCAGACACAACTAAGCGACTGAACTGAACTGATTATTAATCTATTTGTTTTATCAATGCCTGAGAGTGATAAATGTTGCATTTTGGAAGGGAAAGTCTGGATGGCTAAGATTCATGTCCTTGAATCCCAATACTATATAGTCTAGGAGACAGCTTAGATAATAAGCAAAGAACTTCTTTTAAAATCCAAGAACTGCTCTTCCATGTATTCTGGAAATGAAGCCTTAATCAGATATCAACTATAACGCTTAAAATCTGCTCCCCAACAACTGAGAATCAGAGACTCTCCCATCCTCCCTGCCTTCATCCACACATGCTCCACTTTGTTCTCAGTCTGCCACTGGAAACTGCCTTCTCGAAATTCAAAGAAAATATTTTACCACAATAAAAAAAAAATTGTGTATGGGTTTGTAAATAAAAGGATTCCCTAAATGACTCAGTAGTAAAAGAATCTGCCTGCCAATGCAGGAGATACAAGACATACAGATTCTAACTCTGGGTCCGGAAGATCCCGTGGAGGAGGGAATGGCATCCCACTCCAATATTCTTGCCTTGGAGAATCCCATGGACAGAGGAGCCTGGTGGGCTACAACCTATAGTTTGTTAAAGAGTCAGACACAACTGAAGTGACCAAGCATATACACACACACACATGCAAGCACATGTAAATTGAAAAATACATTATGCCATTTTCTACTTACCAAGTAATAATAATTCCTTAATATCATCGAATATCTAGAAAGTGTTCTAATTTTCCATTGTATCCCTCAATTGAAATGTCCTCAATTCTTAAAAAAAAAATTCTTTTTGCATATCTTTTATGCTTCCTGTCCCTCTCCATATACAATTACATTCGGCTGAAGTCTCACATTTGGACTTGGGAATCCTTTGCTGGGAGGAGGAAGGCCAATGCCAGAAGCAAGTGTCATCTTAGGCTCTTTGACCCTGAGGGCTCACTCTCAAAACAAAAGACAAATCTGCCCCATCTCCATTCTTAGAGGAGGCACAGAAGCAAATTCCTGGCAATTATAGAATAGCCATTTTATCCCCATTCCAGAAATCATAGTTCAAAAATAGTCAACTCTAAAAGGACCCTGATACAAATGAGAAATATTTTAACAAGAAAGGGAAAACCGTATCTCGCTTTTTCTTTTACTCTTTTCATTTAACGAGGCAAAAAACTAATACATTGAATCATTCATTTCCTGCTAGTCCTACAAGCCCCTTAGAAAACCTCAAGGAAGTTAAGAACTCTCTCTGCACCAAAAAAAAGTTGACATGCCCTAATGCAAAGAGCACATATTTTCTGAGGATTGAGGGATGGAGGACCTACCGTTGGCCCCAGAGTAAGAACCTATGGCACTTTCAACCTCTGTGGCTTCTACGAGTTGTGCTATACACACAGGACAATACACGTACACATTAAGCCAAGCAGACTGACAATCTGTCTCCTTAACCTAAATACCAGTTTCTAGCAGGTTTGTTTGTTGTCTGCTTGTCATTTTATTTTGTATTCTTCTATTTTTTCCACACAAGGCCTGGGGGAGAGCTGTAGTGTAACTGAGAGCCATACAGAAAACCACATTCAGGAAAGCAAGTCAGAAAGCCAGGGTAAAGGTCTAAACTCTCAGATTTTCTTGGTGGGTGAATAAATTGGGCAATTTGGAAACCTACAGAGACTTCAAATTCTGCACATGCCTTGACCTGGCATTCCTACTTCTAGAAATGTATCCTAAGGAAATAATTGTGACTGTGTAGGTGATGGTACCCATAGGGTAGTCATTAGAAATAAACTGTCTGACAATGTTGAAAATGTTAAGCCAACTATGGTATATCCATTACACAAAATAATATTCAGCCTTTTGTACTAAGTTAATAAAGGTTAGTGATAATATTGAAATAGGTTCACTATATTAATAAGTAGGAAAAGCAGATTCTAAAATAGTCTATGCTATATGATTCTATTTTGATAACACATCCTGAAATGATATACACAAAATGGCTAATAAATGATTGATGCCTCCAAATGATAGAATTATGCTTGGTTTTATATTGTCCCTTTTTTTCTTTGAGTCTTACTTCTTCTTACCTGTATTTTTCTAAAGATAAATATAGTTTTTATAATAAAAAAAAGTTAACAAGTATGTTCCAGACATAAATAGAGTCTCAGGATCCTTGCTTATTAAGGTCAGAGGCCCAAACAGACAGGACATTTGGAAAACAAAAGAGGTAGGCCCCTGTCAAGCATAAGCATCAATATGGAGATTGAAACCAAGGCAAACTCTACTCCAACACAGCAAGATTTCAAGGTTCAGGCCAAGAAGGAGAAATCCCAAAAGGCATGGGTCATGTCAGGAACCAGAGATGCTGCAGGTAAAGAGGTGCAGTGGTATTGACATCTACCCACGCCCTTATTTTTCTCCTTCTCCTAAAGCGATTCTTGATATATAAAGCTAATAAGGAAATAAATCCAAGTTTCTAGAGCTTTATAAAAAGTGATTCCCAAAGGTGAGGGTGGGATGAATTGCAAGAATAGCATGGAAATATATACATTACCATATGGAAAACAGATAACCAGTGGTAAGTTGCTATATGACTCAGGGAACTCTAAATGGGGCTCTATGACAACCTAGTGGAGTGGGATGGGGTGGGAGGTGGGAAGGAGGGTCAAAGGGGAGGGGACATATGAAAATTTATGGTTGATTCATGTTGATATATGGCAAAAACTAAAGTGGCTCCCAAAATCATAGCCTGGAGAAAAGAAAATTTTGATTTTGGAATGCAAATCCCTGCCCAAGTCCAGAGAAAACTGCCATATGTAGAGGAGAGAATGCAGCACTTTCTCCAATAAATAAGATTAATAGCAAGTTCCAGTTTCTCTGTCAATGATATTTTTTTAAAAGGGACTTTGTTTCATATAAGAACATTTGAACCTGTTCTTTTGTAAGTCTGAGCACTTTTAATTCAGCACTTATTAAATTCCCAGAATAGGTCCGTTATATTTGTTAAACTCAATTGATTTGTCTCCTATAATCCATGTTTCTAGTCTTGTCTGCCTTTCATAATGGGCTCAAGTGCTCTAAGACTCCATCTCCAAAGCACGGATCTCTGCAGAGGCCATCCACAAACCCATCAATGATACTCTTTAAAAAAAAATTGCAAATTCCTCATTTCCTTGACTTAGAGACTATCCCTTATAACAACATTAGCTAGAACCAAAAACTTAGTGTCATAGGTATAGTAATTTGATTTACATTTTGAGCTCCCATTTTGTGAAGATGGTAAAAATTCAGTTCTTATTAATTTGGAATTTTTTCCTTTTAATTGGCTGTATCGAAGTTTGAGGGAGTTTATATAAAGCCAAGGCCTCGGGACTTCCCTGGTGGCACAATGGGTAAGAATCTACCTGCCAATGCAGGAGAAATGAGTTTGATCCCTGGTCTGGGAAGATACCACATGCTGCAGAGCAGCTGAGCCCACGCACCTCAACTACCGAGCCTGTGTGCCACAACTACTGAAGCCCACGCTCCAAGAGCCCAAGCTCCACAAGAGAAGCCACCAGAGCGAGAAGCCTGCACACTGCAAAGAAGACCCCTGCTAGCACAGCTAGAGAAAGCCAGCGCAAAAGCAATGAAGACGCATAACTCAGTTGTGTCCAACTCTTTGTGACCCCATGGACTATTCAGTCCATGGAATTCTCCAGATCAGAATACTGGAGTGGTTAACCTTTCCCTTCTCCAGGGGATCGTCTCAACCCAGGGATGGAACCCAGGTCTCACACATTGCAGGTGGATTCTTTACCACCTGAACCACAAGGGAAGCCCAAGAATACTGGAGTGGGTAGCCTATCCCTTCTCCAGCTAATCTTCCTGACCCAGGAATTGAATAGGGATGTCCTGCATTGCAAGTGGTTTCTTTACCAACTGAGCTATCAGGGAAGCCCTAAGACCCACTGGATCATCGAATAAGCAAGAGAGAACCAGAAAAACATCTATTTCTGCTTTATTGACTATGCCAAAGCCTTTGACTGTGTGGATCACAATAAACTGTGGAAAATTCTGAAAGAGATGGGAATACCAGACCATCTGAACTGCCTCTTGAGAAACCTGTATGCCAGTCAGGAAGCAACAGTTAGAACTGGACATGGAACAACAGACTGGTTTGAAATAGGAAAAGGAGTACATCAAGGCTGTATATTGTCACCTTGCTTATTTAACTTACATGCAGGATACATCACGAGAAACTCTGGGCTGGAGGAAGCACAAGCTGGAATCAAGATTGCCAAGAGAAATATCAATAACCTCAGATATGCAGATGACACCACCCTTATGGCAGAAAGTGAAGAAGAACTAAAGAGCCTCTTGATGACAGTGAAAGAGGAGACTGAAAAAGTTGGCTTAAAGCTCAACATTCAGAAAATTAAAATCACGGCATCGATCCCATCACTTCGTGGTAGATAGATGGGGAAACAGTGGCTGACTTTATTTTTCTGGGTTCCAAAATCACTGCAGATGGTGATTGCAGCAATGAAACTAAAAGACGCTTACTCCTTGGAAGAAGCTATGACCAACCCAGACAGCACATTAAAAAAGCAGAGACATTACTTTGCCGACAATGGTCTGTCTACTCAAGGCTATGGTTTTTCCAGTAGTCATGTATGGATGTGAGAGTTGAACTATAAAGAAAGCTGAGTGCAGAATAATTGATGCTTTTGAGCTGTGGTGTTGGAGAAGACTCTTGAGAGTCCTTTGGACTGCAAGGAGATCCAACCAGTCCATCCTAAAAGAGAGCAGTCCTGGGTGTTCATTGGAAGGAATGATGTTGAAGCTGAAACTCCAATACTTTGGCCACCTAATGTAAAGAGCTGACTCCTTTGAAAAGACCCTGTTGCTGGGAAGGATTGGGGGCAGGAGGAGAAGAGGACGACAGAAGACGAGATGGTTGGATGGCATCACTGACTCAATGGACATGAGTTTGGGTAGACTCTGGGAGTTGGTGATGAACGGGGAGGCCTGGCATGTTGCGGTTTATGGGGTCACGAAGATTCAGACACGACTGAGCGACTGAACTGAACTGAAGACCCAGTGCAGTCAAAAATAAAAATAAATAAATAATTTTTTTAAAATCCTCTCTTAAAAAATAGAATGCGAGGCCTTGAGAGGTTCTTGTATCATCAATCATGAAGGCATCCCCCAAACTGCCCCAAGGGCTGAGAGGATACACACCCCCTAAGCTCTAAGAAAGTGAGTCAAAGTTTGCAAAAGTTCACTGACCTTGTGCCAGTAGTTGTTCCCTCAAACTAAACATCAAATGGTCTATCCAAGTCTTATGAATTCCATGAGGGAGGGAATCTCTATCAAAGACAGAAAAAAAAATCATTCCATAGATTTCACAGCTAGTATCTATCATGTTTTGTTTTGTTCTTTGGTCACACCACTTGTGGGATCTTACTTCCCCCTCCAGGGATTGAACTTGGGCCCTTGGGCCTTGGTGCAGAGTCCTGCCCACTGGACTACCAGGGAATTTCCATTTCTATTGTTTTCTTTACCCATGTATTTTTCCTAGATCTTTTTGTACCAAAAAGTTAGTTTTAACTCATCTTTATTCAACTCTCTGAAATCTTCCAATATTTTTTATGCTTGAATGGTTCTAAATTATACACTCTGGAGTAAAATTAACTTATACTTAGCATGTACTTTATCTGGATTTACGTCACACTGTATGCCATCTTCCCAAATGATACATTATCTCAAGGCTAACACTACGATCCTTGCAGGACATTTTTGTGCCTCTGTTCCCCTGTCAATCTACACTGCAGTAGGTGTCCAATAATTGTGGGCCTTGCTATGATTCCCTTGCAACTAAAGATCTGTCTAGTCAAAGCTATGGTTTTTCCAGTAGTCATGTGCGGATGTGAGAATTATACCATAAAGAAGAGTGAGTACCAAAGAATTGATACTTTCAAATTGTGGTGCTGGAAAAGACTCTTGAGAGTCCCTTGGACTGCAAGGAGATCAAACCAACCCATCCTAAAGCAAGTCAACCCTGAATACTCATTAGAAGGACTGAGGCTGAAGCTGAAGCTCCAGTACTTTGGCCACCTGATGCAAAGAGCCATCTCACTGCAAAAGACACTGAGGCTGGGAAAGATTGAGGGCAGGAGAAGGGGGTGAAAAGGGATGAAATGATTGGATGGCATCACTGACTCAATGGACATGAGTTTGCGCAAACTCCAGGGGATAATGGAGGACAGGGAAGTCTGGCATGCTGCAGTCCATGGGGTCACCAAGAGTGGGACATGACTGAGCAACTGAACAACAAGGCAGCAGCTGTGCACACTGTCCAGAGTGGGGCTGTGACGTCTGAGGACTGGGTTTCAGCACCAGCTCTGCCGTGATTAACACACAATCTTAGTCTTCTCTCTGCCTTAGTTTCCTCTTCTGAAGAACAAAGTAATAATAATATCTGTCACATAGAGTTGTTTAAAGGATTTAACGATATAATGTGTATCACACACAGAAAAGTATGCAGACACAAGTATAGATCATTTTTAACATTTCCATGAAATCAAGTTATAAATCAGGCCATTCTAAAGGGAATCATGTTTTCTCACAATACTGTACAGAAGTGCTACACACCTGTACACCTTTCTTGGGTTGGGGGGCAGTTGTGTAAGGCATTGTGTTAGTCTGTTCATTTGTACAATGACTGGCATCAAACAACTAATGGCTAGGCCAGAAAAATTCCACTGAAACAAAAATTAATTACAAAGATGTAAATCTTTGTAATTAATCAAAATAGTAATGTGACTGAAGTTCCATATAAATACACCAACCAAACCTCTAGTTCTGGAGATAAGTAAAACTTCATTTTAAGAAATCTTGCCACCAACACCTACTTTCACTAGATGGCAATGCCCATATATACCAGGATATAAAAAGACCCATATGAAGGAAAAGACTATAGTTGCACATGTCTTCATTTAACAGTACACTCCAGAGGGGAAAAAAAATACTCTTGAGTATACCAGACAGGTAAGGAAGGTTTATTCTTTTGACAAAGACCCTAAGGAATTACCATTTGCAAGGTATACTCCTTTGAAAATCTAGATACTGACTCTTTCTGGTTTGCAAGGCATAATGTTGAGATTTTTATCTTCTGAAACCTCCTAAAAGTCACTGCTCAGACACAAGCAAGGGCTCTTTAGTCAGGTAACTACGTGTGTGTTGATTTAAAATCCTTCCAAAGATAACCCTCTCTGCTGTGAAGAGGCCTTCTTAGCACTGCACAATTCATTCATCATCCTTAGCTTCTGTTGAAAAAAATTTAGCTGTTCACCTCTCTCTAAAGATCAAACCCACTGTGTTCAAGACAAATTGCTTCCTTCTTAGAACTTTAAAAAAATATATTTACTTCTAAGTCCTAATGAAGATATATGACTTCAAAAGCTATAAAATAGAAGTCCCAGATACAGCATGAATCCCAAGAAAGGTCAGCTAGGTTGTAGACATAAGAGGTTTCTGCTGCCTTGAATCAATCCCTCAAAGTGTTCCTCCAAGCTCTCTGCAGTCTGTGCTAACCAGCAGCCTTGGGGGGGTCAAGGAAGAGCCATCTGTTGGAAATGACTTTCACCTCTGAGACAGCAACCGAACAATGAGATGATTTTTTTTTTTCCTGCAAAGGAGGATGCTTCTACACTCCTTTCATTCAATATGTTCAGAGGGGAAGACCAAAATGGCAGCAGAAAATGCTTTCCACAAAAGATGCAATAACAGTTCTCTTTACTCGAGCCCTTAGAAGGGAAGTGGCTAAGAGTTTTCTACCAGACAGGGAAATAGTCTGAGACATCAAGGTCTAGAAGAGTTCAAATCTCCTCCACTCAATCAGGTACAAAGGCAGCACTTTGAAAGACTTATACCAGCTCCCTCTTTCCTCCCTGAACCCTAGTGATGCACATCTCAGTCAGAGGTCTTCACAGCACCTTTATGGAAAAGTGAGGGGGACATGAAAGGTGATCCCAAGCAATTTTCAAAAGGCCATTCAGCAAGACAGGGGCAGATAAGGAAGCATCTTCCCATTCTGATAACTACATTTCATTTTCTCTTAACACAAATATTGATCCCAGAGGCCTAACCATTAGATTACCACAGTAATACAAATTGCTCTTTTTAAGAAACCCAGTTGAAAATGTTACATGGAAAAGTAAATTACCATCTCAACAAGAATCTTTGTCTTTAGCACACTCCAGGCCTGAGTAATCTCTCCTGACTCTGGGAAGTACAGATTTAGGTCAAGTGGTTTTCAAATCTGACTCTGTGATGACTCTTTAGAGAGTTCTGGGGGAGTAAGAAGAGCCGGATGGGACTCTGCCTTTCAACCCCAACTTCAGTCAGAAAAGCTCCAAGTGCATCTGCTCAAAGGCATTCATGGTTTTTAAATATTTTCAACAATCTAAGATAATTATATTCCTTTAAAAATGAAGAAGGACTTCCCTGGCATTCCAATGGTTAAGACTCTAAGCTCCCACTGTAGAGGGTACAGGTTTGAGTCCCGGTCCTGGTCAGGGGAAGATCCCACATGCCAAGTGGCACAGTAAAAAAAAAGCAAAAAGAAGTTAAATAACTAGAGAGAAGCATGGGTGAAAGAATGAGTGGTAGAAATCAGTATGTAAAGAAAGCAATCAATGCTTGGGGTTTAAAGAAGAAAAGAAGGTGAGCTTGGATGGTCCTAGGACCAGGAAGATGAGCACTTTCAAGAGGCGATCCTCATAAGGGCATAGTACAAACCCCAGAGGGACTTAGCTGACTGGCTTAACATTGGTCCCTCTTCCTTTGAACCTCATTTTCTTAACACAGGTGAAATAGCAAACAGTACCATGACTGTTGACCTCCTTCATCATAAATACATTAACCCTCCTATAAATTAACCTAAGTAATTTTTTCCTTTTCTTCTCTTTCAGTTCTAAACTTCTCCTTTCCTGGGCTACCTCTTCAAACTCCAACCCTTCTATGAGGTTTTATTCTGAACTAGTAAAACCAGTTTGGTCCCACACAATTGCATGTACATTATTATATTATCCAAAAGCATTAATTCAGTCTTGCATCTGTGGCCAATTCTGTCTCGTGGAAAATGTCTGGAAAGAATACCTACAATAATACAAGAGATAATTTTAAAACTGTGCGTTCCCTCCATACACTGGTACAGTGGAATCAGATGATATAAGGATTATAGAGCTAGAGGGTCCTTAAGAGACCCTTCTAAACCACCAATACCATCTTCATAGAGCAACATCCTACACTCTTGACAATAAGAAACAACTTAAAATGCATCCAGAGATAAACTTTAACACACATTTAAACTGCATTCTCTTCTCAGTTTCCATTTCTATATTCTTTCCTCATGTTTTTTATTTTTTATTTCTATTTGTTATCTTTTGACCCTTCTTTATACTCTTCTTGGTTTTGCATATCCCCCTCTCATCTTGAAATGTCAAACCATCTACTGCTGCTGCTGCTGCTGCTAAGTCGCTTCAGTAGTGTTCGACTCTGTGCAACCCCATAAATGGCAGCCCACCAGGCTCCCCTGTCCCTGGGATTCTCCAGGCAAAAACACTGGAGTGGGTTGCCATTTCCTTCTCCAATGCGTGAAAGTGAAGTCGCTCAGTCGTGTCCGACTCTTAGCGACCCCATGGACTGCAGCCTACCAGGCTCCTCGATCCATGGGATTTTCCAGGCAAGAGTACTGGAGTGGGGCAACATTGCCTTCTCTGCAAACGATCTACTAGATCTCAACAAAAAAACATTTTTCTGAGCTTCTACATACTAAATTCTTAACTGGGCCTCTGAGTTGCTTTTTCCCAAATTACTTGAAGCCTACTAGCAAGTAAACAGTATTGTTAACATCTTAGTATACTCTTTCACTCTTTTTTCTTTTCTTTTTTTTTTTCTTTTTGGCTGTGCGTTTCAGCATGTGGAACTTTCTCAGTCAGGGCTTGAACACCCATCCCCTGCATTAGAAGTGCAGACTCTTAACCACTGGGTCACTAGGGAAGTCCCTCACTAATTTTTCTATGTAGAAGGATAGATAGATAGGTTCAGAATCTTACTGACCACACTTTTTAAACTTTTTTATTAAGCAATATCTTTTGGACATCTTTGTATAGCATTAAGGTAGATCAACATTGTTGTTTCCATGCTTTTCTAGTATTTCATCATCTGAATGCAGTAACATTTATTTATTTATTTTTTTATTATTGTTTTTGCCATACATTGTCATGATATCACCATGGGTTTACTTATGCTTCCCCTCCGGGTCCCCCCTCCCTCCTCCCTCCCCCCCGGGAAATCTCGCTGCACCAGTCTCGAGCATCAATCCTGGGCTGGCGATTGATTAGACACATGACAATTAACATGCTTCAATGCCCTTCTCCCATATCATCCCACCCTTACCCTCATCCACAAAGTCCACGAGTCTATTCTATACATCTGCGTTCCTTTTGTTGTCTCCCATGTTGGGTTCTCATTACTGTCTTTCTAAATTCCATATATATGTGTTAATATACTGTATTGTTGTTTTTGCTTCTGGCTTACTTCACTCTGGATAATGGGCTCCAGTTTCGTCCATCTGAGTAGAATTGCTTCAAATGAATTTTTTTTTTAATGCTGAGTAATATTCCATTGTGTATATATACCACAGCTTTCTTATCCATTCGTCAGTTGATGGGCATCTAGGTTGCTTCCATGTCCTGGCTATTGTAAACAATGCAGCGATGAACATTGGGGTGCACGTGGCTCTTTCAATTCTGGTTTCCTCGGTGTATATGCCCAGCAGTGGGATTGCCGGGTCATATGGCAGGTCTATTTGCAGCTTTTTAAGGAACCTCCACACTGTTTTCCATAGTGGCTGTACTAGTTTGCATTCCCACCAACAGTGTAAGAGGGTTCCCTTTTCTCCACATCCTCTCCAGCATTTATTGCTTGTAGACTTTTGGATGGCAGCCATTCTGACTGGTGTAAAGTGGTACCTCATTGTAGTTTTGATTTGCATTTCTCTGATAATGAGTGATGAATGCAGTAACATTTAAATCAAGGATGAATTCTGCCTTCCAAGAAGTTGCTTTCCCCTCTTTAACTCACTATCCTTATAACTGCTGATCTGATCTTCCTAAAAATTCAGGAAGGATCATGCTTCTCCCCCTTTTATAATCCTTCTACTGCTTTTTGCTCTACTGCTCAAAACTCCTTCCAGGGCATACAAGCTCTCCTCAAACCCGGCTCTAGCCTAAGTTTCCCACTCCATTCCCAGCCTCCCATTTCTCACAGCCCCTAACATAACAAATTTCTCATCATTTCCTGATCACTGCGTGGAAATCCAAGCTTCTGTGCTTTTCCTGCTACCAAGAAATGTCCTTCCCCACCTTTTCTACCTTTATAGCCTCCATGTCACCAAGAGAGTTCGTCACTTTCTCTTCTGTGTGCATGAAGCCATTTCTAAATTTCTGAGCAACGGCACTTATCATATTGTGTTATAATTTTTGTGTATATGTTTATCTCTCCCACAATCCTGACTTTATCCTTAATGTTTTATAGAGTAACTGTCCACTCAAAAATGTGCTGAAGTAAATTCAATCTTTCAATCTATGGACTGGGCTTACAGCAATATAGGATAAAGTACTCAATCCAGCTTAACTTCTGAATCCCAAGGGGGAACTGTATTTCTACCCATCACAGTTGCATCCCTGATACAACAGCAATTGAAACTGCTAACCTATTTTTTATCCTCCAGTTTCAACTCGAAGGTAACACCTCAGATATGCAGGGAATAGTCTTAAGGATAGTGTCATTGATATTATTTCAACCCTTCCAACTGGTAGGAGGGAATGGTGAGTTCAGGCATTATGTCCAACATTCTATTGCTATCCACAAACATCCTGGAAGAGGTACCAACTGTGGGAGAAGTCAGTACTGTTCTAGGAAAAAATACAAGCCTGACAACAGCATCTAAATAATATTTAGATGTGAATTTTGGCAAATATGAGGTATTTTATTAGTTTTATCATTATACATGACTTCCTTTTTCCTTTCCTTTCCAAAAAAGAATAGACAGCTCTCAAAACAGAACCGACCAAGAAATATCAAATGCCATAGTCTTAACCTTAGATTGTGTTTTCAGGCTGTGTGGCAGCAGGGAGAGAAGCTGTCTAGATAACATTGGCTTCAGTGATATGAGTGTTCAGTTTTCAGTTTCCTCTTAGGGTTTCTAGGTTTAGTGGAGCACAGTGATTCTTTTTTTTTTCAGTAAAATAGAGTCCTACAGGACTGCAATACTAAACGTGTTGTATTTTGGTTTGCTTTGTATTGTTTTCATTGCTTCTGATTGCCACTGATTTATTGGATGTTTGCCCTCTTAAGTGTGGTTTACATGGAAACCAAAACCCAATAAAATCAAAATCAACATTGCAATAAAGTGGATCTGAAAAAAATAAATGGTGCTAACTTATTGATACTCAATCTCAGGTTCCCCTTGAGAGTCAGTGAGAACCATCTTTCCTTTACTATTCTATGTTTTAAAAAACTGTAACAAAGAAATAGC
The DNA here is from genome assembly GCA_007570785.1 of Antilocapra americana. NCBI lineage: Eukaryota > Metazoa > Chordata > Mammalia > Artiodactyla > Antilocapridae > Antilocapra > Antilocapra americana. The sequence goes on from ML661896.1 coordinate 22,102,283, forward strand.
AAAGTGCACAACTCAATAAATATCCACAAGCCAAGCCCATCAATGTAACCAGTATCTAGTGGGGCACCACAAAAACCCCACTATGTAACCCCTATGCTGGTCGAATTATAGATGAACTTAGCTTGTTTTTTAATTTTATTACATAAATGGATTCATACAGTGCCCATTCTTTTGTGTCTGCTTTCTTTCACTCCAAGTTATACTGGTGAGATTCATCTTTGTTTTTGCTTGTGGATACAGTGTGTTCATTGTCACTGCTATATAGAATAACCCCTTTTTCATTATTGTTTCAGAAGCATCTAAACAAACAAGTGTTCTGAGGAAATAACATGGATCCCAGTGTTAAAATATAGAAGCTTTAGTCAAAAGAGGAAACAGTGACTAAGATGACCTTTAGAAACAGCTTGAAGTCAATTGTCAAGTAGCAGCTGTCTGTAGAAAGAAGTGGAATAGTAAAAAGCAGTCTGTGAGATAACCAGAAGAGCAACCTTGGGAAAAAATGCCCAGAAATGAGCCAGGGGTCTTGGTTCAAAAGAAAATAAAATGTGGCCTTCTGAAAATATTTGATTTAGGTTGTCTTGGTCTCACGTCTTTGGCAAAATCTTTCTCCACCTGTGGAGTTCTGCCTCCAAAGCCCAGTGGTTGTGAAGGCAGGATCTCCATAAAGGATCAGATTACCACATCTTTTCCACACATTGTATAATATTTGACAAAACAATTCCTTGCATAAAAAGACATCTACATTCTATTTCTGCCTCTTTTAAACACAAGGTATCAAAAACTTCTTTGTAAGCCTTAGATATTATCATTATGGTGAACTATTGCTTTATTAAAGCTTATAAATTACTAAACCATTATTGCCAGCTAATTCTGATATTTAAGATAATGAAATTTTTACTAGTGCTTCTTTAAACTATCTTCATTTAAAACATTTTCATTCTATTATGAAGATGTTTATTAGAGTGATTATCAAAATGTTGGAGTAAATACTGATGCCATATTCTGAAAACAAAATATCCCTTTCTTCTTCCTTAAAAAAATTCATACATGAAAAAACTTTTGCTAGTTTAAAAAACAGTTCATTTGAAGTAAAACATCTGCTATCATTTTAAAAAAATAGTAATTGATTCCAGTGGTCCAGAAAACATTTATTCTGCGAATCTATGCTTTCCCCTGCATCTTTCTCCTTACACAAGTTTACCTAAACCTGTCACATATTTCAAGGGTTCTGGCTTAAAATAGTTATCAGGAATGAGAATAGACACATTGAAATATTTACCTGGGTATTAGTAGAAGAGAGTAGAAATGATTGTCAGCACATGAGTAATATGAATCCTTGCTTTAAAACAAAACCCACAAGTAAGAGGATACAGCACCCAAAATTCATTTCATTGGCTACTAAAATATACTATAGTAAATTTAAAACGGCCATAAATTAATCTAGCTCCTTCCATCAAAAGATGGAGTCTCTTTCCTCACAATGACAGAGTCAGCTTGTGACTGCTTTGACCCATAGGCAGAAGTGACACCGTGTGACTCTGAGCTCAGACCTTAGACAGGCCTTGAAACTTTCCTCTCACCTCCTGGACTTGCTGCTTTCCCAAGAGAAAGCTTGTGAAGGAGGATGTCATGTGGAGCAAAGACAAGTCCTCTCAGTTGAAGTCCTTGACTGTGATGGGGAAACCATGGGTGACAAGTGAAATCCATTTCTCCTGCCTTCACTAATCAAGGTCATTTTAAGATGTCCTTCAGCAGGGGAAGGAGAGGGTGGGACGAATGGAGAAAGTAGCATTGACATTTACACACTATCATGCGTAAAATAGATGGCCAGTGGGAAGCTGCCATATAACACAGGGAGCCCAGCCTAGTGCTCTGTAATAACCTAGAGGGGTGGGATGAGGGGAGGGGAGAGAGACTCAAGAGGGAGGAAATATAGGAGTAGTTATAACTGATTCATGGTGTTGTACAGCAGAAACAAATACATTATAAAGCAATTTTCCTCCAACTAAAAAATAAATTTAAAAAGATTTGCATGTCCTTCAAGTCACACATAACCTAAGCAAAAAGATGTCTGCTCAAGTTATTGTCCAAGAAAGTGGAATCAGCTGTGTCTATTTCAGCTGAGTTGGTTAAGACCAGACAGGACCTCAGACCCTCCAACTGAGCATGCTCAGAGTCATCAGTGCCTTTTGCACATGCAGAGGACTGGAGCTGAGGTATGCCTGTGGAGAACATGATCACACCTTTCCCCACAGTCCCACACTCTCCATGCCTCAGATCCAGCCCATGAATATACCACTTCTTTACCCCATGAATATCTCAGCCCCTTACCCTGCAGAGGCACATTTAAGATTTGTTTAGTCTCCTTACTTGGCTGCCTTTGAATAAACCCACCCTTCGCTGCAAACCTCACTGTCTTAGCATTTTGCTGTACTGTGTGTCGGGCAAAACAAACCTGGTTTGGTAACAATAATGTGTCAATTCACCTGGCCTAACAGATGCTCAGAAAGCTGGTAAAACACCTTATTTTGAGTGTGTCTGTGAGAGCAGTTCTGGAAGAGATTAGCAGTTGATTCAACAGACTGAGTTAAGAGAATCTGAGCTAACCAATGTGGGTGGGCATCATCTAACTCGTTGGAACATACAGGCAAAGAAAGGGTGAATTCTTTCTGTTTTTAAACTGGGACATCCATCTCCTGTCCTCAGTCATCAGAACTCCAGATTCTCACCCTTTAGGCTTGCCTGGTTCTTCAGCCTGCAGATGGCAGATTGTGGGACTTCTCAGCCTCCATATCTGTGTAAGACAATTCCTATAATAAATCTCCTCTACTATGTTTATATGTGGGCTTCTCAGGCAGCACAATGGTAAAGAATCCCCTGCCAATGCAGGAGATGGCAAGAGACAGAGATTCTATCCCTGGGTTGGAAAGATCCCAGGAGTAGGAAATGGCAACCCATTCCAGTATGCTTGCCTGGAAAATTCCGTGGACACAGGAGCCTGGTGGTACAGTCCATGGGGTTGCAAAGAGTTGGAGATGACTGAGCAACTGAGCACACACATACACACACACACACATACATACATTTCCTATTTCCAATTGGATCTGTTTCTTTGGAGAATCCTGACTAACGTATAGTTGACCTTTGAATGATGCCAGGATACCGATCTTCCATGCACTTTAAAATCCACATAATTTAAAGTCAGCTCTCCATCTCTATATCAGCTGTTCTGCAGCTGAGGTTCCTTTGCGTCCTGGATTTAACCAACCATGGACATATAGTACCACATAATTTACTACTGAAAAAAATCCATGTATTAGTGGACTCACATACTTCAAATCTGTGTTGTTCAAATCAAGTGTGTGTGTGTGTGTGTATGTGTATGTGTGCACGTGTGTTCAGTCACTCAGTCATGTCCAACTCTTTGTGACCCCATGGACTGTAGCCCACCAGGTTTCTTTGTCCATTGGATTTTCTAGGCAAGAATACTAGAGAGGATTGCCAGTTCCTCCTCCAGGAGATCTTCCCAACCAAGAGATTGAACATACATCTCCTGTGTTTCCTGCATTAGCAGGTGGATTCTTTACCACTGAGCCACCTGAGAAGCCCTCAAGTCAACTGTACTAACCATAAATCAAACCTCAGAAGACAATTTCTTAAATAAATTCCAAAAGGATAGCAAAAGAACTGCCTACCTGAATCCAGCTCAACTTTTTATTCTTCTATTTTTTGGCCTCACCCTATGGCATGTGGGATCTTAATTGCCTGACCAGTGATTGAAGTCATGTACCCTATAGTGGAAGCACAGTGTCTTTACCACTGGATTGCCAAGGAAGTCTCCAGCCCAACTTTTTAAACAAATAAATTATTGATTTCAGCCACCAAATTTTTTAAATTAATTTACTTTAACTGGAGGCTAATTACTTTACAATATTGTGGTGGGTTTTGCCATACATTGTCATGAATCAGCCACAGGTGTACATGTGTCCCCCTGTTCTAAAACCCCCTCCCATGCCCTCCCCCAACCCATCCCTCTGGGTTGTCCCAGTGCACCAGCTTTGAGCGCCCTGTTTCATGTATCAAACCTGTTCTGGTCATCTATTTCACATACGGTAATATATATGTTTCAATGCTCTTCTCTCAGATCACCCCACCCTCAACTTCTCCCAGAGCCCAAAACTCTGTTCTTTATATCTGTGTATCTTTTGCTGCCTCGCATATAGAGTTGTCATTACCATATTTCTAAATTCCATATATATGTGTTAATACACTGTATTGGTATTTTTCTTTCTGACTTACTTCATTCTATATAATAGGCTCCAGTTTCACCCACCTCATTAATACTGACTCAAATTTAAGAGTGGAGTAATATTTCATTGTGTATATGTACCACAATTTTCTTATCCATTCATCTGCCAATGGACATCTAGGTTGCTTCTATGTCCTAGCTATTGTAAACAGTGCTGCAATGAACACTGGGGTACACATGTCTCTTTCAATTCTGGTTTCCTTGGTATGTATGCCCAGCAATGGTATTATTGGGCCATATGTTAGTTCTACTTCCAGTTTTTTAAGTAATCTCCACACTGTTCTCCATAGTAGCTATACTAGTTTGCATTCCTACCAACAGTGTAAGAGGGTTCCTTTTTCTCCACACCCTCTCCAGCATTTATTGTTTGTAGACTTTCTGGTAGCAGCCATTCTGACTGGCGTGAGATGGTACCTCATTGTGGTTCTGATTTTCATTTCTCTGATAACAAGTGATGTTGAGCATCTTTTCATGTGTTTGTTAGCCATCTGTATGTCTTCTTTGGAGAAATGTCTGTTTAGTTCTTTGGCCCATTTTTTGATTGGGTTGTTTATTTTTCTGGAATTGAACTGCCTGAGCTGCTTGTTTATTTTTGAGATTAGTTCTTTATCAGTTGCTTTGTTTGCTATTATTTTCTCCCATTCTGAAGGCTGTCTTTTCAACTTGTTTACAGCTCCCTTCGTTGTGCAAAAGATTTTAAGTTTAATTAGGTCCCATTTGTTTATTTTTCTTTTATTTCCATTAGTCTGGGAGGTGAGTCATAGAGGATTCTGCTGTGGTTTATGTCAGAGAGTGTTCTGCCTATGTTTTCCTCTACAAGTCTTATAGTTTCTGGTCTTACATTTAGATCTTTAATCCATTTTGAGTTTATTTTTGTGTATGGTGTTAGAAAGTGTTCTAGTTTTATTCTTTTACAGGTGATTGACAAGTTTTCCCAACACCACTTGTTAAAGAGATTGTTTTTTCTTCATTGTATATTTTTGGCTCTTTTGTCAAAAATAAGGTGTCCATAGATGCATGGATTCACCTTTGGGCTTTCTATTTTGTTCCACTGATCTGGATTTCTATCTTTGTGCCAGTACCATACTGTTTTGATGACTGTAGCTTTGCAGTACAGTCTGAAGTCAGGCAGGTTGATTCCTCCAGTTCCATTCTTCTTTCTCAAGATTGCTTTGGCTATTCGAGGTTTTTTGTGTTTCCATACAAATTGTGAAATTATTTGTTCTATTTCTGTGAAAAATACCATTGGTAGCTTGATAGGGATTGCATTGAATCTATAGATTGCTTTGGGTAGTATACTCATTTTCCCTATATTGACTCTTCTGATCCATGAACATCTATTTGTGTCATCTTTGATTTCTTTCATCAGTGTTATATTTTCTACATATAGGTCTTTTGTTTCTTTAGGTAAATTTATTCCTAAGTATTTTATTCTTTTCATTGCAATGGTGAATGGGATTGTTTCCTTAATTTGTCTTTCTATTTTCTTATTGTTAGTGTATAGGAATGCAAGAGATTTCCATGTATTAATTTTATATACTGCAAATTTACTATATTCATTAATTAGCTCTAGTAATTTTCTGGTGGTGTCTTTAGGGTTTTCCATGTAGAGGATCATGTCATCTTCAAAGAGTGAGAGTTTCACTTCTTTTCCAATCTGGATTCCTTCTATTTCTTTTTCTTCTCTGATTGCTGTAAACCACCAAATTTGATGAAGTTCCATTTCAAAGCAAGAGATACCTGAGAGAGGCACCCAGAGCCCATTTTATTATGTAACATAACAACTGAGTAAGGCTGATGTATTTAGAATTTTACTATCATATCTCCAACTTTAAATTTCTACAGCACTTTGTTGCCAAATTTAGGCCCAATGTATTTCTAATCAGGGAAATTCTAGTTGACTCCTGACATCTGTGTATGCCCCCATTTACTTCCTATACCAGTCTAATCTCCATGTCACCACCAAATTATCTAGGATCCTAATTAAAATTCTCCTTCCTATTATTCTTCCATTTAAATATTTCTGTCTGAGATAAAATTCTGAGCCTCCTTTTCAAGACACTTTATAATGAGGCTCTTATTCCACCAACTAGGGTTGCTCCCAAAGGTAGGCATATACTATGGCCCAGAAAGTTCTTCACAATATCTATAACACCAAAGGAAACACTGGGGCATTAGGTGAAGCACTTAACAGGAGACTGTCTCACCTTAAAGTTAGTGGAAACCTGCGTGGAACTGCCCAGTATAACCACAAGTGAAATTACAGGGCAGCCAAGAAAATGTGAATAAACTAGCTATTGTCACTGCTGTTCCATGTCTGAGGTCACATCTGAAGATCCAGTTCCTTGAAGATCCTTATATCAAAGTTCTCCTGGAAAAGTCCAGGAGTTCTCAAGGTGGTTGTGCAAACCGTGGGTTCCCATGAGTCAGTAATGGGATAAATGATATCATGCATTTCTTGATCCAGTGCAGAGAACTCAAACATCACTTCTTGCAAAAATGGGTATGCTGAACTTACCCAAGAGGCAGCAAAAGCAAAAATAAATGGGACCTAATTAACCTTAAAAACTTTTGCATAGCTAAGGAAACTACTGACAAAATGAAAAGACAACCTTCTTTTCATGGAATGGAGAAAACACTTGCAAATAATATGGTCAATAATGGGCTAATATTCAAAATATATAAGCAGCTGATACAATTCAATAGTAATAAACAACCCAATTTAAAAATAGATAGAATATCTGAATAGACATTTTTTCTGAAAAAGACATACAGATGACCAATAGGTACATGAAAATATGCTCAACATGACTCATCATCAGAGAAATGCAAATCAAAACCAGTATGAAAAACTGTCTCATACTTAGCAGAATGACTGTCATCAAAGAGAATATAAATAACAAATGTTAGACAAGATGTGTAGAAAAGGGAACCTTCCTACACTGTTGGTGGGAATGTAAATTGGTGCAGCCACCATGGAAAACAACATGGAATTTCCCCAGAAAACTAAAAATAGAACTACCATGTAATCAAGCAATTTCACTCCTGGATATATATCTGAAGAAAACAAAAACACTTACTCAAAGGCTGCACTCCAGTGTTCACAGCAGCTTTATTTATATTTGTCACAATATGGATGCATCCTAAATGTCCATCAGCAGACAAATGGATAAGAAGATATGGTATACCTTTAAGATATATGGACAGGAGATTAAGAGGCACAAACTATATATAAAATAAGCTATAAGGATATACTGTACAGCACAGGGAATATAGCCAATATTTTATAATAACTAAACATGGAGTATAATCTATAAAAATTCTGAATCACTATGTTGTAAACCTGGAACTAATATAATATTGTGAATCAACTACTCTTCAATAAGATTTTAAAAACACAAATTATTTTTTAAAAACACAAATTATATTCCAAAACCAATTGTTCAGTACTTTTAAAGGGTCAAATCAAGTTTATTGAAAGACAAAAACTAAGGGGTGTCACAGACTAGAGGCTAAGGAGACATTAATTAAAAACACAACATGAGACTCTGGATTGAATTGCAGACCAAGAAAAGAGCACTAGCGGAACAATTAGAAAATTCACATGCAGTCTATGTGTAAGGTAATAGTATTGTATCAATGCTAGTTTGCTGGTTTTGATCATTGTGCTGTGGTTTCACAATGTATTGTCACTTGAGGAAACTGGATGAAAGGTTATGAAAATTCTTGGTATGTCTGAAATATTTTGTAAACCTGAGATGACTTAAACCTTCAAAATAAAAGGGTGAAAAGTTTTAACTATTAAAATCAATAGGATAGAAGACGATGGAAAATTTAAGAGGAACCTTGAAAATTGATTACAAATAACTTCTGTCCTATTTAACTGGCTATTGGCTGACCAGAGCAATGACTGGCCACACTGGTTTGGGGCCACCCTACACCACTCCACACACACATACAACTTCTCAACTCTGTTTGGATTTGAATGTGTCACAAAATCCTCAGAATTTCAAAATAGCATTTCTCAAAATTCAATTTGATCCTATTGTATAAAATACCCTGCATCAATACTTCTTACATGGGGTGAAGGAAAGGAGAGGGAAAATCATACAAATGAGAGGCTATTTCCAAAGAGGTGGTTCTGAGTTTTAAAACCATCAGCTAAAGCAGAATCACCTGTGTAACTTCTTTTTCAAAACTCTCATGTCTAAGCCCTATGTCAAACCCTTCCCTGGCAGCTCAGCCGTAAAGAATCTGCCTGCAATAAAGGAGATCCAGGTTTAATCCCTGGGTGGGAAGATCCTCTGGAAGAGGGCATGGCAACCCACTCCAATATTCTTGTCTGGAAAATTCCATGAACAGAGGAGCCTGGCAGGCTATAGTCCATGAGGTCCAAGAGTCGGACACAACTGAAGGGACTGAGCACACAGGATTCTGAGACATACCTAGAAAGTCTGAGATTAATACCATCCACAAAAATGACTGGTCTCTGAAACAAGATGTGTTAACCACTAGATGGTGCCAGGATTCTGAAGATGCAATTTTTGTGTACATTTTTCTTTGAGTAAACAGTATATTTATTTTCCCTTTTATCTCTCTTCTCCACTTCTCTCCACCTTTTAGAAAAGGAGTATAACACACCAAACTAACTCAGCGTCTTTCTTCTTGAACTTATTTCAGTTGTCTTAGTCTTTCTCTGAGCGGAGCTTGAGGAAGGCTGTTTTAAGGCTTGTTTTTCCCTTAGCATCTTCCTTTCTGAGTGGAAATGTTTGGAGGAGAGCTATGACTTCAACATTTTAGTGTGGAAAGAGTAAGTTTGAGATCTTTATTTATCATGGGAAAAGTTATTGGGGGATTATAAGATTTGATGGTCATCAGCACATAAATAGAATTTAGAGCCATAAGGCTGGATAATATCACTCAGAGAACATGTACAGATAGAGAAGAGTGCTGAGGCCTGAGCCCACTGACTACAGTGACGCTTGATGCTCTCTCAGTAAGACTGTGGTGATTATTTATAATATGATGTAGTTAAGGTGAGTGTAATAATACTCCAATGGTTATTGCAAGGAATAAATGAATACATAAAATATCTAAATGCCAGACAGAGCAGACTATCAACAAGATATTAACTTTTTTCTCCTAGTTCATTCCTTGGTAAAAGTGGATTCTGTAGTACATTCCAATAGAATTAAAATATTTCCATTAGCTCAGATGTCTTTACAACCGAAGGAAATCTTAAGAATCATCTGTCTCCACATCTACAAAACGAGGTTTTCCTACGGTGTTCACAAGTTTCCAGGCTCTCTATTAAGCCTGAGTTATTGAAGTTCAACAGATTTCTTACAAGGACCTACTGTATAGCACAGGGCACTATAGTCAATATCTCATAACCTATAGTGAAAAAGAATCCAGAAAAGATATATGTATTAATATTTGAGTTAACATTTGCTAAAGCTTTGACCCATAACTCAAAGTTTCTAAATCAATAGAAAGTATCTTTTACCAGTGACCAAAAGAACATTCAACTAACTTTTTAAAAAGCAACAACAGATTACACCATGGAGAAAAAGAATAGTGCATCACAGAGGGTACTTTCTCACCAACATTTTGCAGAGAAGACTGGAGCACAAGGACATCAAACCCTTGGCATGGATTTCCCTGGTGGCACAGTGGTTAAGAACCCACCTGCCAATGCAGAGAACATGGTTTCCATCCCAGGTCCGGGAAGATCACACGTGCCTTGGAGCAACTAAGCCTGTGGGCCATAACTATTGAGCCTGCACTCTAAAGTCCTCCAGCCGCAACTACTGAGCCTGTGTCCTTAACTAGTGAAGTCCACGTGCCTAGAGTCTGTGCTCTGCAACAAAGAGTAGCCCCAACTCACCACAATTAGATAAAGTCCATGCAAAGGGAACAGAGACCCAGTGCAGCCAAAAATAAATAAATAAATATTACAAAAAAAAAAAACTTAGAATGCCTGAGCGCCTATCACACGTCAGGCATGAGCTGGATTGGAAGCCTGCTTTGCCTTACACCAAAGAAGTCACAAGAGCTTCAATGCAAAGATATAGACTATGGTTAAGACAGGGATAAGAAGAAGGACTTCTAGAACAGACCTGACAAGAGTAAGGGGCAGGTGCTGCTGTAGGATTTTCACGGGGAATAGGAGGGCTGAAGGGGAGGCTGGGGAGGAGGGGGATGTGGTGACAACTGTGCGCTGAAAGTGAAAGTCGCTCAGTCGTGTCTGACTCTTTGCAACCCCGTGAACTATACAATCCATGGAATTCTCCAGGCCCAAATACTGGAGTGGGTACCCATTCCCTTCTCCAGGAATCTTCCCAACCCAGGGATTAAATCCAGGTCTTCTACATTGCAAGTGAATTCTTTACCATCTGAGCCACCAGGGAAGCCCAACAGTGTGCTGGTCTATGTCTTTAAAAGATGTCCTCTACCCTACCTTACCTTAAAGCTACCTTTCCTTATTTCTGATGAGAAAAGTCTTCTGAAGCATATTCAGCTACCCCCCCAGGAAGATTCCACTACAGTCTTCAAGTCCCCTGTTCACTTAGTGAAACTGAAGACACTCAAAGTTACTTCCATGTAACTCAAGCAGTTGACAAGAGGTAAAATATAAGTGCCCCTAAAAGGAGCTATTATCATCTTACTCCATTAGTGATAAGAATGTAGAATCTGAAGAAGTTGGATATTGCTCTATAACAAACCATCTCAAAACATATGGTTTAAAACAGCTACTTACTGTTTATGAATCCACATGGTAGCAGGTAGTCCTACTGATCTAGACCAATTAGATTTTGGCTGGACTCTCTCACATGTCAAATAGCAGGTTAGCCAGGAGCTGAGTGGTCTATGAAAGCTAGAATCACTCCTTAGTGCTCCACCGGGTCTCACCTGGGACATGCCACTAATTCAGGCATGTTGCCATGGTGATCCCAGAAGAGCCAGAAAGGAAGCAGAAATACACATGGCTTCTTTTTTTTTTTTTTTCTAATATACACCTCTCAAATTTTATGCCATTGCTGTTCAAGATTTTAAATCTATATTTTTAAACTCCAAAAATTAGATATATCATTACCAACTGACATAGTTGATGCTTTTTAAACGTGCCCACAGGTATTTCATTTTTTGAGCTGACTTGCTTCTTGCTTCTCAGATTTTCCTAAGGGATCATTTTTCTTCTTCCTATGTCACATTCATTAAAAATTTCTATACAGTCCATGGAATTCCCCAGGCCAGAATACTGAAGTGGGTAGCCTTTCCCTTCTCCAGGCAATCTTTTCAATCCAGGTCTCCCACTTTGCAGGTGGATTCTTTACCACCTCAGCCACAAGGGAAGCCCCAAATTCCCTTAGTCTGCTAGAAATAAACTCTCTTAGTTTTTATTTTGCCTAAAATTATGTTTATTTCGCCCTCATCCTTGAAAGATTCTCACAAGTCTTTAATTCTAGGTTGATAGTTATTTTCTCTCACTCTTTTAAATCTATTATTCCAGGGTCTTCTGGCTTCCTTCATTGCAAACGAGAAGAAAGACATCAATTTAACTACTATTCATTTATACACATGGCTTCTGTCACCACATCATTCGTGCTACATTATATGGCCAAAGCAAGTCACAAAGGTAGCCCAAGTTAGAGGATCAGGGACTCCAAGTTTAGACAAATAGTATGGAGAGAGAGAAGCCATTAATTTAATTGAGATCATTAATGCCTTCATCTAACACAGGATGGAAGGGCAAATATTGCATGAAAGAGTAGGAAAGAAATGCTAAAGAATAAAATTATGCATATATTTAATAATATAATGCATGGAAGTCTCTAGTTCTATTATCTAGTTTTGAACTCAAGCAAATTGCACTCTTTCTGCTCTCTGTAAACCTTCATCTTAGTATTTCCAATACAAATAAATCATCTCCCCACATAAATTTTGTTGTGCAATGGTCTTAGGTTAAAATGAATTAGATATTCTAAAATATTTACATTTGAGTTCAGTCCATTAGACTTTGTTTGAAACAGAGCAAAAAAAGAACTTTAATGTCATTTTATTATTTTTCTAGTTAATGAGCAACTTCAGTGTCTGCATTAGTGTCATGGTAGAACAGCTATAAAAAAGGAAGAATTAAAAAAGATCAATTTCCCAGTAAGTGTGGCTTTAAGTATAGCAGGTGTATCACCAGTAAGTATTTATTGAGCCTCCACAGTGAGGAAAGAACCATGATGAATACAGTATAAAACATGTCCTTTAAAAAAAAAAGTATATTCTGATTATAGAAAGCACAAATGAAACATGGGTGATAAAATATTGATGTTTTATCAATATTTTGATAATATCAAATTTGTTATATTTAATTCAAATGAATATGAAAGTTATTATGCTGGGCATGTTTAACTTAAATAATGTACAGTCATGAACTTCAGGGAGTAAACAGAAGAAAATTTAGGAAGAATTAGGGTAGAACCTCAGGTAGCAGGTACTTACTGTTTTCTAAAGTGAGGAAATGCATCAGATTTGGTGTCATCATGAATCATGAATAAGGGGTCATCATGAATAAGGGGTCAATGAAAGTAACCCCACACCAGCCTCAAGAAAATACGAAACTCCTGAGGTGAGAGGATAATATTATCCTAGGAGTTACACAGAAAATCTCTGTGGTCAATTCCTGACTCTTACATGTGGGTTTCAGATGTGGCTGATCTGTCCCTCCAACCAGACCCTGAAAGAGAAACTTTTTTATATACTATTTGTGAGGGAGAACAGGCCACTTGGCTGAAAGGCCTGTTACTGGCCACGTCAGGAGTAAACGCAAAGTTCCTTCCTGACACTCTTCAGAGTTTCTTGAAGGTTAGTTAGCATCTAGAAGATGTGGAAAAGACAACAGGCCCTGGCAGCAAAACGGAGCATCCAGCAGACATTCCAAGCACAGCTTATGCCCTGGAAGAGCAGGCTCCAAGGGAAAGCAGTGAAGCCAAAGGATCCTGACCTGGAACTGTGACAGGTCTCAGACCTGGAAAAAGTAGTTAAGTGTAGAATGTTGTCTCTTTGCTGCATTAGAAGTCTTTTGGGTATCTCAAGGACAGAAGGTCTCCACAGGAAGGTGATCCTATATCAAGGATTTGAGCACAAACAAGAGCGGTCCCCAGTGCTCAGGAATCTCTGATACAAATGCCTTTTGCTTATAGGTTGATTGCAAAGGAGAACTGGCAGAGTTCTTCATGTCATTCAAGCTGAAGAGGGAGAACGCAAGCAGAGGGAGACCATGAACAATTCTAGGAAGGACCTGGAAGTATGACTGCAATCTGGGACAGTTTGTCCAGGAGAACTCATTATGTTATATACAAGGGAAAGAGGATGATTACATACTTGCACTGTTACTCATGCAACTTGCTGTGTATATCTGCAAGTTTTGGTTTTAAGTTCCTTTTAATCTAAAAAGATAGATTAGGTTTTAGGTTAGTTTCTTTGACTTCCTTATAAGCAGACACTGTAGATTAGGCTTTTGGTTTTTTTACTTTAACTGTCTTTATTGAAGAAAGTGGAGAAAACCACGAGACCATTCAGGTATGACCTAAATCAAATCCCTTATGACTATACAGTGGAAGTGAGAAACAAATTTAAGGGACTAGATCTGATAGACAGAGTGCCTGATGAACCATGGATGGAGGTTCGTGACATAGTACAGGAGACAGGGAGCAAGACCATTACCAGGAAAAAGAAATGCAAAGAAAGCAAAATGGCTGTCTGAGGAGGCCTTACAAATAGCTGTGAAAAGATGGGAAGTGAAAAGCAAAGGAGAAAAGGAAAGATATATCCATTTGAATGCAGAGTTCCAAAGAATAGCAAGGAGCGACAATAAAGCCTTCCTCAGTGATCAATGCAAAGAAATAGAGGAAAACAATAGAATGGGAAAGACTAGAGATCTCTTTAAGAAAATTAGAGATACCAAAGGAACATTCCATGCAAAGATGGGCTCAATAAAGGACAGAAATGGTAGGGACCTAACATAAGCAGAAGATAGTAAGAAGAGGTAGCAAGAATATACAGAAGAACTGTACAAAAAAGATCTTCACGACCTAGATAATCACAATGGTGTGATCACTCACCTAGAACCAGACATCCTGGAATGTGAAGTCAAGTGAGCCTTAGGAAACATCTATGAACAAAGCTAGTGTACGTGATGGAATTCCAGTGGAGCTATTTCAAATCCTGAAAGACGATGCTGTGAAAGTGCTGCACTCAATATGCCAACAAAACTGGAAAACTCAGCCGTGGCCACAGGGCTGGAAAAGGTCAGTTTTCATTTCAATCCCAAAGAAAGGCAATGCCAAAGAATGCTCAAACTACTGCACAATTGCACTCATCTCACAATTGCACTCTTTACTTTTAAGCTAGTAAAGTAATGCTTAAAATTCTCCAAGCTAGGCTTGAGCAATACGTGAACTGTGAACTTCCAGATGTTCAAGCTGGTTTTAGAAAAAGCAGAGGAACCAGAGATCAAATTGCCAACATCCGATGGATCATCGAAAAAGCAAGAGAGTTCCAGAAAAGCATGTATTTCTGCTTTATTGACTATTCCAAAGCCTTTGACTGTGTGGATCACAATGAACTGTGGAAAATTCTGAAAAAGATGGGAATACCAGACCACGTGACCTGCCTCTTGAGAAACCTGTATGCCAGTCAGGAAGCAACAGTTAGAACTGGACATGGAACAACAGACTGGTTCCAAATAGGAAAAGGAGTACATCAAGGCTGTATATTGTCACCATGCTTATTTAACTTACATGCAGGGTACATCATGAGAGACGCTGGGCTGGACGAAGCACAAACTGGAATCAAGATTGCCAAGAGAAATATCAGTAACCTCAGCTATGCAGATGACACCACCCTTATGGCAGAAAGTGAAGAGGAACTAAAGAGACTCTTGCTGAAAGTGAAAGAGGAGAGTGAAAAAGTTGGCTTAAAGCTCAACATTCAGAAAACTAAGATCATGGCATCTGGTCCCACCACTTCATGGCAGACAGATGGGGAAACAGTGGAAACAGTGGCTCACTTTATTTTTCTGGGCTCCAAAATCACTGCAGATGGTGATTGCAGCAATGAAATTAAAAGATGCTTACTCCTTGGAAGGAAAGTTATGACCAACCTAGAGAGCATATTAAAAAGCAGAGATATTACTTTGCCAACAAAGGTCCATCTAGTCAAGGCTATGGTTTTTCCAGTATTCATATATGGATGTGAGAGTTGAACTATAAAGAAAGCTGAGCACTGAAGAATTGATACTTTTGAACTGTGGTGTTGGAGAAGACTCTTGAGAGTCCCTTGGACTGCAAGGAGATCCAACCAGTCCATCCTAGAGGAGATCAGTCCGGGTATTCATTGGAGGGATTGATGTTGAAGCTGAAGCTCCAATACTTTGGCCACCTGATGCGAAGAGCTGACTCATTGGAAAAGACCCTGATGCTGGGAAAGATTGAGGGCAGGAGGAGAAGGGGATGACAGAAGATGAGATGGTTGGATGGCATCACCAACTCAATGGGGACATGACTTTGGGTAAACTCCATGAGTTGGTGATGGACAGGGAGGCCTGGTGTGCTGCAGTTCATGGGGTCTCAAAGAGTCAGACACGACTAAGCAACTGAGCTAAACTGAACTGAACTGTGTTTATTAGTTTAAAGTTTGTAAAATTACTAGCAGGGCACCATGTATGTGGCAAGGTGTTGAATATGTTTTTAAAATTCCTCTACAGTTCCAGCTATGAATGCAACTACTTTAATATCCTCCAAAGAATCCTATCTGCAAAAGATTCTCTTCTGGGAAGTTGATCAATCTCAGCCTAGACCCAGGGCGATTAATAGAAAGCCTCAGAACGACATTTGAAGGCATCACAATGGGTACATACAGACACTGTGAAGGCATACACTGCATGAGGCATGATGGGAACATAAAATGTAATAAAATATGTAAGTATATTGAATAAATTGGAACAGGAACTATGTGTTTTATTTTCCTTTCAGGGAAACTGTATAATAGTGGAAAGATTTGGATTCCATAGGCCTGCATTTAAATTTCATCTCTGCTGCTGTTTAACTGAATGTGTGAACTATCAAAAGAAGCTGGTTTTTGTGGAGTTTTTTTGAGTTTGGTTCCCTTATCTCTGAAATGATGAGAAATATACCAGTTTCCTAGCATTATAGGAGGGTTAAATAAGTAATTTCTGTATTACACAACAAATACAATCCCTTACTCTTTATCCTCCCTCCCTGAAAACCTAACAAGAAACACACAGTTGCTCAGAGAAAGTCTATCTCCTCAGCCCCATGATAGTCCAGGCAACCACCAAACCCCACCTTACTCTACAGAGTTTGCACAGAAATATAGGGCAGAATTCAAACTCTGGTTTACCAGAAATCTCACGATGACCTCTGACCACTCTGGGCTAAACTCTCCCTGTGGCTATGGAAGGGTAGATCAGCATCTATACCTAGGTTTGAGTCTCAGCTTAGTCACACATAAGCTGTGAGATGTGGAGTGAGTTCATGAAACTCACAAGCCTCAACTTCATCCTCCACAAAATGAGGGTGAGAACTCCTTTATGGAATATTTCCAGCATTGAACACATACATGTTAAGAAGCCTACCACCAGCTGTAGTCTCAAGTAGTGTTGCTGAAGTAGGCAAGTTCGTGAAATCCAATATTATGGATCTGATCTTGGCCAGATGCTACTCTAGACACAAAGTGGTCATCATGAAGAACATTGATGATAGCACCTCAGGCCAACCCTATAACCTTGTTCTGGGGGCTAGAATTGACCACAAACTGACAGCCACCATTAACAAGATAAAAACTGTTAAGAGGTCAAAAATCAAGTTTTTATGAAAGTTTATAATTATAATCACCTCATGCCCCACAAGGTACTCTGTGGATATTCCCTTGGACAAAATCATTGTCAATAAGGATGTCTTCAGAGATCCTACTCTCAACAAGACAGTTCAGCTCAGTTCAGTTGCTCAATCGTGTCTGACTCTTTGCGACCCCATGAACCACAGCACACAAGGCCTCCCTGTCCATCACCAACTCCTGGAGTCCACCCAAACCCATGTCCATTGAGTTAGTGATGCCATCCTACCATCTCATCCTCTGTTGTCCCCTTTTCCTCCTACCTGCAATCTTTCCCAACATCAGGGTCTTTTCCAATGAGTCAGCTCTTCACATCAGGTAACCAAAATATTGGAGTTTCAGCTTCAACATCAGTCCTTCCAATGAACACCCAGGACTGATTTCCTTTAGGATGGACTGGATGGATCTCCTTGCTGCTCAACAAGACACCAAGGTCAAATTCAAGGAGAGATATAAGACCTGCAAGGAAAAATGGCTCTTCCAGAAGCTGCAGTTTTAGGTTTGTCTTGTTTCAGTCATTTAAAATACCAAAAAAAAAAAAAAAGCCTAGTATCATCACCACAAATTTGGTGATCTTTAAAAAAAAACTCTGCTAGTTTGTTACACAATTAGGTCATCATCTGCATTTTTTATAACCAGTAGAGAATATTTTTCACTTATTTATTATCCATGTACATTTCTTCTTCCATAAATTTCACACTTCTATCCTGACTCACATCTTAAAGATACCATAAAATAACTAAAGACTAAACTGTCACAGACAGTATCATCACATTCAGTTGTTGTAAATTCAGCCCAGCCTCACCATTCATTACTGGTTTTTTTTAATGTTACAAGATGAATGCTAAATTGAAGAAAAGTAATCAACAGTAAACAGGAACATATTAGTAAGTGAATCTCTTTCTCCTTGCCAGTCTTTAAGACTGGTCTTTTAGTTCAATCCCTTATAAATGCTTGAAGATTTTGTAGAGAATCATTACTATTAATGTTGTTATATCACTGTTACAAACAGGTGAAATAAACAACCACCTAAAAAACATGATTTCAGGACTACCAAGAAGGATAAAGGGAAAAGACCAAAAATGCTGGTCCTGGACTTACGTAGACCATATGAAAAAGATAAAAACACATGTCTTCAAAAGACACAGTGTTGATCAAATTAATCAATTGTGAATAAGTTTCTAATTATATTGTTAAAATAGTTAGCCAGAAATAAAACCTAACATTTATAGTCAATTCATTTTCAACAATAGCATCAGGAAAACTGGCCAAGTTAAGTGCTGGGACAACATACAAAAGAATGAAATTGGACCCCTAACAAATAATACATTTAAGAATTAACTCAAAGTGTATCAAAGCCTTACACTTATGTAAATGTTAAAATTATAAAACTCTTAGAAGAAACATAAGAGTAAATTTTCATGACCTTGGGTTAGGCAATTATTTCTTATGTATAACACCAAAAGCACACGTGATAAAAGAGAGAATTGATAAATTGGATGTTACCAAAATTAAAACTTTTGTGCTTCAAAGGTCACCATCAAGAAAGTGAAGAGAAACCTATAGAATGGGAGAAAGTATTGCAAATCACATTTTGGAAAAGGTACTTATTTCCAGAATATATGAAGGATACAACTCAGTAATAAAAAAGACAACCCAACTTGAAAATGGGCAAAGGATTAAACAGATTTCTCTCCAAATAACAGCTAGAATGGCCAATAAGCACAGAAAAATGCTCAACATCATTTGTCATTAGGAACATGTAAATCAAAACCATAATGAGATACCATTTCACATCCACTAGAATGTCTACAATCAAAAAGAAAAAAATAATATGTATTGGCAGGCATATGGAGGTAATGGAACCTTCATCCATTACTGGTTGGAATATAAATGGTGCAGCCACTTTGGAAAGCAATTTGATGGTTCCTTAAAAAGTTAAACATAGCAATTTTACTCCAAGGTATACAACTAATATAATTGAAAATATATGACCACACAAAATCTGTACTCAAATTTCCATAGCAGCATTATTCATAAAGCCAAAAAATGGAAACAATTCAAATATCCATCACTTGAAGAATGGATAAATAAAATGTGGTATATCCATAGTTGTTTAGTTGCTAAGTCGTGTCTAACTCTTTGCAAGCCCATGGACTGTATGTAGCCCACCAATCTCCTCTGTCTATGGAATTTTCCAGGCAACAATACTGGAGTGGGTTGCCATTTCCCTCTCCAGTATCCATAGAGTTGAATATTATTTAGTCACAAAATGGAATAAATCACTGAGACATGGTACAATGTGGATAAAATCACATGTTAAGTGGAAGACGCCAGTGGAACATGCTAAGTAAAAGAAACCAGTCAAAAAAGATCACATATTATATGATTTCATTTACATATGATCTCATTTATATAAAATACTCAGATAAGGTACTTTCTTTTTCTCATATAGAGCAGTTACATTAGTAGATTAGCAGTTGCTGAGGGCAGAGAACGGAGGCTGTGAGGAGATGAAGAGTAACTGCCCAGGGGATACAAGGCTTCTTTTTGGAGTGAGGAAAATGTTCTAAAATTAGACGATGGTGAAGGCTGTGTAACTCTGTAAATAAACTAAAAACCACTAAGTTATACACTTTAAACAGGTGGAATTTATGTTACGTAAATAATACGCCAGGCTGTTTTGAAAACCTTGAAAAACAGATAATTAGTTACTGTATATAAGGCCCTATGATTTTATTCTAAATTTTCCAGGCAAGAATATTGGAGTGGGTTGCCTTTTCCCACTTTTATAAACGTTGATAAAGATAATTATAAAAGTTGGTAATAATTATAGCAACTTACTGAGTGCTCTTTATGTGCCAGACAATATTCAAAGTCTTTACAAGTATTAACCAATTTGATTTCCCAACAAACCTATTAGGTCAGTTCTATTACTAGCCCCATTGCACAGATTAGAAAACTAAAGCTATTAAGTTGCATCATAAGAATTCAAGCACAGAGAGGTGTTTTTAAATAAAATGTGTACTGGCCCTAGAATCCAATAGCAAAATATGGGGAGAAAAATCCCTGAAATTCAGAGAGCTGGAATAAATTTTAAATATTATGATTAATAACAAAGCCTACGAAAGTTTATATCTAAAAGAAAAACAGCTGCTTCATACAACAGCAGTGAGAAATGAAATATATAAAGACAACAGCAAACACAGGCGGGCTGCTACTCCTCCCTGATATGTTCTCATTCTCCTGTGAGTGACAAGAGGAGGAATCCTGCAGACCCTCATGGTGTGAACAGGAGCCAGGTTACCAGGCCAGGAGTGAAGAGAGAGTCCACCTCTGCCTCTATATAGTTATTCACATGACCTTGGGTGGGTCATCCAACCCTTCTGGATACATCTATAATGTGAAATATCTTTAGGTCCCTTTTTGTTTTATTCCTGGGAACTGAGGATTATAGATAATTTTTAAATTTTCTTTATATGTTGTGTATTTTGTCTTATAAACCTTATGGTAAAACTTTATGAACCACATTAACCACATTATATAACCACAGTAAAAATAATACCAAAAATCCATTATGGGGATGTTAAAAATCATATACTGTTCATAAATATTTCTCTGGAAATTATTAATATTACCAATTTGTATCAAATCAAACAAAACAGAATATACTATAATTCCTACACAATTTATCAGATGATTTTTCAGTTTCAGCATCAGATCTTCCAGGGAATAGTTAATTTCCTTTAGGATTGCCTGGTTTGATCTTGTTGCTGACTAAGGGATTCTCAAGAGTCTTTTCCAGCACCACAATTAGAAAGCATCAACTCTTCAGCACTCAGCCTCCTTTATGGTCCAGCTCTCACATCTGTACATTATTGGAAAAAAGGCGGGAAGAGAAGGAGATGACAGAGGATGAGATGGTTGGATGGCATCACCGACTCAATGGACATGAGTTTGAGTAAGCTCCGGGAGTTGGTGATGGACAGGGAAGCCTGGCATGCTGCAGGCCATGGGGTCACAGAGTCAGACACAACTGAGCGACTGAACTGAACTGTACTGGAAAAACCATAGCTCTGACTATATGAACCTTTGTCAGCAAAGTAATCTTTGCTCTTTAATATGCTGTCTAGATTTGTCATAGCTTTCCTCACAAGGAGCAAGTGTCTTTTAATTTCATGGCTGCAGTCAACATCTGCAATGATTTTGGAATCCAAGAAAAAAAAATCTGTCACTGTGTCTACCTTTTCCCCTTCTATTTGCCGTGAATTTGATGAGACCAGATACCATAATCTTAGTTTTTTGAATGTTGAGTTTTGAGCCAGTTTTTTCACTTTCCTCTTACACCCTCGTCTAGAGATTCTTTAGTTCCTTTTCACTTTCTGCCACTAGAGTGGTGTTATCTGCATATATGAGGTTGTTGATATTTCTCCCAGCAATCTTGATTCCAACTTGTGATTTATCCAGTCTAGTATTTCACATGATGTACTCTGCATATAAGTTAAATAAACAGGGTGACAATATATATCTTGACATACTCCTTTCCCAATTTTGAGCCAGTCTGTTGTTCCATGTAAGGTTCTAACTGTTGCATTCAGTTGTATTGTTCTAACCTGCATTCAGGTTTCTCAGGAGACAGGTAAGGTGGTCTGGTACTCGCATCCCTTTAAGAATTTTTCTCAGTTTGTTGTGATCCACACAGTCAAAGACTTTCATGTAGTCTATGAAGCAGAAGTAGATGTTTTTCTGGAATTCCCTTGCTTTCTCAATGATCCAATGAATATTGGTAATTTGATCTCCGACTCCTTTGCCTTTTCTAAACCCAGCTTCTTCTATATCTGAAAGTTCTTGGCTCACATACTGCCGCAGCATAGCTTGAAGGATTTTTAGCATAACCTTACTAGCATGCTAAATGAGCACAATTGTCTGGTAGTTTGAACATTCTTAGGGATTGGAATAAAAATTGACTTTTTCCAGTTCTGTGGCCACTGGTGAGTTTCCCAAATTTGCTGACATATTGAATGCAGCATCATCTTTTAGGATTTGAAATAGCTCAGCTGGAATTCAATCATCTCCATTAGCTTTGTTTGTAGTAATGCTTCCTAAGGCCCCACTTGACTTCACACTCCAGGATGTCTGACTTTAGTTGAGTGACCACACCATTATGGTTATCTGGGTTTTTTTATACAGTTCTGTGTATTCTTGCCACCTCTTCTTCTTTAATCTCTTCTGCCTCTGGTTATGTCCTTACCATTTCTGTCCTTTATCATGCCCATCTTTGCGTGAAATGTTCCCTTTGATATCTCCAGTTTTCTTGAAGAGATCTCCAATCTTTCCCATTCTATTATTTTCCTCTACTTCTTTGTATTGTTCATTGAAGAAGGACTTATCTCTCTTTCCTATTCTCTGAACTCTGCATTCAGTTGGGAATATCTTTCTCTCTCTCTCTTGCTTTTTTCTGCTTCTCGCCTTTCCTCAGCTATTTGTAAAGCCTCCTCAGTCAACCACTTTGCCTTTTATAATCTCTGCTTATAAAGATACAGCACTGTGACTTACTGGAAAGCATCAGAAAAATGAGGTATTTCCATCATTGGTGGTCTTACTTAAAACTGCCTTCTAGTTGTCAGTTTTTGTCTTGTTTAGTTTTATTTATTAATCTCCATTTCCATGGAAAGATATGAAAGGTCTCTGCTATCTTTATTTTCATTGTATTCTGGTTGTTATCATAGATCATAATTTTCTTTTTTTGCCAATGTCTCTGTCACCTGGTCTTTATTTCCATTTTTCCACATAAAAATGAAAGTTGTGGCAAAGGCTAAAAGTACCTTGAATATAGGCCACATCTAAACATAGCCAAAGGGGTCAAACAGTGACAGCTGAGTATCTGCAGGTGTAGACTGATGCACAGCTGTCAACTGTCATCCATTTAAAAACTAATCAGTCACATTTCTTTCAGTGGTCATGTGCTATCTGAACCTTATTCCTGTTTGAACATAAAGTACAGACATAAATACTAGCAAAATTTTTAAGACTGATCATAGGTAGCTCATATCAAGAAGTGGAATTCAGTAGAAAAGTCATGACTGAATCCTGCCTTCAGACAAGTTTAGGTTGCCCCCTTCCACCAGCATCTGTAGTTTCACACTGACAAGTTCTAGGAAGGACATGAGCACTCCACTTTTCTGCCACTTTCTACAGACTTCTATGCCCCCTCTCCCCTGTCATGGTTTTACTTATCTCTGGGTCTTCAAAGCATTTGAGTTTGTGACCCATGCTCTAGAATTTCAGCAAATTTCATCTCTGACACAGTTTCTTACGATAAGGAATGAACTCAATATCTTACGTAAGAGTTCAGTCAATACTGTTTCCACTACTTCTCAGGGCTGCCTCCCATAGGCTAGCAGTTGCTGCCTCTACGAAACAATCATATCACCAAGTGACTGCAGTAGTGAATCCACTCGTCCCCTCCTGCTTCTAAAGCATTATGCACACGGCCATCAAACTAATCTTTCCTCACTATATTTCCAGTGCCTACAGGCTAAAGCTCGAACTACCCACCAGCATTCAGGGTCCTTCATAATTCAGCCATCATCCAGACGTTCAAAGTTCTTCCCCTACCTCCCTGACACAAACACTCCGCTCTCATATACATACATGGTCCGTGTCTGTTTATCTGCTCACAAGCTCTGCTCCCTTCCTGTTCTGCCTTTCCAATATCTCCTCAATCTTCAGAGCTCAACTCAAACTCGACCTTTTCCTCTAGGCCTTTCTAAATTATCCCAGTCTCAGATGATGTTGCCTCCTTTTAAAAATTAACACTTAATAAACATTTCTTGAATGAGTGAAGCAAATCTGGTAAAATCACATTCTTATGGCCACTTAATGATGGCCAAATTGCTTAACTTTTTAAAAGATATATTTTCATCATCTGTAAAGATATGGCCTTGGCAATGATTAAATGAGATGTGATTATGAAATTACCTAGCAGAGATGCTACTGCTGCTGCTGCTGCTAAGTCGCTTCAGTCGTGTCCGACTCTGTGTGATCCCATAGACGGAAGTCCACCAGGCTCCTCCGTTCCTGGGATTCTCCAGGCAAGAGTACTGGAGTGGGTTGCCATTGCCTTCTCCAATGCATGAAAGTGAAGTCGCTCAGTCACGTGCTACAGAGACACAAAAGATGTTAGATAGTACAAAGATTTAAGAAATATTGGCCTGATTTACTGCTTTCCTCCCTCTTTCATTGGTTAGTTAACTTTTCAATTACATATATTTTCTATCCCTAGCTACATATTGGAGCAAGGACCCATTTCTTAAAATATTTTTGTATCACTCACTGCAGCTAGCATGGAGACATGCTGATAAAATATTATTGGTCGAGTGAATATTAAGAAATCTTCTCTATTGAAAAATATGTCCAAAGACTGACTGCTGACCCTAGGATTTCTTCCTTTTGAGGCATTTTGTCCTGAGTTAAGCATTGCCCCCAGTTAAAATCCAAACCAGCCTAGGAAACAGTAACACTATGTTTCATTAGTTGTAGTATCTGTGCTGATGAGACTTTTTTGTTTATAAGGAGCAGAAACTACCTTATAGGTTGCTGCTATTATAGAGGTTTGGTAATGGATTTGATTTTTTTTTTATTGAAGTATAGTTGGTTTACAATGTTGCCTTAGTTTCAGCTATACAGCAAAGTGATTCAGGTTTTATCAATAGATAGATTCTTCCATTATAGGTTATTGTGAAATACTGAATATAGTTCCCTGTACTAGACAGTAGGTCCTGGCTGTTTATATATTTTATATATAGTAGTGTGTACCTGTTAATCCCAAACTCTAAATTTATCCCTCCCCCACATTTCCCCTTTGGTAACCATCAGTTTGTTTTCTATGTCTATGAGTCTATTTTGCAAATAAATTCACTTGTATCATTTTTTAGATTCCACATATAAGTGATATCACATTTGTCTTCCTCTGTCTGACTTACTCCATATGATAATCACTAGGTCATGATGGGTTTGATGAACCCACTTTAGTATAAATTACCTTACCTAATATCTTTCTAACACAATTGCAACATAAGAGGGGTACATAAGGGGAAACATAAAGGGAAAAAAAACACGTATACTGCCCTTTCAAAAAAAAAAAAATAAGGAGGGAAGCTGGGTGCAATGCACCATCAGAATTGTAACAAGACAACACTTGGAATCAGGGTGACCACCTGCCTTGGTTTGCCCAACGCTAAGAGGGTCCTAAGATATGGGGCATCCAATGCTAAAACACTAAGGGTATTCTGGACAAACTGGGATAAACTGGTCATTTTGGTAGGCACCAGTAAAATCCTACTGACATATACACTTTATTTAATAATTTCAAAAGTATGCTTAGAGTCAGTACTGCCCACAGAGAAGCAAAAACCTACCCTTGACTGGTTATCAGCTGGTTAGAGCAAAGTGCTAACAAGAGCAAGGCTAAAGGTTTGATTTCCCAGGAAACTTTGCTCTCTTCCACTATCAGAATCTGTGTACTTCACTTAAGGCAGTCACTCTCCAAGTCACTGAATAATCACAAGGGGAATAGAAGAGAGAGAATATAGCTCCTTTGAACTAAATCCTTCCCTGCCACTAGTAACACTGGTGAAAAACCAATGTTTTTCTTGTGCAGAAACATTAAGTGATTGACAATCTGAATATCATCACACAGTAAATTCATTTTCCCTCCTGCTTTTAGTGGGCTTCCCTGCTGGCTCAGGCAGTAAAGAATCTGCCTGCAATGCAGGAAAACTGAGTTCGATTCCTGGGTCAGGAAGATCCCCTGGAGAAGAGATTAGCAACCCACTCCAGTATGCTTGCCTAGTGAATCCCATGGACAGAGAAGCCTGGTAGGTTACAGTCCACTGGGTTACAAAGAGTCACATAGGACTGAGCAACTAACACTTTTAGCAGGGTTCTAAATAACAATAATGATAATATGTAGAATATTCTCCAATATGATTTCCTTCTAATCTTGTGAGAGATGCATGATTGATAAGCTTGGCAGGGTTGGGATCGCCTGTGGTTAGACAGCCAACATGCAATGGATGGAGTCTGAGCCCTTAACTCCTAGTGTTTTTTTGTTTGTCTTTATTGTCATCACCATTTTGGTACCAAGTACAGTTGCCTATAACCAGCAAAATACATAGCCTGAACGTTGAAGCCCCCCTAACTTTGTACGTATTACTTCCATAAGAACTCTAGAGCTCTCCAGGTCCCATAGACTCAGCACCACAGCACACAGCCTCCTGTGTGTCTTACCAAACATGGGCTAGTTATCTCCTATACGTGTAAAGGTGTCAAGCACATTCCCTGCCCTTTTGATCAGGCTCAGAAGGCCAAAGAAAGCATCTCTGCTTTTAATATTTAGTTACTGCCAGTCTCTGCATCTCATTCTTTTAAGTCTTTGAGTTTTCATAGACTTCTTTGCCTAAATTCAGAGTCATACATTGTTCCTATCAGTAAACTGAAAGCTTAGTCTGCCAAACATGTTTATTTCTCCTTCAGAGCAAATGTGGGTAGGATGAAAACAACTCCGTGTTATACTTACGTTACTCATTAACTGGCTTCAAAAAAAAAAAAAAATCACCTCAGCTATATTAGGAGTCATGTGAAGAAAGAGCTTCCTGCAATGCAGAAACCGAACAAGGCTGAAACTTAAGAGATTTTCACATTACTGGGGAGCTTGAAAAATGAGCCCTTGAGTTTACTTCTTGAGTTGGTGATTGAAAAGTGAATAATGGTGAAGAAAAGGCTCTCATCAGGCAGTGACACAATGTTCCGGTCTGAGACTCCAGGCAGCCCAGGCAAGTCGGGTGCAGAGGCCCAGAACAGCCTTCCTGACAGCCCCAGCTCAGTGTTTCTCAGGTGGGTACATCCTCTCTGCCCGCCCCCAACCCCATGGCCTTGGCCATCTAATGTTGCTTGGAGAGCTCCTTCCTCATCCCCAAGGGGAGGATTCTGCCGAGGAGAAAGAGAGGGCACAGCCCAGGCCCCTGGGCTGGTGGATTTTAAGGGAGCACATAGCAAAGGATGTGATTTACTAAGTAAACAGAACTCTTATCATCATGAAGGGACAATAATTGTTGACTTCTTAGTACTGTTTAATAGAAAACTGGCCAGCTATGCAGTTACTCAATTCCTGATCCACTCTCAGGTTCATAGTAAGTGAAACCAAATTGTTGTTGGTGGTGTTGTGGTTGTTGTTGTTTGATTGCTAAGTCACGTCCAACTCTTTGAGACCCCATGGACTCATGAGTAACACTCCAGCCTTCCCTGTCCCTCACCATCTCCCAGAGGGTTCCCAAGTTCATGTCCATTGAATCAAATAGTTAAACCAAAAACCTCCCTTTGCTGTCAAAATTATGGTATAACTATCAGAATATGCTGTGTGTTTAGTCTTTCAGTCATTTCCAACTCTGTGTGACCCCATGGACTGTAGCCCACCAGGCTCCTCTGTCCATGGGAATTCTCCAGGCAAGAATATTGGAGTGGATTGCCATGCCCTCTAGGGGATCTTCCCAACCCAGGGATTAAACCCAGGTCTCCCACATAACAGGCGGATTCTTTACTGTCTGAGCCACCAGGAAACCCAGGTATCAGAACAGTAATTATTAAAATATAAAAATAGTTTCCTTCTTTGGAGCTTTCTAAATTAAATGTTAAAATAATACTGGCTATGGTCTGGTCCTGCTACTTACTGTAAAACGATTTATAGCAGCTTTGACTAGATTCAGAACATATCTTTTTTAGCTGTAAACATTAATACCTACATGAACACCACTCTGATAATTTATTAATGAAAATTCATTTATCTACTCTTTATTCATTTTATCTCACAATAATTTTCTGGCAACTTATACAATGGGGTAACCAAGTGCAGGTGGAAATCCATTACAAGAAAAAGTTTCGCATCCAACTTTTTAAAAATTGAGGTTTAGTTGGTTTACAAAACTCTATTAGTTTCAGATATACAATGTAATCAAATTTTTATAGATTATAACTCATACAACTTCGGTGTAAACTTTTTTAATGGAGGTGACGTTGGTCTATAATATGTTTCATGTTTATAACATGTTATTTCTACTTCTATATACATTACAGCATGCTAACCACTTAAAATTTACTTTCCATCTGACATAAACATTAATGTAACTTCCATGTAAAGTAATCAAGGCAGAAAAGGAACCTCTACATCTGAACTTCACTTTTGCACAGCACCATATCCAGAAAGTTAATGGTCTGATTTATTTTTTAATCATTTTAAATCATTTACACATAAAAGTACTCAAAATTATAGCTTTTAAAAATTAAATAGAAAATAAAGAAGTCCCACTAATAGCATTCACATATTAGACTGTAAGTTTAGGAAGACAAATTCAATCATTTTTTAAAAGTTTTTGAGATCAAGAGCCTGAATTTATGTAAAATGTTTCTCAATACATCTATTTAAAGTTAGTTTTATTTTCCAAAATAAATCTAACTTACCTGCATTATAGTTGTTTGAGTGAGAGTACAATTCTGACCGAAAATGTAAAACTCTTGGATTATTTCCATATTTTCCTGAACTTTGTTTCTTTGATTACTTTGTCTACCTAATCCTTCTCTTACATTGACTGTAGTGCAAACTCTTCTGGTAGCTCAAGATCTAACAAGGAAAAATCAAATTAAATGTAAAAAACTATTAAAATGTATAAAATATGCAAAATATAATTTAAGTAAATATGATACACATGACTTAAATAAATATAAATGAAATACTAATAAAATAAAAACCTGCATCAATCCATATTTAAGACTTTTTAAAAAGAACCCAGGCCTATTTACCTGCATCTTTGAATATTCAACATCAAATCTATATATTAGTATATGTAAGGGTTTTTTTTAATATGTATTGGAACCTATCTTAAAACATTATTCATACCTCCAAATATTTTGGCACTAGAGGAGTTTTAGTCTAGTTGAAAGATCTACTTAACATATTGTGTATAAAATCATTTAAAATAATTTTTTGAAGCACTCAGTCATGTGTTGGTTAATTATTTGAGGTCAAAAATCAGATAGAATTTCTCTTAAAGAAGACCCTAAAGAAGTATAAGCCTTCGATCCACAAACTCTTGATATGCTCCTGATTCTAACTGCTTCTGTGTCTGTGTTCTCCAGGAGATCTGAGCCTTTTGGTCTTAAAACCTCAGGGAAATCTATTATGGATAAGTTTAGCTTAAAGTCCCACTTTCATTAAGAGTTTTTTTTGTTGTAACAGATTTTTATTTTATTTTATTTTATTTTTGGAAATTACTTTTTTAAATTTTTTTTAATTGTAGAAAAGGTCACAAACTATAAAGCATACTATTTTTCTTTAATTTTCCTTACATTATCATGTTGGTTTTGCCATACATTGACATGAATCCGCCATGGGTATACATGTGTTCCCCTTCCAGAACCCCCCTCCCACCTCCCTCCAATTCCATCCCTCTGGGTCATCCTGGTGCACCAGCCCTGAGCAGACTGTATCAAGCATCAAACCTGGGCTGGCGATTGATTTCACATTGTAACAGATTTTTACAAGTCAGATTCATTGCCATGCCTTCACCTCTTTCCTTCCCTCTCTCTCTCATTCCCTCCCTTCCTCCCTCCTACCTCTCATCCATGTTTAACAAAATAAAACCAGGCAAGGGTAACTGACGTGGAAATTCTAGGAGTTTCCTCCATGTGTATCTATGAGGGGCTGGATGAGAGAAATTGAAAGCCCTGCCAAGAAGTGCATAAGTGATGAATAACTGTTTCTACATAAGCCAGCAGTAACAATAATAGTCTCCTCTATTTGCACTGTGGCATACTCATGGGAAATTTTTACAGAGATGACCTTATAAACTTCAGTGGCTTTTTCCTGTGATAGCTGGACTATGGTTACTCTCTATGTTACTTAGGTGAGGAAAGCAAGTAACAGAAAAGGAAGAGAAGTTTTCTGTTGTTGCCATATGGCAAAACTGAACCAATGAAATGAGTTCATGCAGTGAATACGCAGCCAGTTACCCAATCACAATAGTTATCCAACTTCATTAACCAATTTATTCACCTGGCTTGGCTCCAATTATTTGGGCTACTTCCAAAAATCAAATCCAATCTTCAAGGGTCATTTCATTCAGTTTTTTCATGGTGATTTTTACAACCCCAGAGAGGACACTGGTTTCAGAGACTGGCATAATTCTCTGTTTGAAAAACTGAAGTTAAGAAGACTTTTCTGGGGATTCTGATTTTTACATTTAGTCATGTTATGATCCTGTGTGTTTCAGTTAAATTTATGTTAAAAGACAATAGTATTTGCTCTATGTACTTTTGAGCAATGACTAAAGAACAAGTATGGTGGGTAATTTCATTTATTAGAAAGTTATGGAATACTTTCTAAGATCTCTGTGGAGGGATGCTCTGTCTAGGGAGGACTGCCTGGAGTACATCTGGTTTCATCACTTTCTAAACTGTGTAATTCCTCTGTGCCTCACTTATCCTCAACTGTAAAATGGAGATAATCATAGGATTGTGGAGAGTATTAAGTGAGATAATACAGAAGGTGCTTGGCAAATGTTCTGACACCAGCTGTGAGTATTATAAGGCAATGGGAGAGTAATAATGGTAATATTCACTTGTCACCTAGAGCTCTTAGAGGCTAGGAATACATGCTTGTCTCTGTATCCCTAGCACCTAGCACAAAGAAGAAACTCTATGATAAGGAGAGACTCCTGTAGAGTAAAGAAATGGCTAAAGAAGGGATGGGATGTGGAGGGAGGTGGGAGGGGTGTTCAGGATGGGGAACACATGTACACCCATGGCTGATTCATGTCAATGTATGGCAAAACCCACTACAATATTGTAAAATAATTTGCCTCCAATTAAAATAAAAAGAAAAAAATTTTTAAAGAAATGGCTAAAGAGTCAGCTCCTATTTCCAAGGGACTTCAGTTTCTGCTGGAGACAAACACACACTCAGACAACCACAAAGGGTAGGGAAGGTTCATGTACCTTGAAGATTAAATTATTGACCAAACCTCCAAGCTATAATTTCCCACAGCATATTTCCTGTTAATCCAAATGTTGCAATACTTAGATCTAGAAATAAACTACACATTTCAAATGTGTAGTGGGACAAAATAAACTTTTCCTAATGTGGAAATCTCACAGCTGCCAGGATGATCCTGGAGGAAAAGAAACTTCTACTTTACTCCTTCCATTAAACCCAAAGGGGCAGAACAAGCCTCACTCCAAGCATACGTGTTCAGTCATGTTGGACTCTTTGCAACCCCATGTAGCCTGTTAGGCTCCTCTGACCATAGAATTTTCCAGGCAAGAATAATGGAGCAGGTTGCCATTACCTACTCCAAACGATCTTCCTAACTCAGGGATCAAACCCACATCTATTCAATCTCCTGTTTTGGCAGCTGGGTTCTTTACCACTGCACCACCTGGGAAGCCCTTCTCACTTCAACCATGCTCCTGCAAAAGGAAAAAGAAACTTGGAAGCAGGAATGGTCAGATCATACGAGTGTGTTGATTTATCTCTGAGCGTTGTCCTTTGGACTGTGAGGAGGGCACTCTGTGACCTGGTCGGCTTCTCTGTCACATCTCTTGCCCTGTTTGTACCCCAGAGAGATTACACTCCAGCCACACATGCTAGTTCTGGGCCTTTGAATCTTCTTCTCTGCCTATAAGAGTCGGACACAACTGACTGACTAACACACACACACACTGCCTACAACACACAGGCAGAGGAAAGTCTGAGCTGTCTTTCAAAGCTGGACCAGGTATCACTGCCTTCAGAAGGTCTACTCTGACCTTATCCCCCTTTCCCTGGACTTATATTGTACCTTTTGTTTATTTCCATTACTGCATTTATTACACACTCAATCTTACTTAATATCTCTCTTCCTTACACTATGCCTTTTATTCCTAACCGATTCCTTGGCACAGTTCCTAGCCTAAACTAAACAATGATAAATGTTGGATGAGTGAATGGTGGTGGATGATGGATACATAAGAAGCTCCCCTGAGCTGACCAGAGTAGCTGACCCTTGCAGCGGTGCTGTTGACCACACCCCACGAAGGCTGAGGAGGAGCAGACAAGTTGGTAATATGCTCAGTGTAGGGAGAGCAGCTAACGGCAAAGTCAGATGACCTCTCAGATCTTCTGACTCCAAGTCTAGAATCTTTTCACTCTCCCACTAAATTCACGCTTCTTTTAATTCATTATTAGATCTCAACTGCTATTTGCCTCACCATGGTCCCAAATGCTTTACCCTTGCCATTGGGAAGAGAAAGGAGAAAAGTATACAACTGAAAGGCTAGGAGGAGCAACATAGGCTGAAATTCCTATTTCCATAAATATAAGCTTAATTTTAACTTAATTCTACACTGAATTAATTTAAGCTTAGTAAGCTTAATTACTCTAAAACTAAATTAATAGATATAAATAATTTAATAAACATTGGTTTTTAGTTTAATAAATAATCTCTCAGAGATGCCTCATATTTTCATAGCGTCATACCTCTGTACCTGTTTTCTCTCTGCCTGGGATAGTAGTTTCCTCAAGCAATACTTAACCAACAAATATTTTGCATTTTTGCAATATCCTGTTGGTTACACAGGTTGACCCAGCATATTTAGTGGACATGGGGACCATCAAGGGGGAGAACCCCAAGAAAGGGGGGGATCACATGAGACCATTGTGGAGGCAGGGCACCACAGCAGTTTGTAGATGACACCAAAACTACTGCATGTTTCTAATCTGAATAGTAATATATGAGGGAGGGGCAGGAGCCTTGGAGTTACTCAGACCTGTGTTTGAATCACAATTCCAGCACTTACTGTATTACCTTAGTCTAGTTACCTAATTTTTCCAAACTTCAGTTTTCTCATCTGTAAGATGGGGCAAGTAGCACCCCTTAGGACTGTTTTGAGGATTAGGCATGCACAGTATGTGGTGGCAAGTAGGGCACTCAAGAACTGCTGTTATAGTGACAAGGTTGGTGAAGTGTCACTATAGAAATATAACAGGAAGTCATAATCCAGACACTGTGTCAAATCTTAAGGGCCTCCCCAATTTGTTTTATTATCCCCATGGGACTTCCCAGATAACTCAATGGTAAAGAATCCACCTGCAATGCAGGAGACCAGAGTTCAATTTCTGGGTTGGAAGACCCCCCTAGAGAAGGAAATGGCAACCCACTCCAGTATTCTTCCCTGGGAAATCATATGGACAGAGGAGCCTGGCAGGCTACAGTCCACAGGGTCCCAAAAAGAGTCAGACATGACGACTTAAACAACAATGCTGCTGCTAAGTCACTTCAGTCGTGTCTGCCTCTGCGACCCCATAGACAGCAGCCCACCAGGCTCCGCCGTCCCTGGGATTCTCCAGGCAAGAACACTGGAGTGGGTAAACAACAACAATAAACAATACCAAAAGTCCATGCGCCCAATACACAGAAGTCAAACAATACCAAAATGTCCGAGTTTGGAACAGAGAAAGGTTTACTGCAGAACCACGCAAAGAGACAGGTCACTCATGCCTTAAAAAACCCCAAGCTCCCTGAAAGCTTACAGCGAAGCCCTTTTCTTGGAAAGTTCTGCAAACTTCTTGGTGTCACAGCCTTTGTTCTTGAGTTCGGGTCATGGTCAGGTAAGGATGTTCCCGTAAATCTCTACCAAATGAATGCTTTCCTCTGTTATGACAAGAAAGGGCAAGATCCCAAGGCATAGTTTTCACCCTCCAAGGTCCTGGTCCTGGCTAAGGAGGCAGGTATCAGTTGGCAGCTCCCTCAGGGCCAGGTTCCCAGACCCTGCCCAGCTGTCATCCCTGAGGGAGCCAGGCACCCAGGAGCCAACTGGCCCTCAGATTCCTTGGGCCACCCAAACGATGGGAGCCAGGTCCCGAAGACTGCATCCCAAGCAAACGGCTCCTGCCATTAGGCCGCAGAGGCAGGGGTCCGGGAGAGGGTCACCGTGGCCCGACCAGCCTTGCTGAGGGCTCTCAGTTCAGTTCAGTCGCTCAGTCAGAGCCCTGCAAAACACAGCCCCCAGCTTGTCCGCTGGGCCCGCCGCCCCCAGCCCTCCACCCACGGCTCACCTGCTGGCCCAGAGCCTGTGAACTGGAAGGTCTGGAGTAGAAGGCCAGGAGCGGCCTCTGACCTTGCTCTCTGTGCGAAGACCACCACTGTGCGCAGGCCCACCATCGACGCAGGGCGCTCGCTAACGGGCGGCTCTTTGACGGTTGCTCGTGGGCGGGTCCAGCGCGGCGCCGACCAATGGCTAAGCAGGACCACTAACGGTCCCTGTGGCTCCGCCTTCAAGACTCGGCCTGCCGAGCAGGAGCCCCGGTGAGATCCCTCTCACTTTGACTTTCACACCCGTTGCCTGATAACGGGGTAGGGGCTAAAGATACACAGTGTGTGGATGTTTGTGGCTCAGTCGTGTCCGACGGTTTGTGACCCCATGGACTGGAGGCCGCCCGGCTCCTCTGTCCCTGGGATTTCTCAGGCAGGAATACTGGAGTGAGTTGCCATTTCCTTCTCCAGGAGATCTTCCCAAAGTCAAGTAAACAATAAAACAACGAGAGCTACAAGTAGATGAAGCTAAAAAAAAAAAAAAAAACTTTTTTATTTATTTGAAACATGGAAACACTTGAGATTCAAACTTGGAGAGCCAAGCAGCTGTCAAAGTATTTCATTTCTTCATTGTGACTGAAGTCCATGTTATGATGGTCTTAGAAAAATACGAAAATAAGGGTTTAAAAAAACAACAACAACCGATGCTGGGCTAAGTAGTTTCCTCAAAATTACACTACTTTGTGGGGAGGCAGGGGGCAGGGAGGGATGTGATTATCTCTAGAAGAAAAAAAAAAGACAGATTCAAAAGATCTGTGTCACATCAAGATGAAAGGTTTTCCCAACAGTGCTACCAGTTACAAGGTGAAACAATGTTCTGTACTCAGGAATTCCACACTTTGGGCTTTCACTTTGTTGTAAATTTGTCCAAGCTTAGCTTCTTCTCCAGTAAAATAACACTAATGACCCTAAGAAAAGAGGTTTCTTCGTTTCTGATACAAAATATTCTTTCTTCAAATTCATCTGCTGAAAAGAATAGTAGAAAGACCCCCAACAGGCTTCTGTGACCTGGAGCAAATCACTGACTTTTTCTTTTTTCCTCATCTCACAAAATGTTGTGACTAAAGTTTTTCCAGACAATTGAGAGATTAAAAGGAGGAAAAAAAAAAATCAAATGAGGTGCTATATATAAAGTTTAAAATTACAAGACCCTTCTGAGGGAAAAAAGTGAAGCATTCTTTTTGGGTATTTTATTCTTGTGTAATTATTTCAAACTTTGTTTTAGTTACTATCTGAAGTAGTGGTTTATCATTCAGGCTAATAAAGCTGAAATTTTTAGGTCCTGTCAGAATGAAGCACTTCTAATTCAGTATTCATTCTTTGCAACTAATTTTGTAGTGCTTCTTCTGAAAGAAGCCCTCCATATTGTTTAGGCTTTAGACCCTACAAAACTGAGTCTGCTCTAGTTGCTGCATTTTTCAATCAAGACTAATAGACATTATCATCAATATTTCATAAAAGTAAAATAGGAAATAATCTAACAGTTTAATGAATCTATGCAAGAAGCTATTGTGATGGTATGAAAGGGTATTTCCAAAACTGGAAAATATGGAAATAAAACTTATTTCCTATATAGACATACTTTGAAGGAGACCATTCATGTTGTCATATAAGATGACCACACTTTATAATCCATATATACTAGCGTATGTGACATATACTTAGTGTAGAATTTAATTTGAGAGTAAAACATAAAGGTGGTAACATCTTTAAAAGAGAGAAAGGAGGTATCAGATCTTTTATTTATATGCATTATTATATCCCACATCTGGGGAGTTTTGAAGAAGTAGAGGTTCCAGAAATCCAAAAGCTACCCTACTAATAATAATTCCTCTTTGACTTAAGAAGTAGCATAGGAGAGTAGTTAAGAAGACCAATCCTTCAGCCAGATTGCCTGGGAGCCCCCCTCATTTGAGTAGCTTATCATGTCTGTACTTTATTTACCTCTCCTATTAAAGTGGGGGAGAGGTGATAGCTCCTACCTCAAAGAGCTGTTGTAAAGATTGAATGTAGTAGCTGGACTTAAGTGCTTAGAAATCTGCCTACCATATATAAGTGCTACATGTGAACGTGTATGCTCAGTCATGTCCAACTCTTTGTGACCCCATGGACTGTAGACTACCAGGCTCAGCTGCCCAGGGATTTTCCAGGCAATAAATGCTATTTTAACACACCTTTGGCTGATTTCTGACTTCAGCTATCACCTCACAAATTGCTTTATCAACTTTATGAAATTTTTCATTTTATCCTACTGTCGTTTTCCCATTAATGATAGCATGTTGCCTCTAGATCACCGACTGAATTGCCAAAGTTTTAGTCAGAAAGACTTGTGTTATTCATCTTTGTATCCCCTTAAGTTTATTGTCTGGTCTTCTGGCCTTATTAAGGACAGAAGTAATCACCAAATATTTCTGAATTGCAAATTAAGAACAAGTGAAATAGAAAATCCTGTGGCATAGCTTAAAATGTTTCACAGCATAGGATTATTATGGGTTTTTTCAAAAGGGTTTTTAATATTTGCTAGATTTTCCACATTAAAAAGTATAATTATGCCAATTACTGAGCAAGAGTTGAACTTTGATGATGAATAAAGTAGCAGAATTTTAGGTTGAGTTGGTTAAGCAGAAGATATTAAAAACCTTCTTTCTTTTAAATATCAATAAGATATTTGTACTGGAAGCTGCCTCATTTATTAGTCTACCTGCCACACAGGAGAAGCCTATCCAGGTGATTTGACTTTGAACTTTCCCCAATATCTGGGTTTATCATAATAAAACAGAGTATGTTTTTTATGCCCTAAACCACTCTGTTTGTGTGACTACCAAATGACTGAGTTAGTTCTAAAGTAATGTTGTAAAGTATGGTAAATATTTAATGGAAATATTGAGTGACCATTCTTAAAGTCCTTTACCTAAATGACAGGTAGGGAGCTTTGTTCATTTTATAGTTGTATGAATGGCCCTTAATTAATGATAAATAATAAGAAACACATGGTGATGGTGATGCTGACACCACAGTTTTTTTGGTCTAGGTCTCTTCTTTGGATCCCAAAGAGAAATAGCTTTGGTTATTACTGAATTCAAAAGAAATAAAATTATCCTACCGTGTGCCTATCAGATTTTTTCATAGTGCTAGGAAACTATATAATGATAAGCAAATCTGCAGTTCTATGTAATTTTAGCAGCCTATCCAAAATGCACAGTTAGAAACAGAGTGATAGCTCTACTTCTATTGAGTAATTCTTGATTAGGTCCACCTTCTCTTAATAAAAATGACAATAGCCTAGTGTATATTAGATACCTCCTGTGTGCCAGGTACCACAGTAAACTCTTTTTGCAATTTAGTTAATTCAAATTTCACAATAGCCTCATGAAATAGTAACTACCCGATTTTACAAATAGAAAACTGAAGTTTGGAAAATTAAGTACTTATATTCCATGACAGATGAGTTGAACTCAATCATTAGATTTTAGGTGCATGCTCTTTCTTTCTCACTACACTCCAACCCTTTCCACTTTTAATCTCCTTCCATCATGGAGTAACAGTACTGGCTAATAGGTGTGGACATTCTAAAGTAAGTGGGGTGATTTAAATCACCACCAAAACTGGAGAATTAAATGTGACACCCAAAGCCTACGTTACAAAAGAAATAATAAATTGAACCTCATCAATGATAAATACCAAAGACCATCAAGAAAATGAGAACAATCCACAGAATGAAAGAAAATATTTATAAACCATACATCTGATAAAAGTATAGCATCTGGAATATATAAAGAATTTCTTACAATTCAATAATGAAAAGACAATTCATTTTTAAATGTGTAAAAGATTTGAATAGATTTTTCTTCAAAGCAGATGTATAAATGGCCAATAAGTAATATGGTGATCAACATATCATTCACTAGGAAAATACAAATTAAAGCCACAACGAGATACCACTTCCCACCTAGTAGAATAAATAAGTAAAAAGTAAAGTCACTCAGTTGTGTCCGACTCTTTGCAATCCCATGGACTATAAACTACCAGGCTCCCCCTTACATGGGATTTTCCAGGCAAGAATACTGGAGTGGATACTCAAAAAAGAGAAAAAACAAGTGTTAGTGAGCATGATTGAGAAACTGGAACCCTCAGTTTGGCAGTTCCTCTAAAATCTAAACTTAAAGTAGCTGTGTGACCCATCAATTCCACTCCCAAATATATACCCAAGATAATTGAAAACACATGTCTAGGCCAAAACTTGAACATGAATGTTCATAATAGCTAAAAAGTGGGAATAACCCAAATGTCTACCTGTTGATCAATAAAATGTGGAATATCCTCAGGATGGAATATTATTTGGTATAAAAAAGGAATGAAGTACTGTTACATGTCACAACATGGGTGAAAGAAGCTAGTGACAAAAGACCTCACCATCCTATTTATATGAAATGTCCAGAAGAGACAAATCTATGGAGATAGAGAATAGATTAGTGGTTACCAAGGGCTAGGGAAAAGGGACAATGGGGATTGACTACTAATGGTGACAGAATTTCATTTTGTGGTGACGAAAATGTTCTGGAATTAGTGGTGACAGCTGCACAACTCTATTAGTGATACTAAGACCCCTGAATTATATAGCCTTCAAAAGAGTAAACTTGATGGTATATGACATATATCTCAATTAAGCTGTTATTTTTCTTAATGCTAGTGAAAGATTATAAGAAATCATTTTTTTTGAAAGTTCATATTCTGTAAGTATAAAGTATGTAAATAAGTTTTCCATGATTGAAAACATATTTCCATGGCTTGTGCATTCGTGCTCATATCTGACTCTTCGTGACCCCAGGCTCCTCTGCCCATGGAATTTCCCAGGCAAGAATATTGGAGTGGGTTGCCGTTTCCTACTCCAAGGAATCTTCCCAACCCAGGGATCAAACCTGCATCTCCTGCATTGGTAGGCAGATTCTTTAACTCTGAACCACCTGGCAAGCTTGATAAATTGGCTTATTGACTTTTAAAAGGAATGACATATTTTTACTGAACCAGAACTTCTAGATCAATATTTTCTTTATTTGCCACTTAACTTTTTAAAAATGCTTCCCTTTTACCCTTTCACCAGAATTGTGTAGCATTAGGATAGGGATACTAGAGTACTGTAAGAAAGGGATTGTGTCAGATGTCCCCCAGAACAGCCCACACTCAGAGATTAAAATTGCAGGCAGATTCTTTACCATCTGAGCCACCAGGGAAGCCCCAGAAAGACTCACAGAACTCAGCATATGGTTGTACATGTGGCCAGGATTTATTACAGTGACATAGAAAGTTGGGCCATAAGGGGAAAAGATACTGGTGGAGTCAGGAGTCTATGTACAGGATTCCTAATGTTCTCTCCCTCCCATGGAGGGTTATAGGGAATGCATTCCTTCCCCAGCAACAAAACTGTAGCAACATGCTTATGATATTTATGCCCAAAGAAGCCCATTAGAGACTCAGGACCCAAGTTTTTTATTGGCAGCTAGTCACTTAGGCACCCTCTGCCTAGTTCATACTCCAAATACAAACTCTCAGAAGAAAAAGCAGATGATCAGAGAATTTTATGGTGGTCCAGTGATTAGGACGCGACACTTTCACAGCTGAGGGCTTTGGTTCAATCCCTGATTAGGGAACTAGGATTCCACAAGCTGTGTGATGCAACCAAAAAAAAAAAGGAGATGATAGGCATGAATTACATTATCTGCATATTCTAGGCTCAGTGAGCTGGAGAACAGTGGAAATACCCCAAAATCCAAATTCCCAAATGCCAACTGAGTCAACCTTGCAAATAGGTCTTTCTTAGAAGTCTCAGACACACTATGTTACCTCTTCTCTGCACCGGAGTGGAAAATGAAGGTCTCAAAACCAGCATCCAATGAAAATAGATTCTTTAGGGAAAGAGGAAGAGGATTAAGAGATTTTGAAATAGACTCAGCAGGGTTCAAGGGCCAGGGGGACACTTTAAGGTTTGGTTTTCAAGTCAGAAGTCTTCTGACCCCCACAGCCTTGGCAAGAAGATTGAATCGCTAGTCTTAGGACCACTTAGGCCTGATCACTTTGAAGTAGTCCCAGGGTTTTCTAGCTTAAAGTCCTGTCTCATACTACCATCATAGCCTTCCACTCTCCAGCCTTCCAAGTGAAAGTAAACCCCCATTCCTTTCTGGGCATCAGCATATTGCAATGGAAAGAAGGATGTCTGAATTATAAACATTCTTTGATTCTTACCAAAAGGTAAGAATGGAATGTCCTGGCATTCCAGAAAGAATCCTCACAGATGAAAAGATGCTGAAATGGTTATCAGTAAGAGCAGAGTTCACGACACACCCTCGAAATGCTTATCAGCCCAGCTGTTCTTATTAGCCCAGATGTGATCCTCAAAGATGTAACCTTGAGGAATAAGCCCTATGCAAGAGGGCTCCAATTTAGTCCTTTTCTTTCTTGCAAATACTGAATAAGAATAATCTTCTTTCTCATGGAAGTGTAGAAGAATCTCCTGGCTGTTCCGCTCTTTTTGGAACCAACTAACACCATAAATCAGCTAGAATACATCTACAAAAGGAAGTGAAAGGAAGTCTTTTTTCCCAGGGCAATGAATTTCTATTACATAAGAATTGTTTAACTTTGACCATTGAGTTACTAAATATATCATAATGCAGAACTCGAAGTGCATGCAAGAAAACAGGGAAGGACTCTCTGGCCACTTGGAAATACTTAGACATTCTACCTTCACTGTCCCATTTCACTCCCCACCCCTCCCCTCCTTTCCACTCCCTACGTTCATCCATCAGCTTCCTCCTCTTGCTTCTCCTATTTTCCATCATCCCACCTCCCCATACAATTATAAACTGACTACAATTTCAGAGGATTCAAATAGCTGCAAAGAATTTTGTTTTCCTTTACAATTTTATTTCTCTACCCAAATGTGAACATATTATCTCACTGATAGATTGCTTCTAGAA
Source organism: Antilocapra americana (assembly GCA_007570785.1). Taxonomy (NCBI): domain Eukaryota; kingdom Metazoa; phylum Chordata; class Mammalia; order Artiodactyla; family Antilocapridae; genus Antilocapra; species Antilocapra americana. The sequence continues at coordinate 22,143,661 of ML661896.1, forward strand.
AAAAAAACCTATATATTTACATGTAACTGCATCTTCTACATTAATGTCATTGTTACTGTTCAGTTGTTAAGTCGTATCAGATGCTTTGCAACCCCATGAACTGTAGCGCGCCAAGCTTCCCTGTCCTTCACTATGTCCCGGAGTTTGCCAAAACTCATGTTCATTGAGTCAGTGATGCCATCAACCATCTCATCCTCTGTTGCCCCCTTCTTCTCCTCCCCTCAGTTAATAGTTTGATCTAAAAATTATCTTTAGCCAATATTAAAGTTCATGAAAAATCAATAAATTCTTTTTGCTAAATTGTGCCTTTAGCCCTATGGAGGAAAAATATAGTAAATTCTTTTTCAGCAACTGCCTTTCAAAATCTTCAGAATTCTATCATAACTGTCAGGCATCCACATGGGGAGACCTTAGTTTCCCAGAATCAGACTTGGCAGTCCTAATGACTGGCTTGGATGCCATGAAAGAAACATTCCTGACAGAGATCACCCAGGGAGAAAAGCTCCATCTAACTCCCTAGATTTAATCTTACAAAGATTCAAATTATCTTGAATCCAGATAAGTCATCTTGGAAACAAGACCCAGCAGATGAACCATTAGCAGAGGAAACCTGCCTCCAAGATAATAATCATCTCCCATTTAATTTGCCTTCCTTTTAGGTAGGATCTGTTGAGACTAAATTAGAAGTTCTCTCTAAAAAGCTGAAAAAACTGTTTTCTCAAAAAAATTAGAAAGTTAATTTGATATTAAAAAGCACCAATAGACTCTAGAATGCAAAAGGTAACCATTCCATGCAGGTCAGGCCTTCTCTGAACATCCTGCCTACTTATAGGTGATAATCTGGGCCATGCTCAGAGGGGAATCTGAAAGCATGGAGAAACACTAATATCTACACCACTTGCGGATGAACTAGGGTTATTAGTCTGCAGAAGCAAAGCCCAGAGGCCAGGTGGGGAGAGTAGGGCATGAGAGTGAGTTCAGATATTTAAAGGTTTGTCACACTGTAGAGCAAGTCTGTGCAGCCTGATGGGCTAAAATAGAACAAATGTGTGGGAAGAGATGACAACCCAATCATTATAAAGGGGAGCTCTGAACAACCAGAAATGCCCAAGCATGAGCTGGGCTGCTTTGAATGGTAATGAGTTTCTGTAGCCAGAGGTTTCAAGTCTTTGATAGTTTCATTCAATATTCTACATTCCTTTCATCAAATAATTACTCTGAAGGCTCAACATAGGCTACACACAGGTAAATGAAATAACCATGGTCCCTGCTCTCATCCAACAGAGGAGACTCAAACATACATCTAGGACAGGACCTGTAAAATTTTTCCTAATCTCAAGAAACTATGAAGTAAAATCCATATTTTTTTCCTACATTTGAAGAGCCCCAGATATGTTTTTATTCTTACCAAGAATGAGCCAACCATATTAATAACCCTTAGTTATGAAACAACTGAAGGCTAGCATAAGGAATATTTGGGATCCTATTGGGATCAAGCCATTGAAGTTATAACTGTGGGTCTTCAAATTGCATTAATAAAGGAACCTCAAGTCTATCTTCCTAAAGTGAGTTATTTAGAATCATCATGTTGCTCTTGCAACAGGTTTCATGGTTAGAAGATATTGAGTTGGCCAAAAAGTTCATTCAGGTTTTCTGAATAACTTTTTGGCCAACCCAATAATTTTCCTTTAGAAAAATAGAATAACAGTATTTCATAATTAGGAAAGAAACACAAGGCTGGTATATATTGAATAGTTTTTTTTAATGGTTAACATTAAAAACATTAGTCTCAGAATTAAATCCCTTAATGAATAAAGCTGGTTAAGTATAATCTATCCTTTCCTATTAATATTAATTATTGAAGTTCATTTCTAACTATTTACCTAATCAGCACATTCCAGGACATGATTAGTTTACCTTAATCTGAATTTAGCAACTATGATCTTAGACTTGGATCACATGATAACTTGGAAAAATGACCTGTTGTAACTAAAATGCACCTTAGAGTTCGCATAGATTGTCAGGAAGCAGAGAGAAACTCTAGGGAAATTCCAGGAGATTAGACTCACTGAACCTCCCAGCATGGCTCTAGGCAACAGAGAACTTACAAACATGCCTTCATGGAAAATATTCTGGCACTAACAAAAGCTCAGCTCATTTCTTTAAAAGAAAATTTTTTTTAAATTTTTATTGCTAAGACTAATCCCCAAAACTTCTAAAAGCAAGCTATGTATTAAAATCAAAAAACAAATAGCGACCTCCCTGAAATCAGGAAATCTCAGGATTCCACAGTCTCGACACAACCCACAGAAATGAGGCCTTGGACTTTTCTGTGATGGGAATACTTGATAGAGTGTGCAGTGTGAAGGGAGGTGAAAAGAGATAAAGACCCTACTTTTTCTCCTGGCAGCTTGAAGGTCAGGTTAAAGAAACACTGCTGATGGAAAGGGGAAGCTGTAGGCAGACAGCACATGTTGGGATTCCTTGCTTGTTACACTCTTCCAGTTTGCATCAACCACATAACAGCAAGGATAGAAAGGCAAAACATGCTTGATGTTAATCCCCTAAAGGAACAACAGAGAAATAACTAATTTCTGAATTGAACCATGTGCAAATGCAACTACCCCTGTACTTTTAGATTTCTAAAAGCAATGAGGAATTCTTGGGATAAATGCTAGCTGGGAAATCTTATAATCAGGGTTGTCAAGAATAGCAGGATAGTGTTTGGATTCTGCACTTGATGGAGTTGTTAACTGGTGATTTGGAAAATTTGCAAACTCGTTAGTTAGGTAAATGAAATCAGTTCAGTAGATTTTTTTTCTGTGTCTAGAATTGTTTTGTTTTTTTTTTTTTAATTTTTTGTTGCACCCCTCCACTTCCCACATGTGGGACCTTAACCAGGGTTCCTTGACCAGGGATCAAAGCTGCACCCCTTGTATTAGAAGGCAAAGTCTTAACCACCAGACTGCTGAGGAACTCCCGTGTCTGGAATTGTTAAACATCTGAAGGGAGAATTACCAAGATGTGCCAGACCCATCTCAATCCCACCGAAAAGGTGAGCCTATACACATGTAACCATAAATCAAGAGAGAAGTATTATACCTCATAACAACAAAAATGATTCATTGATATTCATGAGACGCTTATTACATACCATACCCCATTTTAAAGGGCTATCCATGGTTTTTTGTTTGTTTTTCTGATAGAGGCAGATTCTGTGTCCCCAGGGCCCTTAAATTTCTATAGTGTTTGCTTGCTAGTAGGCTTCCAAAGGGAAGGAGAAAGGGAGAGTATTATCTGATGCAATGAACATTTTAATGACATGACAATAAACTGTTCCCCTTGTAAATCAAGCCAATGAGGCATATCACAAACATCAATCTACTTGTTTTTTTCCACTGTTAGTGAATGCATGCGTGGTCTAGAAGAAAGTTGCTGTATATAGAGACTGACCAGAAATAGCCTGAAACATATGAAGTGAGCTTATACTGTGGCAATGAATAAGAACAAAATTTCAATGTCTCTAACAAAGTTTCTTGCTCACTACACATGTCCAACATAGGTTTATTGGGGGAAAGGCTGTCCATGTTTTAATGCATTTAATTATCACAACCACTCTATGAGACAGGTACTATTATTTTCTTCTTTCTCAAAATGAAGACACTGAAGCTCAGAGAGGTTAAGTAACTTAATCAGGGTCACACAGCTCATACATGGTAGGTATGGGATTTAAACTCAGGCTCCAAAAGTCATTCTTTCATATCATAAAATATATGCAAATGATTTTAATTCTGATTAGGGTAGGTTAGTGAGGCAGGATGAGGTAGAGAGATGAGGAGAGAAGTAGAGGGAGCTTCCAAAAAGAAATAACAATTGAGCTGTGTGCTGTCCAGATAGACAAAATATAACCTCCTTAGACCCAGTTTCTTACCTCCAAACAAGTGGGACTTATGAGATTACCTCTAAAATCCCTTTGAATCTTATAATCACTTCAGAATCCACCTCTTATTACACTACTGGAGATAACACAAAAGGAGTAAGCTTCAGAAATCAACACAACTGAATTATTACTTGTGTGATCTCTGGAGAGTTGTTTATTTTTCTGAAACTTAGTATTTTTTCACTGATGCAATAAGAAAACCCTCATAGGGTTGTTGTCAATATTAACTATCTAGGCACAGTGCCTGGCACATAGAATGCAGTCAAGTAATTTTTGTCTCTCTTTTCCTTTAGCTGTGTGTACTATTCTCAGTCACTCAGTCATGTCCAACTCTTTGCGACCCCATGGACTGTAGCCTGCCAGGCTCCTCTGTCGATAGAATTTTTCAGGCAAGAATACTGGAGTGTATTGCCATGCCCTCCTCCAGGTGATCTTTTCAACCCAAGGATCAAACTCTCATCTCTTGGGTCTCCTTCGTTAGCAAGCATGTTCTTTACCACTGCACCACATGAGAAACCTCTTCCCCCTTACTTTTTCTTTAACTGTATATAATTTAAGTTCTTGAACTGACCTAAATCTTAGATCACTATGTGGCTACACAATAGTAGAGTACCGTATGGAGGCAGATAGTAAAGTAAAAGATGATATTTGAGGGCATCGAATATTTTCTAAAATATATGTTAGATCTAATTTGCAGTGCATTTGTTTAGGGACGGGAATGGCTACCCATTCCAGTATTCTTGCCTAGAGAATTCCATGGACAGAGGATCCTGGTGGGCTATAGTCCATGGGATTTCAAAAACTCAGAGTCAACTGAGAGACTTTTACTTTCACTTTTTTCAAATGCTGTTTTCTTCTTTTGCTCTTTTTGTTTCTATAACTCAACTGACTTATTAAACCATCACGTGATAAACTGGAAATCAAGAGGTGAAGCTACATACTATTTATAAACTGTGACTGATACGGCTCAGGAAGCTTTCAGTAGATACTGCATGGGTTATGCAAAAGGTTCATAGTTAGGAGTTTAAAATTTTGTAATGTCACATACTGAAGTAAACATGTGAATGGAAGTAAGAAGAAAAAGTCCTATCCAAAAACTCTTTTGTCATAATTTGAATTTTTATTATCAAAGATGGAGATAATAAGATATACATTCATAAAAAAGAGTAAGAAACAAAGATCATATTGATACTCAAGAGAAAAAAAAAGATATAAAGAACTTTATTTAAGTAGGTGTTTTCTTTCTTCTTTCTGTTACTTTATTAACCAGAATACATTTTTTTAACGAGCTCTGACTAAAGAGATTTGAGGCTTTTCATTTTACTTCTTTTAATTGAGGTTTACCTATTATACATTTGTGCTTCCCGGGTGACTCAGACGGTAAAGAATCTCCTGCAGTGCAGGAGACCCAGGTTTGATCCCTGGATCAGGAAGATTCCCTGGAGAAGGGAATGGCTACCAACTCCAGTATTCTTGCCTGGAGAATTCCATGGTCAGAGGAGCCTGGCGGGCTACCTGGGGTCACAAAGAGTCAGACATGACCAGAGTGACTTTACTCATTTCATTATACACATTAAAATGCACAAATTTTGGTGGTACACTCAAAAACTTTTACATAGGCATATGCCCATGTAACCACACTCAGATCTATATATAGAACATTTCTAGTGCTCTTGAAAGTCCTCTACCCCCTTCTTAGTCCATACCCACAGGATAACTATTCACATTTTAAATAAAGCAGGTAACAAAAATAGAAAATAATAAATGAAAAAGTAAAGGAATCCTAAACTTGATATTTTTTTCCTGTTCTAAGAGTTTTTCTTTATGAAACTTACATTGGTGGTTTAGTAACCGTTAGACACCCAAGGCTCTAAGGAATTAGCTCACTAGGTGGTAAACTAAAAACCATAGCCTAGGGCTTAGCAGACTTCAAATTCTTTCCATAGAAGAGTCAGGTGGCCCAGTTCTTTCTTCTAGAGATACATGATAAAAGAAAGCATCTGGAGAATTAAATTTGATTGTTTACAACCTCAGTATCAACATAAGTACAACTCAATTAGGTCTAAGCAAAAAGTCTGTATTGTGTTTAGCAAAGTCAAGATAAGTAATAACAATGACACACTTAGACCCAAACTCTTGGTTGGATCATGAAGCTATCAACTCTGTGGTCAATTTGACACTAATGGAGCATGAACTTTGAGTTGTTTTTCAAGTAAATGTGGTACTTTGATGTTCTTGCATACACTAATTTTCAACCCAGCATTCTATACTTTCAGGTTATTAAATAAATTTGGGGGTATAGTGAGTGGCAGAGGGTACCCTACCGAGCAGCAAGACAATAAGATCTAAGAGTCTGGTTCATCAGATGCCTAGCCTAACAACTAAATTGACATGATATTTCACTTTGGCCAATACTATACGTTGGCTATTAATAAATTATCCAAATAGGCACACCTTTTGAGAGTAAAAGGGGCCACTATCATAATTATGCCAGAAGAGTACAACTAAATCAGGACTAACCCAAGCAAACCATGATATACAGTCACCTTAGCTATCACAAGCCTCCAATCCATAAAAGTTCATACTGATTAACTCTTGATTCCAATGACTCTTTTACTAGTTAAGCTAAAGCTTTTACAGTGGCAAAGACATCTGAGAGAGAGAGAGAGAGGGAAACAAAACAAAACAAAACAAACGATGACCTAGAGATTATGGCTGAGTTCTAGCAAGTTAAACATATCGATGCCACTGATACAAGGATGCAGCCTTAGCTTCTGACATGAGGAAAACAACCTGAAGAGGGTTGAGGACTCAGAGGAGAAGTTACATCTATAGCTTTTGTAAATCTGTCTAGCTTGTGACATAATACTCCACACATTGTCTTTAAATACTGAGAGCTGATGAACTAAGGGAGGCAATACCCTCATTTGTTAAGATATTATCTTGCTAGTAATAATGTAATAAGTATCATCAGTAGTTTATATAACTTGAGTGCTTACTATGTACCTGGCGATTTGTGCTAATTCCTTTGTATATATTTGCTCTTTAAATTCCCCAGTGATCCTTCAAGATAATTTAACTTCTGTTCCCATTCTTTCCCCACAGATAAGGAAATTGAGGCTTAGAGGAGGTTAAGGCATTGGTCCAGGATGTACAATGCATATTAGGACTCCAAGATCCCTGACTCTTAGCCACTCTTTGGTTTTACACTACATCCACCCCCCCTCCTGAAAGTGAAAGTGATAGTCATTGAGTCATGTCCAACTATTTGCAACCGCATAGATTGTAGCCCATCAGGCTCCTCTGTCCTTGGAATTCTCCAGGCAAGAATATTGGTGTGGGTAGCCATTCCCTTTTCTACCCCTCCTAGGGCTCTTTAATTGGAGATAAACTCATTCACCTAGCTCAAACAATGGATGTGATTACTGACAGGATAGCATGGGAAAACCCTTGGCTATCAAGGGCAGAAAACCAAATACCAAAGGACCACCTGGGGCAGGCAACTGAGAAGCTAGGAACCAAAACCATTCCCAACAGCTCTCATCTCCTATTTCTCTGCAGTGTCTACTACAATTTTTTACAATAGACTTTCAAAACCTGGGGACTTGGGATTCCGTACCACCAAGCATTTCCAATGTCTATATCTCCCTCTACTATATGTCATTAAAAAAAATACATTTTTTGATATGGAGGAAGGATGAACTTTTCATTTTGTTGACTACTACTCAAACTAAAAGTTAAATTCTGGTTTTAATTAGTCTGTGATCTTAACACACAGGAAAACATTCTCTTTTCATCTGGTTTGCTTTTAAAAGTAGAAACTAAAGCAAAGAAACACAAAGTCCTACAGGAAGGAGGTCAAGGCCCTAGCTTTCCACAGGAAATAGGTTTCCATAATTACTCTCTGAGAGTAAAAAACTAATTTATTTAAAATTGGCATTTTCCAATGGGTAAATGCAACATTTCTGTGTGAAAGGTGTTTGTTTTTTCCCTTATTCTTACAGGCAATCTGTGTAAGGCAGAAGTGATATAGCTCTAACTGTGAGGTTTAGGGTCCTTCCCTTGAGGCCAGCTTTGTTACTTCAATGCCATGTTCCATGAATAGATCCACATTCCAGCTCCAAGCACAGGGCTTGGCCTAGAGCCTAGTCCTCCCGACTTCCAGCCTAGAGCCTTTTCAACAAGTTGTGCAAATGTCTGGGGGTGGAGGAGGGGGTGGCTGGTGTATGACCCAAAAAGCAACAACCTGAAGAATCAAATGTCCATCTCGTGCCCCTCCCACAACTTTGCATCATGATGTTACGTGCCCCTCCCACAACTTGCATCATGATCCAAGAGTCTTGTTGTGATATATGAAGGTGACAGTTTTTAACTAAGGTTTTGTATGTGTATGTTTTATAAATATCTGTATAATGAACTTTCCTATTGCACTGCAAACTCACAGCAAGCAGACTGTGTGACTAAGTGCTCAGTCCTGTCCGACTCTTTGGAACCCCATGAACTCTTAGTCTACCAGTCCGTGGGATTCTCCAGGCAAGAATACCAGAGTGGGTTGCCATTTCCTTCTCCAGGGGAACTTCCTGACCCAGGGATCAAACCCACATCTCTTGTGTCTCCTGCATTAGCAAGAGGATTCTTTACTGCTGAGCCATCAGGGAAACCACACCCAGAATATAGCCTTGCACATAAAAGTCATCAAAAAAGTGTTGATTGGAGGGAAGAAAAAAAGAAAGGAGGAAGGAAAGAAGGGAAAAAGGAAGGACAAATAGACTGCACAATTTGCCTCAAATGTAGGTTCTGTTTATGAGTCAATCAAAAAGTAAAAGCAAAGTAAACTCGAGAGATAGATAAACTTTATTTGTCTGAGGTGTTTTTTGTTTCTCTCTCCCATGTTCCTTCTTTGTCAGGTTATCTGTTAGATAAATGTTTTAAATAAATAGTGCTACAGGGAGAACAGATTGGAAGAAAAGATAACAAAATGCTAACAGGAATTGTCAAAAAAAAAATGAAGGTATGTAAAAAAAGAATGAAAATATGATATTGGTGACATTAAGAAAAAATTCAACTTGAAGAAACTGCTTTAATAATAATTAAATATTACATGGCTTTGAAACAGTGTGCTGATTGTGCTACATAGACTGCCTTGTCAAACATTTCACAGGGGGGAAACAGAACATGCCAAACCAGGGTGCAAGGAAAGAGAAAGGCCAGTCGGTGTACTGATGGCATGATCATTAGTTCCTAAAACAAGGAAAGGAAGTAGCTATCTGAATGTTTCTCTAAGAAAATAGGAGTGATTCCATCACTTTAAATTGTTGCCTGTGGGTTATAAACAGTAACTCTTGGACTTCCTCCAGAGCTAGACCATCTGGGAGTCATGTGACCTCTCTGACCTGTTTGAAGCATGGGTGCTCAGCTAGCAGACAAGTGAGAAGTAGCACAGGCCTAAGGTTTTCCTTCCTAAATTGGGAGGGAGGATTTAGAAAGGATTTAAGTTATATTTCTTTTCTTGCACTCTTTTTTTTACCTCCTGCAAATTGAAAAAAAATGACTATATTATTCAACATCAACATCTCAGGTGAGCTGGAATGTGGTTGAGAACCACTGGCTGGAAACAATCACTCAGTGATTCATTCAGAACATATTTATTGGGCATCTAACGTGAACCAGGCACTGAATACAGTGGCTAACACAGCAGACAAGTCCTTTATTTTTGAGAAGATTCCATTCAGGTAGGAGAGGACAGATAATAAACAAATGGGCAGAGAAGATAATATCTCCATGAGACCATCTCCCTCCACCCTTCTCTTCCCTCCTAATACTCCAGGTGAGGTGTAGAACAGTGACCTTCTTGCCCTTCCTAGAATATGCGAAGGTTAGCCCCACCTGGAGGCCTTTCCCCACGCCCTTCCCTCTGGCTGGTTAAGCTTTGCCCCCAGACATCTTATAGCTTCTGTCTTCTCCTCCTTCAAGTCACCTGTCCTTGATCTTCCTATGTAAAACAGTCTTTGATCTCTTCCACTAGAATGTAAGAGTCCCAGCAGTATGGGTTTTTCTTGTTTTGTCCATGTCCATATCTCGCAAGTTTAGAACAGTGCTGTTAGAAATTCCCATTTACCCACATACCCAATGATAATGTCTAGCCTCAGAGGACCTAATCTCTTGTCTGCACTGAAGTCGCTGGTCTCCAAAGTTGGCCCACAGTGAACTGCACTCTTGGTATTCGCACCTTGGGTAGTTCTTTTGCCTTAAACTTGAGCTGGCACTGTGCCTCATTGGTGACCAACAGAATGCGGCAGAGGTAACACCCAATGTCCCAGGCTATCGCATAGCAAGCCTTGCAGATTCCGTCTAGGTATCATGGAACACATATTCTGGAGGAAGCCAACCTCCAAGTTAAAAAGTCCAACTATCTTGGGACTTCCATATGTAAGGAAGCCCAATCTAGCCACACGGAGGGCCATGCAGAGAGACTCAAATGTTCAGCTAGTCCCCAGCCATTTCACCTATCTCAGCTGAAGCATGGATATGAGAGGACACACCCATCAGCTGAGACTTCAAATGACTCCAACCCTGAGGCCACCCGACTGCAGCTGCCTGAGAGGCCCCAAATGGGAACTAGCCAGTTGAGCTCCATCAGTATACTGAACCGTAAGAGCCAATAATACATATTGTTTGAGGCCTCCAAGCTTTGAGGTGGTTAGTTATGCAGCGATAATTTGCAGATAACTGTGAAACGCAGCCACCAAAGCTAGTTCCAGGGCTTCCCTGGTGGCTCAGTGGTAAAGAATCCACCTGTCAGTGCAGGAGACAAGGGCTCAATCCCTGATCAGGGACAATCCCACAAGCTGCAGAGCAGCTAAGCCCATGTGCCACAACTATTGAGCCTGTGCACCACAGCTACTGAGGCCCGTGTGCCCTGGAGCCTGGGCTCCACAACAAGAGTAGCCACCACAGTGAGAAGCCTGTGCACGGTAACTAGAGAGGAGCCCCTACTCACCACAGCTAGAGAAAACCCTGTGTAGTAACGAAGACCCAGCACAGCCAAAATTAATAAATAAAGAAAAATTTGAATTATATAAAAAAAAGATAGCTCTAGATTCATACATATGCTCTCATATTCATATCCCTGTAAGCATAACATATGTCTAAGGGTCCTTAGGCTTTGCCCACCCCCCACTCTTTAATAAGGCAGGTGTCTCCGCCATTAACAAGCTTTGTTTGCACTGTTCACTCTCTTCTTCTCCTTTATAAGCACCCACTGGAAGTCAGAAAAGCTGGGTCTTCATCCTCATGGGACCACTGTAATTCTAGGTAAGTCACCAAACTCTCCAAAGCTTAAGCTCTGAAAAAATCAGTTCAGTTCAGTAGCTCAGTCATGTCCAACTCTTTGCAATCCCATGGACTGCAGCATGCCAGGCCTCCCTGTCCACCACCAACTCCCAGAGCTTACTCAAACTCATGTCCATTGAGTTGGTGATACCATCCAACCATCTCATCTTCTGTTGTCCCCTTCTCCTCCCACCTTCAGTCTTTCCCAGCATCAGGGTCTTTTCAAAAGAGTCAGTTCTTCACATCAGGTGGCCAAAGTACTGGCGTTTCAGCTTCAGCATCAGTACTTCCAATGAATATTGAGGACTGATTTCCTTTAGGATGGACTGGTTGGATCTCCTTGTGGTCCAAGAGACTCTCAAGAGTCTTCTCCAACACCACAGTTCACAAGCATCAGTTCTTTGGTGCTCAGCTTTCTTTATAGTCCAACTCTCACATCCATACATGGCTACTGAAAAAAACATAGCCTTGACTAGATAGACCTTTGTTGACAAAGTAACGTCTCCACTTTTTAATATGCTGTCTAGGTTGGTCATAATTTTCCTTCCAAGGAGGAAGGGTCTTTTAATTTCATGGCTGCAGTCACCATCTGCAGTCATTTTGGAGCCCCCTCCAAATAAAATCTCTCACTGTTTCCCTTGCCTCCCCATCTATTTGCCATGAAGTGATGGGACCAGATGCCATGATCTTAGTTTTCTGAATGTTGAGCTTTAAGCCAACTTTTTCACTCTCCTCTTTCACTTTCATCCAGAGTCTCTTTAGTTCCTCTTCACTTTCTGCCATAAGGGTGGTGTCATCTGCATATCTGAGGTTATTGATATTTCTCCCGGCAATCTTAATTCCAGCTTGTGCGTCCTCCAACCCAGCCTTTCTCATGATGTACTCCGCATATAAGTTAAATAAGCGCAGTGACAATATACAGCCTTGACGTACTCCTTTTTCTATTTGGAACCAGTCTATTGTTTCATGTCCAGTTCTAAGTGTTATTTCCTGACCTGCATACAGGTTTCTCAAGAGGCAGGTCAGGTGGTCTGGTATTCCCATCTCTTTCAGAATTTTCCATAGTTTATTGTGATCCACACAGTCAAAGGCTTTGGCATAAAGCAGAAATAGATGTTTTTCTGGAACACTCTTGCTTTTACCATGATCCACTTTACATGTTATGATTTTTTTTTTAATTTTCTTTACTTTATTGTGTTGGTTTTGCCATACATGTTGTGATTTTTAACATTTATCACACAGAAAATAGACACATAACTTCAGGGTAGGTTTTAATTTATTGTTTATATGGTGTTATTTTATTTTTATTTATATAAGTATTTATTTATTATTATTTATCTGGCTGTACTGGGTCTTAGTTGCAGCACATGGAATCTTTCAGTTGCAGCATTCGGAATCTTTTGTTGTGGCATGTGGGATCTAGTTCCCTGACCAGTATCAGACTTTGACCCCCTGCATAGGAGTGCAGTCTTAGTCACCAGAGCACTGGGGAAGACCCCTCCTTTTTTTTCAATTTAAAAACAGAGTACTGAGCTGCAAGAGTTTTTTTATTGCTTCTGCTTTCTTACAGCACCAGATTTATAATAGTTTTTCCCAACCACTATCTGCCCCTAGAGCAGTAAGCCCTGATGATCTTGCCTGTTCATTTCAATATAGGTGCTAAACTTAGTTCTTGCCTCATCCTTAGAGAAAGAACTAGTGTTTCAAATTTCCCCATCTGCAGTATAACTTGGCTTGGGAAATACTGGCTTAAAATCATTCTATTTGATTTTTTTAATTCATTCATTCATTTATTTTTGGTTCCACTGGGTCTTCATTGCTGTATGCAGGCTTTGTCTAGTTGCAGTGAGAAAGGGGCTATTCCTAGCTGTGGTTCGCAGACTTCTCATGGCTGTGGCTTCTCTTACGGAGCACAGGCTCCAGGCACACAGGCTTCAGCAGTTTCAGCACTCAGGCTCACTGGTTGCCGCTCTGGGACTGTAGACTCAGGCTCAGTAGTTGTGGTATGAAGGCTTTAGTTGCTCTTTGGCATGTGGGTTCTTTCCAGGCCAGGGATCAAATGTGTGTTCCCTGCATTGGCAGGTAGATTCCTAGTCCCTGTACCACCAGGGAAGTCCCACTCTATTTGATTTTTTAAATATTTTCAAAGGCAGAGGAGATTTCATAGCCTACTATACATTTCCACTCCAACACTTAATGAGTGTATTCATCAGGGAACTTTCCTTCATTTTTGACAAAAATCACTCAATAAAGGTCCCCTTCACATAATGCTTCTCAATTTTGACGTACCTTTTCAAAAAAGTCATATAATTAAGTTTTTCAGTATCACTGTACTAGCGCTCCTCTGAACTCTCAAATTTTTCCCATTTTCTCCTCTGCATGGTGACCTTAAATTGAAAATAGGAATGGTCTGAAGAGAGTTCCTAAAATTATTTGACTTGTGATGTATATTAAATACTAGGCATAGTTAAATTATTACAGCACTTCCAGGTTGCATATTGATAAGAGCATCAACATCTTTTAAGACACACGTCATCAGACAATATGCATAAAATTACAGGCATGTGATGACACTTTATGTGTGCGTATATTGGCTAATAATTACATACCCTGCCCTGTGTTGTAAATTAGATAAGTACTTGACCATACTTTGCAACCAAATAGCCACTCAAATCTCTGAACTCATATTTGAACTCTGCCCCAAGACTATGGACAGATGTCCAGTGTATCTGATCATGTTAAAAGCAGACCACAAACTGATCAATATTTGACTGAAGAAAAACTGCACAACTTCAAAGTTTCGAGTTGAGTTTCATTTGAGGATCTTACTGAGGACTATGTCCCAGGAGACAGTCTCTCATAGCAAAGAGAGATAGAGGAGGTAACAGAGGAGCCAGGATATATACAAGTTTTTTTGGTGGGGGGAAAAAATATGCAGTCAAATGTCAAAAAATCACTTCTAATCACAAAGAACAGACATCTCAATGTTTTTCTATGTGTGGGAAGATATAAGACTCAGTTCATTAAAATTATTTCTTAGATATGTATGCGTCTTATCTAGTATCTAGGACCAGTATTCAAAGTACAAAAAACCTTCCTGTTTCTCAATCCTGAATTTCCCTCAGGATGCACCATCGATGGGTACCTGGAGTGGCTAATGGCTTGATCCTTGTAAAAAAGGATGATGGGCAACATACTTTGTTTAGGAAATGTCAGGCAATATTCTCTGTTCACAATATTCTAAGCTGTTGAATGGAAACCCCTATATCCTGAAAGGTGATGGGTTAGGCATTTTCTGCTAGAACTGCTTCAACACCTAGAAAAAGTATCAGCTAGAATTTTTGTTTGATATCAGAAACAAGAAATTTTGTTCCCAGAGGCTTGTAAGAAGGAAAATAAAGGGTAGTTTTTTTTCTTTTACTGGTATGAAATCAAAGAGTATCCCCAAATGTATTTTAGACATAATCTTATATCTATTTTATCATGCTATAATTAAGTTTCCCCTATTGTTTCACTGCTGTGCATGCTCAGTCACTCAGTTGTGTCCCCCTGGACTGTAGCCCATCAGGCTCCTTTGTCCATGGAATTCCCCAGGCAAGAATACTGGAATGAGTTGCCATTTCCTTCTCCAGGGCGTCTTCCTGATCCATGAATCAAACCTGGGTCTCCTGCATTGGCAGGAGGATTCTTTACCACTGAGCCACCAGGGAAGCCCTATTGTAGAACAGCTCCCAGAATAAACAAATTATGAAGCTGTTTGACAGCATCTTTTACACTTAATTAAATGCTACTAAGTAAAATAATGTCATTTACTAGCTCCTTTCTTTCTTTTATAAAAAATTATTTGGCTTCACCAGGTCTTAGTTGCAGCATACAGGATCTTTGTTGTGGGATCCAGGATCTAGCTGCCTGATCAGAGATCAAACCCAGGCCCCTTGCACTGAGAGCAGGGAGTCTTAGCCACTGGAAGTCTCCCTAGCTCCTTTCTAATTCTTCACCACTCTAGGAAAGTGCTATTAACTATTTTTCCCCACCTGCTCCTCCTCAAATCCCCTCCCACACCCCCACCTTTCTCTCCCTTTCTCACTTAAGATCACACTTCTGGAATTCCTCATCTCAGGCACCGAGGAACACATTTCAGGGCAACTGAGTGTTCCTTAGATCAACTGTAAGCCTGTGTGGGGACGCTATGAACACTTGCCCTTACTCATGCATCAGCAGAGATGTGACCATGGCTTCTGAAAAGGTTGAACCTAGAACTACCAAAAGACCCAGCACTTCACTCCTAGGTATATACCCAAAAGAACTGAAAGTAGGGACTCAAACAAATATTTGTACATCGGTGTTCATTCCAGAATTATTCACAATAGCCAAAAGGTAGAAACAATCCAAGTGTTCCAGAGATGAATGAATAAAAAAGTGTGGAATATACATATACAATCAAATAGTATTTAACAACCAAAAGAAGGGAATAAAGTACTAATAAATGTTACAACTTGGATGGACCTGGAAACATTATGCTTCATGAAATAAAGCAGACACAGAAGGAAAAATTTTGTCTGATTCCACTTTCATGAAGGCCCCAGAATAGAGAAATTCATAGTGACAGAAAATAGAATAGAGGTCACCAAGGCCTGGGAGAAGGTGGGATGGAGAAATTATTTTGAATAGATAGAGTTATATTGGGGTGAATTTTTCAGTTTTGGGGCTAGATTGTGGTGATGGTTACATACATCATGAATATATAATGTCCCTAAATTGTACACTTACCAATGCTTAAAATATTATGTTACATAGCTTTAACAGCAATAAAAAAAATTACTTAGGGGGCCAAAAAGTCACTTCTGATCTGAACCTTGCAGTGAGGGTGACTTGAAATACACCTGAGTTTTAATAAGTGAGTCACTACCCAGAGTTTGGGATGGTGACAGCCTCCTCTATATTCTAAGTCCACTCCTATCCCAAGTACGATGGTGAACTAGAGAAGGGACTGGGAGCCTGAAGGCATCAGTAATATCTCCAAGCCTCTGGGTCACCCAGAGCCTTCCCCACCCTGCCCAGCCAGGCTCGTGCAGCCAGGGGGTCAGTGGTGGTCAGGTAGAAAAAAAACAGGGAGAGAGAGCGACCTGACCAAGCCAACTCAAATGGAATTTCTGTAAACTTTTTTCTTTTATTTACTTTTCAAGTGTCATGAGAGTCATTTTTGGAGCAAGAAGGTCACAAAAAGATGCTTTTGTTCTCTCAGCTACTAAACATAGAGAGAATAGGAAACCTTCGGAAAGGACTTTCACTTTCAAAATGTTTGAGGTTATTTAGAAGGGGGAGGTGTTTTTTTTTATACACACACACATATACATCGTTCAACGAAAAAAAATGCACAACCTAAAAGTTGAGAATTATATTGTATTCCATGGACTAGGAGACAGTTTCTCAGATTGCTCTGAGGGACTGTCCCAAAGAGGTAAGGGGGGAGACAGGTTATAGAGTTTTTGCAAAAAGACAGAAACAAAGCCCTAACAACACAGGTAGTTGAACCAAAAGATTACTGTTAAAGAAAGCCAGAAACTTCAAATTAATAAATTTAGCATTTTTCTATGTAAGGGAAGATGCAAGAATCTGGGAAATAATACCTTTGATGTGCGCGTTAACTATCTAGGGCCAGTATCCTGTTTTTCTCCATCATGAATCCCCTCAGGGAGCACAGTTGTGGGTA
This sequence comes from Antilocapra americana, assembly GCA_007570785.1. Lineage (NCBI taxonomy): Eukaryota > Metazoa > Chordata > Mammalia > Artiodactyla > Antilocapridae > Antilocapra > Antilocapra americana. Next base: position 22,160,646 of record ML661896.1, read on the forward strand.
GCTCCAGTGGCTTGTTGGCAGGCAACATTTTCCTCCACAAATAAATGCTATGGTTGCCTATTCTTTGTTATTATTCTTAAATCTAAACTCATTTTTAAAAGAAAAATTGAAAGCAGCCCCAGAGCATAGAATCAGTAATTTTTTTCCCAGCCATAAAGTTAAATCTCCAACAATTAGGTTTTATGTTAGTTTTTCTTATTCCTAACTGCTGCTGCTGCTGCTGCTGCTCAGTCGCTTCAGTCGTGTCCGACTCTGTGTGACCCCATAGCCGGAAGCCCACCAGGCTCCCCCGTCCCTGGGATTCTCCAGGCAAGAACACTGGAGTGGGTTGCCATTTCCTTCTCCAATGCATGAAAGTGAAGTTGCTCAGTCGTGTCCAACTCTTAGCAACCCTGTGGACTGCAAGCCTACCAGGCTCCTTCATCCATGGGATTTTCCAGGCAAGAGTACTGGAGTGGGGTGCCACTGCCTTCTCCATATTCCTAACTACTCTGTAGTAAATCAGAAATCTACCAACACATACCTTATTTGCTATTGTAGGGGAGCAAAATTTGCCATCCTGAAATGTATCCATTTGGCATGCAGATTATTTGAAGCTAAAAATAATCAAGGCTCAAAAGATTGGAGAAGAATCTGACCTCTCCTCTAACTGCCAAAAAAATTTAGCTAGAAGACCGGATCCAGGAAGGGACTTGTCACTATAGATTACTACAGTATAATACAAACTAGGTGTGTACACAGGGAGGAACCTAAGCAGAGTCTGTTTGTTAAAATTCCTCTCTGTGTTCCACTGTTTCTGTATGGCCCAGCAAACATTTTATCAAACATTTGCTCCCTTTCATCTTTCTGTGATGAAATGGCCTTTCTTCCCTTTTCTGGATAAGAACGTTGCCTGCCTATCAGTAAACAACAGACATTATAGCCCCATCAAGTCATCAACCACATGGCACCCACAACTGTGCACCCTGATGGGATTTAAGATGGAAGAAAGGACACTGGCCCTAGACAGTTAAGTTGGATATCAAGGAACGATTCCAATAAATACAGAGTCTTGCATCTCCCCATACATAGAAAAGTGCTAAATTCATTAACTGAGATGTCTGTTTTTTTCTTTGCATGCTAAGGCACTTCAGTTGTGTCCAACTCTTTGCCACTCTATCAACTGTAGCCCGATAGGCTCCTCTGTCCATGGCATTCTCCAGGCAAGAATACTGAAGTGCACTGCCATGCCCTCTTCCAGGGGAGCTTCCCCACCCAGGGATGGAATCCGCATCTCTTCCTGCATTGGCAGGCAGGTTCTTTACCACTAGCGCCACCTGGGAAGCTCAATTATTCTTTGATTAATAGTCATCTTTTAAGGGTTTTGTTGCCAAAACTATATATCCCGGCTCTTCCCTTACTTCAGGTCAGTCTTTTAGGACTATCTGAAAGGCTGTCTGTTGGGCTTAAGTCTGACAAATAAAACATAATTCTCAACTTTTAGGTTGTGCAGGGTTTGTTTTTGGTTTTTTTTCAGTCGACACTTTGAAGTCCCAAATCCCTGCCTGCCCCATTCTCTTTTCTCAGGTGGCTCATAAGCCTCAATGGCCTAACTTGTCCTTGGGTCTCATATGTTTGGGCAGTCCCCTGAACGCAGGTGATTAAATTTGATCTTATCCTGTTAATCTATCTCACTTCAGTATAATTCTTCAACTAGCCAGAAGAACCTAGAAGGGCAGAGGAAAATTTTTTCTTTCCTCCCTCTACTAAGTGGATGTTTAGAATGCCTGGAACACCATAGCTCTCAAAGTTCCTTAAATGAGTAAGTGGATGCTCCAAACACAAAACTTCAGAATCAGCAAGGTGGGGAAGAAGAGGCATTCGTTTCACTGTCTGGGCGCATAGTAGGCAAGTTGCCGGTGAGATTGTGATGGCTGTTTCTCCATGCTCCCCTCTGCCCTCATCAACTAGGAAGGGTTAACCAGGCAACCAGCTCCTATCACCTCTGTTACACGACCGACCTATTGCTTAAGCCCTGTCAGGCAGTCCTCGAGGAGGTTACACCCTGCTTGAATAAATTGGGCTGAGGAACAGGCCAGCCCACCCAGCGCATCCGTGCGCGAAAAGCCCTATGGTTTCCCGAATCTACAGCTGGCTGCCCACTGTTCAGCCTCCCTAGTTACAGTCTAGATAGAAAAACAAACAAACAAAAAGGCCCAGTTTTCTAGGAGGCTACTTATAGGGCGCCGGATTAGGCAAATGTTTCACCTGCTTGGCCAATTAGCTTCCTCTCCCAGAAAGACGAGTTCTACAGGTTTCCTTTTTCTCTTCCTCTGCCTCCTGGGTTGGGAGAAGAGGCTGTCACTTCGCTTCGACCCTCCCCTTCCCTCCCTCCCGGCTCGGCCCCTCTCGCCCGGACCAATCGCGCCGGCCCAAGCGTGTCCAGGTTGGCGGCCCCCGGCTCGGGCGGCCCGGATGCACCCACCGAGCGGCCCAGGGCGCAGGGGAGGGCGCGGCGGGCTCGCGGGGCCTGCAACCCGGACGGTGGGAGCCGGGGAGGCGGGGGGCAGGAGGCTGTGTGAAGGTGTCCTCCAGACGTGGCCCTGATGACCGAACTACAGCAAGATGTGGACGACACAAAGTCTGCCAAAGTGCTCGGGAAGAGGGAGAGCAAAGTTGGCTCAGCCCAGTAAGTATCCTCCGCTGGACCCAGCCAGGGCGGGAGAACGCGCGCTGCCCAAACTTCTCCGCCAGGGCGAGTTGGAAATGGACACGGCTTTTTGGAGCTTTAAATGTGGATCGACTTGTGCTTGAACTCTTTCTGTGGCGCCCGGTCTCTCTCTCTCTCTCCCCCCCCACCCCCGATTCTATATTAGAGAAAAGGCACGGCAGAGTTTTCTGGAATGCACTGCAGCATGCATTCCCGCGGGGCTGGGAATAATTTGAGCCGAAAGCACGGTTGGTGTTTTATAAATCCCGAGGGAGGACTGGGGCGAACTTTTAGATCTGCAAGCCAAGTCGAGAAACAGCGCTTCACGTCTATTCTAATTGTCCTGCTTCTTAATGACGTGTGTGGAGATGCGGCTGCCCGGTAGATGGCATCTCGTCAGTAGCTTCACAACGATTCGTATTCTGTCATTCCAATTCGGACGTGAGGGTGTTTTTCCCTCATCCCCTTCCCTGTTTACCCTCTAGAGACCGCAAAAGTAGTGGAAAACATGAAACATTTTATCTTCCCCCCTCAAAGACAGCCTGCCTTTGTTGGATCCTTAACACAAACTTTTTACACCCTTTTAAAAAATGTATTAAAAGGGAGGATGCGGGGGTGGGTTGGGGAAGCACAATGAAAGTATAAAATAAAACACACCAAATATTGGACGGTGACTGTCCTCTTATAGGACTCGTGTGGGTAATAGGATTTGCACATTGTTTGACGTATAAACGTTTTCTTCTGGTTTAAGAAAATGAAAACTCAAATATTTGATCACAAAGATTGGCTTCCTGTAACAACATTTATTTTGTGTACTTAAAAAAAATCCAGAAGTATGATTGTTGTATGATTGTTATTCCCAAGCTCTTCTTTTTAAAAGGAGAAGAATCTTTATTTGCTTATTTTCTGCATCACTATAACATTAAGTGAGAGTAAAGTACATATCTAAATAAGCCCAGTTTTACTTCTTATGGTACCAAGCTGTTGGGTATCTAAAATGCTTTACTGATACTAATATAAAAAGATGACACACTTTTTAATAATAAAGATTCAATCCAAAAAAAAAGGAGAAAAGATTTAAAAAATTCAATCCCCATCATTCATTATTTCATCATTTAATGGTTTTTTAAAAACACAGCCTGGTTCAATATAAAGATGTGCGTTTGGAAAAGCATATTCCACCCATTTATTGAAGTTTGAGCTGACCTTTTAGAAAAAAGACTAGCTTTTATTCACTTCTTTGATTTGTGGTTTCAAAAGCTTTGGTCACATTCTCTTCCAGTGTCTGCTTTCTTTGGCTTCTCTTACATTTTCCCCTCATCTTCGTCAACTTAAGCTGATGTTCTTTCCTCTCTACTGATTGAAAAAAGATGATTGAGGAAAAATTGCTAACTCTCACAACATATTCTTGTTTCCTCACCTCAAAATAAGATCCTTATTTTATACTAATAATTCAAACCCAAGAAAAAGATGAACTAGCAAATGACATATATTTCCTTTGTACTTAATCATTGTTTTGTAAACTTTACTTCCGTGAATAAGAGGTGTCACCATTTCATAGATGTCTGAGGTGGTAACTGGCACAGGGAAGACTGGAACTCTAAACTCCTAGTTCAGAACTCATTCAAAGGCAGTATTTATTTCCAGCTACATGAGGCAGAATGAGTCAAGTCTACCCCACAGATCTTAAGTTTTAAGTTGTCACATTCCCAGTCCTTTAGGTACTCAGTCCTTTAGGAGATCATTTTGATTGACTGAAAATGTTTATTATAGACTAAATGTCTGCTATTTAGACTAATTTAGTTAAATTAAAACTCTTTAGATATTGAGAAAATAATTATGTAGAATATAAGCACAATAGCATTGAAGCTCAAGGCCCCAAACAGCCAGCCCCTTTGTTTGGAACGTTCCATTTCACAAATTCATTTCAGTTCTATCATTATTGGAATACTTACTATTTCTTCAGTAATGGTGGGGAATACCAGAATGAATGTGATTTGATATTCATCCTTCTGTAACTCCAAAAGTAGTGTTGAGGGGAGGCACATATGTATATTACCATTAGACACAAAAGAATCTATAAAGTTTGGCCTACAACTGAATCTTCTCCACAGTTAGGATGTTTATCCATTTGGCAGTCCTTGGTTTACTGGTTTTTTGGTTTGCTTTTCCCAACAAAGTGGTAATTCCTAGACCCACTGAAGTCACTTCTGGTTCAGTCTAAGATTTTAGACACCATTTTATTCTGAGCTCTTAACCTCTTGCTTTGGTAACAGAATAAATGTCATTTAAAGACATAGTAGATACATTATCACAGTGTATCACAATGTATCATTGGTATGATAATTCCATATTTGAAATCATGGTGACATTTTTATGCTTGGAAACTCAGTCTAACTTCTATGTTTTGAATTTCCTAATTTAGATTAATTATCAGTAAACTCCAAATTGTTGAAATCTGGGTGTCCCAACAGACATTTTCTTCAAGCGTGCTAGAATGGATTGCTCCCTCCCCAGTCTCTACGTCTGTAACTTCACCCACATGAGCCTCATCACCTAAGACCTTAGCCTCTTAATTAATAATAGATGCCAATTATGGAGAATGCCTGCTATGTTACAGGCCATGTGCTCAAAACTTCGCATTAATTTTCATACAAATTCAGATCGACACTATGATTTTGGCCATTTTTAAGTAGTAACACTGAAACTCTGAGAAGTAACTAGGCAGGCAGAACAGTTAATAAGAGAACAGCTCAAATTCAAGTCCAGGACTCCTAAGTCTAGAACCTGAAATTGAATCTTTATCTCTACTCCTATACTGCAGAAGCTATGATGGCCCTCTATGACCTACTCTAAGAAACAGGCTCCTCTGCCAAGAATTTAAGACCCTTGATGATCTGGACACACATGGACCATTTCCTAATACTTGTTTCCTAGTACTAGTCAGCTTGCATGGAAGCTTGCACAGATTCTGCAGCCAACAATCACAGCAGCCGCTCTGTAATTCAGAGGAGATAACGCAGAAGAATAAGTAGTATTCAGTAGTAGTACTGAATCAAGCCTCCTCATCCTTCCCTCCTCCTCAGCTCTATTACTTTTCTCAAGCAGTGTGCTCTCTTCTTTCTCTAAAGATACTTCGGTAAATCAGCTCAAGCATGCCTTCATTTAAAGCCTCTCCTGTCACTGGCCACACTCTTTCTTACCAGTGCTCACTTTGTATGTATGTGGTCAGCCCAGAGGCGTGAGCTGCTACTGTTATTACTTTTTATTAATAGTTAATATTTACGTAACATTTAGTTTGTACAGAACACTGCATTGTTAACATATATTCAGACACTTGTCCAGTGTACCTTAGTTAACTGTCCCCAAATAAATTGCAAACTCCAGTCACATTTTTTTTGTATTGACTTTCTCAAAAAACTTGGCAAATAATCACTTTCGGTAACTATCTGTTGATGAGCTATGAAGGCTAAGACCCATCCCACCTACTTAAGATATGTATTATGCTTATAGCTGACTTTCAGTTTGACTATCTCAGGGGAAATTACACTTTTAATCAAATTTTCTATCAGTAGCAGAATTTTTAGATACCTTTACTTGCCTGAGAGCTGTGGCTTGTTTATTCATCTTTGTGCTAGAAGTGAGACTGCACATTTACTTACCACCAAAGTACATATTTGACTTAAAAAATAACCCCCCACCCTTTTTTTTTTTACCAAGAAATGGTAGTTTTCGCTGCATATTTCTTTTTGAGAGCCTAGTTTTTCTCTGCTTTATCTTTTCCATTCTTTATTTCTTTTATGTTCACAATACATAGATACTTCTAACATAGACTGACTTTTTAAAATACACTTTTATTTCTTAAAGTCTCTGGTAGATCTAATTTAGTAATGGCCTAATTACTTTTAATGAATTTCAAAAAGTATCTAAAACTAATACATAATGCTGGGCAGTTGATTCATATTTCAAATAATGAATTACATCACATGTAACATATACTTACAATACAGTTTTTTTTTAACTCTAATTTTCTTAGTACACAGCTATTGATTTATTTTTGGCTGCACTGGGTCTTTGTTGCTGCGTGTGGGCTTTCTCTAGTTATGGTGTGCAGGGGCTACTCGCTAGTTGCGATGTGCAGGCTTCTCACTGCAGTAGAGGTTTCTCTTGTTGCAGAGCACAGGCTCTAAAGCAGTGGGTTTAGCGGCTCCTTGCCTTGTGGGATTTTCCCTGAGCAGGGATCTATCCTATGTCCCCTGCACTGAAAGGTGAATTCTTAAATACTGGACCACCAGGGAAGTCCCTGCAATTTGAATTTTAAAAATTTAAACTTTAATACCTTAGGACATAACAGTTCTAGAAATTTGTTCAGTTTCTTATGTGTGGAGAAAGAAAAGGTAAATAAGTGTATGCGATATAAGCATTTTTACCTTAAAAGGAAGTTCTCTGGGATTATCAAGAAATAATAATTATTTGTGAGATATACTTTAAATAGTGAATGCAAGTAAAAATAAATTACCTGTAGTGAAGGCATTTATTTTCCAATTACACTGTCCTTGTGGGTACTTGACAAACAGAATAAGGGTTACAGTCGGGGCTTGATCTTGCATTGAAAGCAAGAGTACAGATAAATACTTACTGAGTATAACTTGATTTCTTAGTGCTTTCTTAACTCCAAACTTTGAAAGTGCCTATTTAGTAGAAAATCTCTATAATTATCTGTATATTATATATCTTCCCATAGGTGTGTATATTTTTTTCTTTTTTAATTCTAATTTTCAGGTAACTGACAGATTATCCATAAGTATAAACTTTTGGATAAGAGGAAAAAATTAAAACATATTAGAAAATATTTAAATTATACTGAGGTACAGGGCTTAATTGAGGAGTTTGGAAAAAATAGAGAATAATAAACAGTGTTCTAGTTGAACTGTTTGGAAAAGAAATTTAATGACCCAAGTTAGCTCTATGGCTAAATGTCATTAGAAATTGCTGATTTGTCAAGACAGTACAGAAAAAGATTAAGAACGCAGGCCCTAGAAAACAAGAATTTGAAATATGACTTTCTTGTCTCCTAGGAGTGTGACCCTGGAGAGTTACTTAGCACCTCCAAGCTTTGTTATATAAAGAATAATAAAGCCAGCTGTGGGGATTCCCTGGCAGTTCACTGGTTGGAACTCCAAGCTTCCACGGCCCCAGAGCACAGGTTCAGTCCCTGGTCGGGAAACATCCGCCAAACCCCATGGCATGGCAAAAACATAAAGTCAGCTGTTTCCTATAGGTTTACTTTGAGGTTTAACTGGGAAACGTTAGAAACTCATTTCACCTAGTTCCTGAAATGGTTAGGATTCCATAAGCCATGTGGTAGTACTTGCTGTTGAAGATCTGGGACATGCTATGGGGTGGGGAGGAAGGGTGACATAAAATGTACTTAAACAAAATAGTCAAAATTCAAAAGGCCTAGCTCTAACAGTCACAGGCACCAGCGTCCTATTAAGTAAGCCCCTGTTCCATCAACTAGACTTATCTGGCACTCACCATAGCCACTAAACGTTTCCAGGAATCCAACCTGGCGTCTCAGCTTTTGCTTTACGCTAAAAGGATCCCACACCATAACACTTCAGTGGCCTGCCAGCTCATTTCTGTGTTGCTTACGGATTTGGTGTTCTCTCATCTGCTCTCAGGGCTTCCCAGGTGACTCAGGGGTAAATCATCCGCCTGCCAATGCAGGATACACAAGAGACACGGGTTCGATCCCTAGCTTAAGAAGATCCCCTGGAGAAGGAAATGGAAACCCACTCCAATGTTCTTGCCATGGCGTCACAGAATCAGACAAGACTGAGCACACACTGACACGCCCGCATCTGTTGGCAGGGCGTTTCTCTCTGACCCTTTGACTTGTACATCCTGCGTCCTGGTTCTGAGCTTTTCTTTCGTGGCTCCTCATTTTTTTTTCCTTTGATAGGCAGGCAATATTAATAGATTTATTAATATAGGACGCTTGTAAGAGGTGCAGGTGAGGAAACTCGGCCTCATGGCTCCTCATCTTTAAACTGCTGAGGGGTTTCCATTTGCTAAACTTCAGGAGACTTGTCCTTCAGCATCTTCCTAATTCTTTTTAGTGCCCAGCTTTAGGCTTTTTACACATTTTTAAGTGCCATAAAGCACAGATCCTGGAGAGAAGCTCCTCCACTGCCACTTGAATGACTTAAAGTGATTTCTTCCTCCTTAAAGAAAAGAGGGTATTTTTATCTATGCCTGTTTATTTTCCCTTAGGAGAGAAGCAGAACCAGCTTAAACACCAATCCCTAGTTTATTTATAAACTAGCTAATATGTTCTCATTGGTCACTCCACATATAGCAGAGGTTCCCACATTCACGATGGGACATGATGAACAAAGATGTTGGTGATTTTTAACAGCTTATGGAGGCATATTTTACACATCATAAAATTTACCTGTTTCAAGTAGACAGTTCAGTGACTTTTAATAACTTTACTGAGTGGTGCACCATCACTATACCAGGTTTTAGAACATTCTCACACACTTCCCCTTTAAGATCTATTGGGCCCATTTATGCTAACTCCCATTAGTATGACATAAATTGTAATTTAAAAAATAGTCAAAATTCATCCCTGGCCCCACTATTTTCTGTCTCTCTAAATTTCCTGTTTCCAAGCTGTTCATACACATGGGATCATATATAATATGTGACCTCTTATATCTGTCGTCTTTCACTTACTCTCATGTTTTTGAGACTCATCCATGAAGTAGCATATCTCAATGGTCCATTCCTTTTCCTTGCCGAATAGTATTCCACTCTGTGGGTAGGCCATTCGTCTGTGTGTCCACCTGTTCATGAACATAATGTGTAATGCTGCCTTGAATACCTTTGTGAAAGTCTTTTTGTGGATATATGTTTTCATTTCTCTAAGCATATACCTAGAAATATGATTACTGGATCATATTGTAACTCTGTGTTTTAATTTTTTGAGGAACTGGCAAACTGTTTTCTGAAGCAGCTACACCATTTTACATGCCCGCTAGCAGTGTATGAGGGCCCGCAGTATAGCTTTAAAAGAAAGTGCTTTCACATAGCAGGGAGACAAGACTGTAAGCACCTTAAAGATACATCAGTACCTTACACTTAATAACATAACAGATATCTGTTGCATTGTTAGCTGAGTGACATTAATACTTATGATTTTGAAAACTCCCCCAAACTACAATGTTAAAAAGATAACTCAGGCTGTCATATTTGGGTCCTGTTTTTACAATCTCTTAAAATTTTGCATGTAACATTTATTACTGGGTTATTTTTAATGACGGAATTGACAAAGAAGACATTTTTAAACGAGACTATAATGTTCCTGCATACATGCGAACATACTTAAAAGCTAGAAAATTATAACAGTATAGATAGGTATAAAATGAAAAGTGAAGGTATTCCTCATCTCTTCTACCTGGCACTTCCTTGTCTCAAAGGTAACCACTTGCCAAGGGTTCAGGTTTTGTTCTTTTTTTTAAATAATATATTTTACTTATTTATTTGGCTGTGCTGCTGGCTCTTAGTTACGGCACTCAAGATCGTTGACTTTTCTGGCACGCAAGATCTTTTAGTTGCTACGTGCAGGCTGTCTTTTTTAGTTGGAGCATCAGAATCTTTAGTTTTAGGATGTGGGATCTAATTCCTTGACCAGGGATCAAACCTGGCCCCTTGCATTGGGAACACGGAGTCTTACTCACTGGACCACCAGGGAAGTCCCTTTGGATTTTGTTCTTATGCTATTGTCATTTAAAGCCAGAGTCAAGTTTTTTGTTGATTTTTCTTTTTCTTTAGACTATCCACCTTCCAATATGACTCTAAGTATGCTGTACTTGGCACAATGAAGCACCTCATGAGGCTGTCAGGAGGATTAAGTGTGATCCTATGTTATCTGGACTGTACACCGTAAGAGAGCTCAATAAACAGGAGCCATTATTCTCATGAACAACTTTTCCCAAACTTCTTTGCAGAATATTTAATTATCTAGGTGACCTGGGCTTCTCTGGTGGCTCAGAGGTAAAAAACCCGCCTGCCAATGCAGGAGACACAGGTTCCATCCCTGGGTTAGGAAGATCCCCTGGGGAAGGAAAGGGCACTCCAGTATTCTTGCCTGGGAAATCCCATGGACAGAGGAACCTGTCAGGCTACAATCCAGGAGGTCGGAAAGAGTCAGACACAGCTTAGCGACTGAGCACAAGCAAGATGACATAGAGAGTTTAAATACTGATGAATAAATAAATCCATGAGAACAGAGGTTTGCCTTAGCCAGGTAGACTTGGAGTGTTAGATGGAAGAGTTGATGTCCTACTGACCCAATCTCAAGTTACCAGTTCATCTCCTAATCTTTTCTGTGCCTCTGTCCGACCTGGGTGAGCCTAGAAAGCCTTCTTGTCAAATGAAGCAGGAAGAAATCTGGACTACCTCGTGAACAACTAGATGGAAGTCACAGTAATGACGAGACCTGAGCAGAGCAGAGGCCAGAGTGGAGAAATGGAAATGTGACATTGGAAGCAATGAGTAAGCAGATGGGGAGAGAATGGAAGAGCTTTAGAAAGCCGAGAGGAAGATTGAGTCGTACTGAAAAGATGAAAAAACAGATGGTACTTCACCACTGACCTATCTATAATCTACCCCTTCTCTCCTGGGAGATGCTCCTCCTCATCTCTCCCTGTGCAATTCTGTATGTTGTCACTGAAATCCCAGGCAGGGAGCTGGGTGGCTGACATGCCTCTCCTTCCCTAATGGAGATGCTAATCTCTATACAAGTGTTTGGTGTTTTCTGAAAGTCTGTATATATCAGGTTTAAGAGTATATCCATGTTTATTACCTTCTAGATTTTTCAAATTGTGTCTTCCATCCTGTTCAATGAGTTAAAAAAAATGGGAAGAACTCAGAATACTCTAATTTTTGTGTCTTTTACTATTAAGGATTATTATCTGAAAACAGTTATCTTGTGATCCTACAGATTATTTTGAAACATCTAATGTGTAGAGCTATAAAAGCTGCATTGTAAGTTGAGTTGTCATATGTCAGCAGAGAGGAAAATCTATTCATCATGACAACTTTTATTATCACTGTACTATTTCTGTAATTCATAGGAAAATAGTTCCTCATTTGATCCTAACAACTTAAATGTTTGTATAACATGTAAGGTGGTCCTCTGAGAGCCTATATAAACTGTCAAGAATGTTTTTTCCCTCCCTCTTTCCCTTCCTCTCTTCTGAAGTTGGACTAGTTTTGACATGAAGCTGGTAGATAGCTTATGCTTTTTCCTGATTTGATCAGAATCTTTTCTGAAATTTTTATATACAAAGAATCACAATACATTTTCTAAATTCAAATTCTGAAATCACCAAATGTCATACTTTTCAACAGAATCTGAGATGAGAGAGTAATAAATGGTATATGAGCTAGGAGAAAAGCAATATTTTAACAGTTGCTAAGGACCAGAGAGGTTTGCTCATGTTGTCAGCTGACATTTATTAAGGAGTTCCACGTATCGGGCACAATGCTGAGTATTGTGGCAGTCACCAAGATGAAGGTGGGGCCTTTGCCCATGCAAAAAAGAGTAGAGGAAAGGATTTTTTTTTTTGAGATTTCTTTCAAAGAAGAAACTAGGTAGCTCCAGAAAATGTATATCAAATATAGCAGTTGATATATTTAGATGAGATGAGATAATATCATTGTTACATGCTAGACCCTTTTCAAAGTACTTATATATATATATACATGTAAAAAGGAAGGGACAGTTATCATCACATTTTTATGCACAACAGAGACACAGTGACTTGGCCAAGTTTATAATAGCTGTTGAAATGTTGGAGCCAGAATTCAAATATAGGCAGTCTAATCTGAGCCAGGCTCCTAAAATCATTAATTCTACAGGCTCAGTAGAGCTGGGAAGAGCAAAAATGCAGAAGGCAAAGTGGCGCCCATTAGGTATCTGTGCAGCCCAGTTGAAATTTCTTAACTTTTATAGGTCTGCTTTCTCAACTATAAAACCAAGACTCATTTCCTTTCCTTCTACAGGTCCAACACTGAAAGGATTTCTAATGGTCTTACAGAGGACAGCGTAGAGAGAGCACCTGTGGCTGCCAGCCGGGAGCTGGTGCTCTGTGTGCTGTCAGACACAGGTGCCTTTCTGGGTTCTTTTGTTTCCATCTGAGCTCAGACCTGACAGTATAGACCTGAAACTTTATTGTTTCATTTCCAGCTTCACATGGTGATTTGCATAGCAGTCATTCAGGTTCCAATTTTTAAAAACCATGGTTAGGTTCTTTGCAGAAGTACATAGTGTTTCTGTAAAGTAATGTGACCAATTTTGTTTTACATGTTAAAAAACATGTAAATTTTTTTTAAGGAATTGCCAAAGGGACCAAGAACTTTTGCAAAAATTCTGCAATTGCGCAGAATCTTTTTTAAATTCTTGCGAAGTTACTTTCAGAGCCTGGAGCTCATTCTTTGCATAGTCATAAGGTTGGCAAATCCCCTTTCTTTGAGAATGAATTCAATTTTGGGAAACAGCCTGAAACCAAATTTGGTGAGTAAGAATAGTTTAAACACCTTTAAACCATTCTATGGATAAGATCATTTTTGATCCAAAAAGAAGATGTGACTATAAAATAATAAGTCGAAATTTTTGATGAGACTTACAAACCAATTTCTACACCCAATTTAGGCTTGTTACTTTGTAACCTCATTATGAAAACAGTAAAATGTTCTACTTATTATTTCTATTCTAAGATCATTTTTCAGTGTATCTAATCTACCCATGTAGGTGTTGGGCATGTGATAGGCATTTAAAAATACTTTGAGGATACAAATGTAACAGGTGATGACTTTTTCTTGAGGAGTATGGCCTATGAATAATGAGAAACAGCTTTTGAAAAACATTTCCATGAGTTTAGACAGTGAAGTAAGTGAAAGGTTCAGCTGTCACAATCATCTTGTTCTCTCTTCTGCTTCATTACACACTATGGGAATTTGTATACACATTATATTTTTTCAGGTCCACTCCCCATATCCTCATTTTATACCAGATGGACTTTTCCACTGGTATATTCAAGGCATGACTCATGCCTTTCCCATATGATAGCAATCAATTAGCTATGAAGCTTGTGAAGCTTTCCATTTTTCTGTTCTTTATTTTCCCCATTCTAATTGTTATCTGCTAGTTAATATCTGTGAGCTGACTGGTCTATTACCTACCAGTCCTGGAGCCTACTTAAAAACAAGCATATTTTGTAATTCCATTTTCTTGCTTTTGAGTTGGAATGGATTCCTTATCATAGCATATCTCAGATCTGATTTGAATCTCCTGTTGTTTGGTAACTTCTATGTAACATATCTCCACTCTTCTCTAATTCAGTGTAATTAAGCAAGCATTTCTTTTTTGTTTATTTTAATTGGAGGCTAATTACTTTACAAGATTGTTGGGTTTTGCCATACATTCACATGAATCAGCCATGCACGTACATGTGTTCCCCATCCTGAACCCCCCTCCCACTTCTCTCCCCATCCCATCCCTCAGGGTCATCCCAATGCACCAGCCCTGAGCACCCTGTCTCATGTATCAAACCTGGACTGGTGATCTATTTCACGTATGATAATATACATGGTTCAATGCTGTTCTTTCAGATCATCCCACCCTCATCTTCTCCCACAGAGTCCAAAAGTCTGTTCTTTACATCTGTGTCTCTTTTGCTGTCTCCCATATAGTGTCATCGTTACCGTCTTTATAAATTCCATATATATGCATTAATATACTGTATTGGTATTTTTCATTCTGACTTACTTTGCTCTGTATAATAGGCTCCAGTTTTATCCACCTCATTAGAACTGATTCAAATGCATTCCTTTTAATGGCTGAGTAATACTCCATTGTGTGTGTGTGTGTGTATATATATATATATATATGTATACCACAGCTTTCTCATCCATTCATCTGCCGATGGCACACGTGTCTCTTTCAGTTCTGGTTTCCTCGGTGTGTATGCCCCACAGTGGGATTGCTGGGTCATATGGCAGTTCTGTTTCCAGTTTTTTAAGGAATCTCCACATTGTTCTCCATAGTGGCTGTACTAGTTTGCATTCCCACCAACATTGTAAGAGGGTTCCCTTTTCTCCACATCCTCTCCAGCATTTATTGTTTGTAGACTTTTTGATAGCACCCACTCTGACCAGCGTGAGATGGTACCTCATTCTTAATCATGTACTCTGTGCTGGGAATGCATGACTGAGTGAGATGTAGACAATGCATCTGAGTGAGAGTTTTAGGAGCCTTCAGTCTGGGGAGAGGAAGGTGGAACACACACAAAGAAACACACCCTACACGCACAAGCAATACTATGTGATAAAAATTCCACAATAATTATCAAATGCTAATAGAAATGATATAGCTCATTACCTCCAAACAGCTCCCTTGGAGACTTTGAGTGTCATGTGCCAGACATAGATTCATCACTGAATTGGGGGCACCACAGTAAGGAGACTTCCATCTCACTTCTGTGACTGGCTTCTGAAAAGTTTGTGGGGTTTGTTTCTTTTTTTCTTTTTTTTTTTTTTGAGGTGAGCTGAGCTAAATGCTAGTGTCTAAAGTGCAGCTGATGGGTAAGAAAGAATTTGGCCTCAGCTAAGGGAAAAATTATTCTACGTGAGGGATGAACAAGGACAGGCTACTTAGAAGTTCAAATGTACGTTTTGATGAATCCTTAGGGGTCTGCTATGGCTGGACTGTTTTTTTTTTTTTTTGACTTTTTATTTTTTTTATTTTTTAATTGTTTTTGCCATACATTGTCATGATATCACCATGGGTTTACATATGCTTCCCCTCCGTAACCCCCCTCCCTCTTCCCTCCCCCCCACCCCGGGAAATCTCGCTGCACCAGCCCCGAGCATCAATCCTGGGCTGGCGATTGACTAGACATATGAAAATTAACATGCTTCAATGCCCTTCTCCCATATCATCCCACCCTTACCCTCATCCACAAAGTCCACGAGTCTATTCTATACATCTGCGTTCCTTTTGCTGTCTCGTATGTTGGGTTCTTGTTACCGTCTTTCTAAATTCCATATATATGCGTTAATATACTGTATTGTTGTTTTTGCTTCTGGCTTACTTCACTCTGGATAATGGGCTCCAGTTTCGACCATCTGAGTAGAATTGCTTCAAATGAATTTTTTTTTAATGCTGAGTAATATTCCATTGTGTATATGTACCACAGCTTTCTTATCCATTCGTCAGTTGATGGGCATCTAGGTTGCTTCCATGTCCTGGCTATTGTAAACAATGCAGCGATGAACATTGGGGTACACGTGGCTCTTTCAATTCTGGTTTCCTCGGTGTATATGCCCAGCAGTGGGATTGCTGGGTCATATGGCAGGTCTATTTGCAGCTTTTTAAGGAACCTCCACACTGTTTTGGCTGGACTGTTGACTGGTCCAGGCAGGAAAGCAGAACTGGGGAGGATCTGGAGCCCCCATTTACCAATAGAATTCCCCTTGCTTGGCTCTCTGCACTTCGCTTCTGGCTTTGGCTATACTGTTGATTCTTTGGAACTTTGGGGGAGTTGTTTTCTTTGGTCTTCAATTAACTCCTCTATAAAGAGAGAGGGCTGAGTGACCTGATTTGTTCAATCGCTTCCAACCTGTAGAGTATGAGTTCTTTGAAGAAACTGCCCTACTTCTCTGTGCTCTCTGTAGCCTTTGTGTGAGGAATTCTATCAGACTCAACACACTGAGGAAAGGGTTTTGAATAAGAATAGAATCCTTGCTTTCTTACTTGGTTTGGCCTCTTTTTTTTTTTCCTTCTCTTTGGTTAACTTATACTTGGCTAAGGCAGACTGCCACTGGAACATACCTCAAGTCCCCTCTTGCATATTTATAGATACACATCAGCATGCATGTCGCTTTTGGACAACCCTGGCTTGCCCTTTGGCTATGGGTGACAGGACCACAGTACCTTCTGAACAACTTGTTGTAGAAAGGTCTAAGCAAGTAACAATGTAAAACCTATAACACAAATGGGGAGCAAATTCATTATCAATGGAACTGCAGCTTTCTCTGGTCTACTTCAAGTCTGAAAATAATCATATATTGCACTTGAATACAAAAGACAGTTTAAAGTTAAAAAGCCCTTTCCTCAGATACGAAGTCAAAGATACTAGCTTATCCTTTCCAATAAAAGTATTACAGCATTTTAATTGGAAAGGGTAAGCTGGTGTCCTTGACTTGGTATCTGAGTCAGGAAGATCCCTTGGAGAAGGGAATGGCAACCCACTCCTGTATTCTTGCCTGAGAATTCCATGAACAGAGGAGCTTGGTGGGCTACAGTCCATGGGGTTGCAGAATTGGAGATGACTGAGTGACTAACACACACACACACACACACACACACACACACACAGCATTTTAACACACTTTGTATTCTTTAAAGTACTTTTATCTGTATCAGTAGTTGGAATTTAGCACAGTTTTTGTGTTAAACACTTGACACTATTGTCAAGCACTATAGTGTGTTATAGGAATATTAGGATATAGTAGGTTCTTGTCCTCAAGAACATCACAGCAGATTTCACTATAACTTGAAGAATATCTTACCATGACACTAAATACCAACTTCAGCCTATTGTGATAAATAAGAATATGTATGGGCATTTTAAGAGAATAATAGAGAACCAACCAGCCCAGGGCAGGGATTGTGTAAAAGCCTTCTTAGAAGAAATGATGATACCCAAATTTTGAAGGAGTAATAGAAGTTAGCTAAAAAAAAAAGAAAAGAAAAACTAGAGAGGTTATTTTATCCAGACAGAATAGCCTAGATGAATGCAGAGTAATGTGAAACAGTCTGGTGATTATCAGAAACTAATATTGCTAGAACATAAAATATATATTCAGTGGCAGTACCTGGGTAGGTGCAGTGGGTTGAAGGAAGGTCACAGAAGATGACCTTGTATGCCATGAGAAGGAGCTTGGACTTACCTATAAGACATAGGAAATCACTGAAAGCTTTACACGGGTATATGATAAAGTCAAGTTTTAGTTTTTCAGAAATTAGTCCAGTAGCAAGGCTTAAGGTAGACTTGATGTAGAACAAAATAGGAAGCAAGGATTAGCTGTCTGTTAAACAATCCAAATGAGATTGACTTAGTAGTAAAATGGGAGAACAGGTTTGAGAAATGTCAAGGGGATAAAATCAGAAGAAGCAGATGATGGATTGGATTGACAGAAGAAGGAAGGTAGAGTGACTCAGTTTCTGTCTCCAGGAAGGCTGCATGGACTGTGATGCTGTTAATTAAGCCATGGAACATAGGAAAAGAGAGATTGGGATGGAGGTCTGTGCTGTAATAAATATATTTGGTCTTTGTCCCCAGTTTCTGGCACAGAGTCCCAGAATTAGAATTTCCTGATAGGAAGGAGTGTCTCTTGTTGTTCACAATGATGCCTTTTGATCACACCTGAGTTTACACTAATGAGATGGTTTAGGGCAATACGCCTAGGTAGCCTCAGGATGGGGCTGGCCACCAGCAAGGCCAGGTGAGCAGAGGTTGGGAGCTTTTGGCCCCATCCCTGGACTCCCAGGAGAGGAGGGCACCAAGAGATTAAGCAGTATAAAAACTCTTAGTAAGATTTGATGCACTTCCGGATTGGTGAACACATCAAGATACTAGGAGGGCAATGCACCCAGAGAGGACATGGAAACTCCACACACCCCCATACCCTGCCCTATGCAACTCTTCCATTTGGCTGTCCTTGAGTTGTCTTGTAGAATAAAGTAGTAAATGTAAGTTAAGCATTTCCCTGAGTTCTATGAGCCATTCTAGTAAAGTATCAAACCTAATGGAGGAGGAGAGAGGTGTCTTGGAAACCTCTGATTTGTAGCCACTTGGCCTGGGACTTGCAGCTGGCATCTGAAGTAGAGGCAGCTTAAGTAGAACTAAGCCCTCAACCTTTGAGATTGGATCCAATTGTGGATCATTAGTGTCAGAATTGAACTGGACTGTTGGATATCCAGTTGGTATCTGGAGAATCAGAGAATTGGTTGTTGGTGTCAGAAAATACCCAAGAAGGTCAGAGCTGGGAAATGCCAGCATAGAAGTGATAGTTAAAATCAAGTGGATGGAATTTCCCAGTGGATGGAATTTCCCAGTGGATAGAATGAATGGATGGAATTTCCCAGTGGAGTGAAGAGGACCAAAGAGAGAACCTAGGAATGATGCTACGTTGAGATAAAGATCAAAGAAGAGGTTGCAAAGATGATGGAGAATAAATAGTATAGCAGAAAATAAAGCAGAAGCAAACAAGCAGAATGGTATAGAAACAGGAGGGAAAAAAAAAAAAAAACAAGGGAAATCTCAAGATATAGTCAACAGTGGGAGGTGGCACCAATAGCAGGATTGAGAGAACTCCTTATAAGACCTCGGAATTTAGCAGTGTAGAGATTGCTGGTGAACTTTGCCAGAGAAACATTAGTAAAGCAATGGGAGTGGAGGGCAGACTGTAGTGGAGTGGGTTAATGGGAAATGTGGAAACAGACCCAACATGGGTAGACTATGGCTTTGACAGCCTTGGCTGAGAAGTGAAGGAAAGACAGGAAGGTAACCTTAGAAAGTGAGAACTAAGCAAGGTTTTGGCTTTTCTGATGGAGAGCTTTGTGAGCCTCTATGTAAATTAAGAGAAAATCAGCAAAGAGGAAAAGATGAAGCTGTGGCCCAAAGATAGAATAACTGATAGAACAAGCCCAGAGGTATCAGAAAGTGGGCTTGAACATCAGTAAGAGAGAAACTGCCTTCTGAAACTAGAGGAATGTATGATGCAATAGATGCAGATTTAGGTGACTGTAGTCAGGGGAAGACATGCACTTGTCTGAATATTTCCGTTTTCAACTGACTCAGCACAGGGATAAGCTAACCCCTTTCATCCAAAGGTATGAACTGTATTTGGTTAGGAACTTGAGGGCCTGGAGAATGTTTGGCACGCAAGTTGAGGGAATAGGAGAGAACTGCCGAGGGCCCAGCTGACAACAAATGTACCAGTCCACCATAATTTCTCCCCCTTTAACAGTGTGCAGATCTGGTCTTGGGGTATTTGGGCTGAATGGCTGTGCAAAAGAATGGGCATAACTGGAAACTAAAGGTGGTCAGTCGTGTGTGTGTGTGTGTGTGTGTGTGTGTGTGTGTGTGTGTGTTCTGAACTGCTTCAAGAAATAAATCCAGAAGGGATTGATTCAACTAGAAGAACATGGAAATATCAAGGTCTGTAGTCTGTGTCTGGGGCCAAAAGGTACGTGAGGTGGGAACTGGAGAGATTACAGACTGAGAGTGGAAAGTTAGAGATGTCCTAATTTCTGGATGATCCTGTTTCTGGATGGAGTAATCTGAATAATGATGAAAGCAAGACACTGGTGGTGGTTTATTCCATTCTGTTCTGTATGTGGGTGCTCATCATGTTCGATCTTTGTAACCTTCTAGACTGTAGCCCACCAGGCTCCTCTGTCCATAGAGTTTTTCAGGCCAGAATACTTGAGTGGGTTGCTGTGTCTCCTCCAGGGGATCTTCCTGACCCAGGGATCTAGCCCACGTCTCCTGCTTTGCAGGCAGATTCTTTACTACTGAGCCACCCAGAAATTGTGAAGTGAAAATAAAGGTCACTGGACTTAATGCCAAGGTGTTGGATGCCATCCCTCCTGAACATTGGAACACTGGACTTTGAAGGATCCAGGTGTCAATGCTCTCGAGAAACAGAACATGACCATTATATTAGAGGATGAAAGCAATAAGGAACTAGGTCAGTGTAACTCACAGGAGGTTGGACCTTCTGTATGCTGAGCATAGGTAAAAATTAATTTTAGTTTTTAAAATCAAGTAAGCTAACAAAGTTAGAAATGAGAGTATTCAATAAGTTAATTATCTGAAATATTTTAAAAATTAACAACAGAAACTAACACACCGATTTAAGTCAACTATAATGAAAGTGAAAGTCACTCAGTTGTGTCTGACTCTGTGACCTCAAGGACTCTACAGTCCATGGAATTCTCCAGGCAAGAATACTGGAGTGGGTCGTCTTTCCCTTGTCCAGGGGATCTTCCCAATCCAGGGATCGAATGCAAGTCTTCTGCATTGCAGGCAAATCTTCACCAACTGAACCACCAGGGAAGCCCAGTAATACTGGAGTGGGTAGCCTATCTCTTCTCCAGCGGATCTTCCTGACCCAGGTATTGAACCACAGTCTCCTGAATTGCAGGTGGATTCTTTACCAGCTGAGCTGCCAGGGAAGCCCTTTAAGTCAACTATAAGCCTACAAAATGCTTTTAAAGAATCAATTACTTTCTAACGATGCTAATTTGAAAAGTAAACTGGAGGAAGAAAAGACCCCTGAGAGCAGCAAGAAATGAAAACTCCCAGAAATAGATGTGATAGGGCTTAAAATAAAGCTATATACCTACTAAAGTGAAAGTGAAAGTCACTCAGTCATATCCAGCTATTTGCAACCCCATAGACTATACAGTCCGTGGAATTATACCTACTAAAGGAGACAACTTAAAAGGAGAGGTTTACCTTCTTTTAAAAGGAAGCCTTCATTTTATGAAGATAGCTTCATTCCTTAAATTTATAAATTCAGTACAACCAAACACAATCTCAGTGACTCTCTTAAGAAGCATTAAGGGTGGTCCAATGGCTAGACAATACAGGGAAAAGGATTCCATCCCTAATCAGGGAACTAGATCCCACAGGCAGCAACTAAGAATTTTCATGCTATAACTGAAAGATCCCCTGTGCCACAACTAAGACCCAGTGCAGCCCAATAAATGTTTTTTAATTACAGAATCATTCTAAAATTCTTTTGAAAGGATAAGCCTGTAAGAATATCCAGCCTATATCTGCATGACAGAAGAAAGGCTCATAACTTGTCTCCCTGATGTATTGTCAAGCTATTGGATTTAAATTTCGCATATTAACCCATTAACTCTTAATCTCATATTCAGCTGCCTTCTTTACCTCAGTACTTACATCAGTCATCATTTTGAAATAAGCTCCTTCAAAACCCTATCTAAGATGTAAAGGGCTTTTAAACAATATCTTAGCGAAAGTCGCTCAGTCGTGTCCGACTCTTTGCAACCCCATGGACTCTTAACAGTCCATGAAATTCTCCAGGCCAGAATACTGGAATGAGGAGCCTTTCCCTTGTCCAGGGGATCTTCCCAACCCAGGGATCGAACCCAGGTCTACCTTATAGCAGGTGGATTCTTTACCAGCTGAGCCACAAGGGAAGCCCAAAAACCATCTATGATTACAGTAAGTTCCTCTTCATTTTCTGCCATAAGTGTGGTGTCATCTGCATATCTGAGGTTATTGATATTTCTCCCAGCAATCTTGAATCCAGCTTGTGCTTCATCCAACTGGCATTTCACATGATATACTCTGCGTGTAAGTTAAATAAGCAGGATGACAATATACAGGTTTGCATACTCCTTTCCCAGTTTGGAACCAGTCCGTTGTTCCATGTCTAGTTCTAACTGTTGCTTCTTGACCTACATACAGATTTCTCCAGAGGTAGGTAAGGTGGCCTGGTATTCCCATCTCTTTAAGAATTTTCCACAGTTTGTTGTGATCCACACAGTCAAAGGCTTTAGCATAGTCAGTGAAGCAGAAGTAGATGTTTTTCTGGAACTCTTTTGCTTTTTCTATCATCCAACAGATGTTGGCAATTTGATCTCTGGTTCCTCTGCCTTTTCTAAATGCATCTTGAACATCTGAAAGTTCTCAGTTCACGTACTGTTGGAGAATTTTGAGCATTAATTTGCTAGCATATGAGATGAGTGCAATTGTGTAGTAGTTTGAACATTCTTTGGCATTGCCTTTCTTTGGGATTGGAATGAAAACTGACCTTTTCCAGTCACGTGGCCACTGCCAAGTTTTCCAAATTTGAGTGGCATATTGAGTGCAGCATCTTTTAGGATTTGAAATAGCTCCACTGGAATTCCATCACCTTCGCTAGCTTTGTTTGTAGTGATGCTTCCTAAGGCCCGCTTGACTTCACACTCCTGGCTCTAGGTGAATGATCACACCGTCATGGTTATCTGGGTCATGAAGATCTTTTTTGTATAGTTCTCCTGTGTATTCTTGCTACCTTTTCTTAATCTCTTCTGCTACTGTTCATTCTATACCATTTCTGTCCGTTATTGAGCCCATCTTTGCATGAAATGTTCCCTTGATTTCTCTGACTTCCCTGAAGAGATCTCTGGTCTTTCCCATTCTGTTGTTTTCTTCTATTTCTTTGCATTGTTTAATTAGGAAGGCTTTCTTATCTCTCCTTGCTATTCTTTAGAACTCTGCATTCAGATGAGTTTATCCTTCCTTTTCTCCTTTGCTTTTCTCTTCTCTTCTATTCTCAGCTATTTGTAAAATCTCCTCAGACAACCATTTGCTTTTTGCATTTGTGGGGGGATGGTTTTGATCACCACCTCCTGTACAATGTTACAAACCTTTATCAATAGATCTTCAAGCACTCTGTCTGTAAGATGTAATCCTTTGTCTATTTGTCACTACCACTGTACAATCGTAAGGGATTTGATTTAGGTCATACCTGAATGGTCTAGTGGTTTTCCCTTCTTTCTTCAGTTTAATTCTAAATTTGGCAATAAGGAGTTCCTGACCTGAGCCACAGTCAGCTCTTGGTTTTGTTTTTGCTGACTGTATGGAGCTTCTCCATCTTATTTTTGCTTTTTTTTTTTTTTTAAATCATAAATCAAAGGAAAAGGAAAAAAACAGTAATTGTGTCTACCAAAGAATTTTAGATAGTGCATTTAACTAATATAGAAACTTCATTCCTAAAGTATCATTACACATTCATCAGTAAGGAGGATTATTTTTCCAGAAGTACTTGTTTGTGCTGATAAATTAACCTTTCTCCCAGTCCTCATCATACAATTGCTGGTTTAAAAAAAAACAAGTCAATTGTTTTCCACTCGGCTCAATAATCTTGGCTTGGTTGACACTCAGCTCAGTAGTTTCAAGATTTTGATGATTATGAGACTTAAAGGGGTCTGAAGCTGAGCTAAGAATGTGCATTTTTACAAGACCCTCCCCTAACCACAGATGGGTCTGAGATAGAAGGTCCTTAGGTCCCACTTTGAGAACCACTAAATCATAGAATTCACAGACTGATCTTACCAGAAACCATATGGCTCAAGCACATCTACAATACATATCCTGGAGGAGAGCAACATTTTTTAGCCCAATTTGTCTTCTCAGTCTTGGTTTTGGTACATATTATTTTAGTCTGTATATTTGTGTCCCGAGCCCAGAGTTCTATTAGTTAGTTAAAAGAAAATAGGATCCAGGCAAAACCTTCAGGACACAGAGTCCTCCCACATGCTCTTTCACATCTCTCTTCTCTGTGTTTCCAAAGACACTCTCTACCCAGTCACCTACTGCTGTCCCTGTGGAGGTGTTGACACAGTGATGACTTTGACCTTGCTGTGGTGGAGAGACGCCCTCAGTTACTTCACATTTCAGTAGGTTCATCAGTACCATTTTTCTAGATTCCACATATATATATATATTAATATACAATATTTGTTTTTTCCCTTTCTGACTTACTTTACTATGTATAACAAGCTCTAGGTTCAACTCAAATTTGTTCTTTTTTATGGCTGAGTTTTTTGCATTGTATATGGCTGAGTTTTTTGCATTGTGTGTATATATATATATATATATATATATACACACCACAACTTCTTTATCTGTTCATCTATCAATAGACATCTAGGTTGCTTCCATGTCCTGACTATTGCAAATATTGCTGCAATGAACATTGGGGTGTGTGTGTCTTTTTCAATTACGGTTTTCTCAGGGTATGTGCCAAGTAGTGTGATTGCTGGGTCATAGAGTAGTTTTAGTCCTAGTTTTTTATGGAACCTACATACTGTTCTCCACAGGGACTGTATCAGTCTGTATCATTCCCACTAACAGTGCAAAAGGGTTTCTTTTTCTCCACACCCTCTCTAACATTTATTGTTTGTAGCTTTTTTTAAATTTAATTAATTAATTTATTTTTTCCTTTACATTATCGTGTTGGTTTTGCCATACATTGACATGAATCCGCCATGGGTATACATGTGTTCCCCTTCCAGAACCCCCCTCCCACCTCCCTCCTGATTCCATCCCTCTGGGACATCCCGGTGCACCAGCCCTGAGCACCTGTATCATGCATCAAACCTGGGCTGGCGGTTCATTTCACATATTGTTTGTAGCTTTTTTGATGATGGCCATTCTGACTGGTGTGAAGTAGAATCTAATGCTTTTGAGAGCACTGCTCTTTGCACCTAGAACACCAAATTGTGTTTCAAACCTACATCCTGCTTGCTTTTTATGTGGTGCAGAATTGACAGTCTTCTGTGCTCAGGAGGTGTGACCTATCTCTGTAAATTCTCAAAGGCAGAGGAGCAGGTGTATGGGAAGGCCCAGACAGTCTCGGTGCCAGGACAGCCCGAGGCTTCGCTGACACCCCCTGTTGATGGGTCAGAGGAAATGGCAGTTGCACTATCACTTCACCGCCGGCATCTGCTCTGCTCAGGTTTCCCTCGAGGCTATCCTTTGGATGGGAGCCGGGGGAGGTTGGAGAAGGGCAGCTGCTGGATGAGGCGCAGGCTGCAGGTGTGACTCCATGGTCCCACCTAGAGTTACGGTAGCCCCTTCAGTTGGATGCGCTTTGCTGATAGTTATAACTTGCTTCATGTTGACCCATGTAATTTTGAATCTCTTTCCCTTCACCCCCAAGAAAACCTAATCTGGCCCACATACTGAGATTAGGGAATTTCAAGTCTGTTTCTTACTCTCCCTAGAGTAGCCAGGGCAGCTAGGCTCCCGAGAGAAAAGGTACCCTTAGCAAGTAGAGATACCAGGGTG
Source organism: Antilocapra americana (assembly GCA_007570785.1). Taxonomy (NCBI): domain Eukaryota; kingdom Metazoa; phylum Chordata; class Mammalia; order Artiodactyla; family Antilocapridae; genus Antilocapra; species Antilocapra americana. The sequence continues at coordinate 22,186,287 of ML661896.1, forward strand.
GGTAGCTTCTACTGCCAAGCTGGTGACAGCCACGTGGACTCATACAGAAAATGGGAACTCTCCCAGATCCCATATTGGATGCTCAAATATCCATTTCTGTTTAGAGATGATTCAGTTCCTACAGTCCTAAATACTGGACAACAAGAAAAATAATTTTCTCTCTACCCTTCTGAGTTCTTAGCTATATATATATAGGTTCTGAGACACCTGTAATACAAGACATATTAACAAGAGAAAAGCAAAGAGAAGTTCATTAACAGGTAGAATTCATGTATGTATGTGTTCCCCAGGGGAAAATGAGTAACTTCAGGTGGTTGTAGAATTCAGGATTAAATACCATCTTAACAAAGAAAGAGGAGAGAGGATGTAGTCCTCCCAGGGGAGAGTAAATGATTTTTAGGAAAGATGAAGGGCCCACAGAATAAAGGGGAGGTTTTATAGTTGTGACAGAATTTGTCTGGATGTGGTGTAAGCTCCTAGTCTTCTCTCTGTGATGAAGTCAGTCCTCCCTGTTTGATGAAACTTGGGGAGAGGATTTATGACAATTGAGTTCCTCTGGGATAATCTGTCATTAGGCAGACAGGAGACATTCAGAGAAAGCCCCTCCCTGTTCTTCAGGTAACTACAAGTAGCTCAAAATCATTATATAATACCAAATTGACATCTTTCAGGGTAGCATGCTCTGCTACTATTCAATAATAATTCATAATGCTAGAGACTTCCTTGGTGGTCCAGTGGTTAAGACTCTGTGCTTCCACTGCAGGGGGCACAGATTCAATCCCTGGTCAGGGAACTAAGATCCTACTTGCTGAACAGTGTGGCAAAAAAAGAAAAAAGAAAAGAAAGAAAGAAATTGTCTTCCATCCTGAAATAATAAAGTGTTTATTCTAAAAAATAATGATTTGTGATGCCAAAACCTTCCCTGAAGAACAGCTTGATTTCATGTGTTTTTTAGTTAATTGCAATTAGTTATCTAAATTAATCCTTTTTTGATTGTTACTGGTATTGTGTTTAACTTTTTTGAAAAAGTGCCTGTCTTTTACAGCTACATATTAATTACAGATGGGAAGATAATGTGGCTATTTATTGCACAAAAATATAAAGCAGGAGGAATGGACAGAGATACGGGTGAAACAAGATACTCATCTGTGCTATGAGTCGATAATCATTCTTCTGCCTACTCTATTTCATAAAATTGTCATAGTAGGTGGTTGGAAATTTTTGCAACCATTTATGAAAGTAAGTGAAAGGGTATCTTTAATTACTCAGCTATGATGTAAACTAGGCTTTCCTGGTAGCTCAGCTGGTAAAAAATCTGCCTGCAGTGTAGGAGACCGCAGTTTGATTCCTGGGTTGGGAAGATCCCCTGAGAAGGGATAGGCTACCCACGCCAGTATTCCTGGGCTTCACTGGTGGCTCAGTTGGTGAAGAATTTACCTGCAGTGCGGGAGACCTGGGTTCAATCCCTAGGTTGGGAATTCACAGGGCATGACAGCCCACTCCAGTTTTCTTGCCTGGAGAGTCCCCATGGATAGAGGAGCCTGGTGGGCTGCAGTCCATGGGTTGCAAAGAGTCAGACATGCCTGAGCAGCTGTGCACAGCACAGCACATGATGTAAGTTATTAACCCCAAGACGTAGAGAGTCTGAGTTTTTCTGATGAAATCTATGCCTGATCTTCAAAAATTGCCACTATTCCTCTTGTCAGTGCCACCTAGCTTCATGGGTCAAATAGAAAAATGCATACATTTTTCTAAACTCCTTTATGACCCCCCTTTTTTTTTTTAATGAAAACAGAATATGTTTTCTAAAATCAAGTGTAATGTGACAGAGAGCAGCTCTGTGCAGTGCTGCTTATAACACATGCTGTGGAAGGGAGGATCCAGTGTGGAGATGAGAAAGTCAGGTTCTTATTAAGACACTGAAATATGATAAACATCCCTTATGAAGATGCCACTCCCAGAAACCATGCATTGGGTTACTCTTAGAAAGTCACAACATTGATTCCTCCTCTTGAGCCTTAATCCAGCTCAGAGGTGTAAAATGAAGAAAAACAATCCTGTTCTCTTCCTGTTTCTTAGAATCTGCAGTAACCCAGCATTGCCTTTAAACTCTTAAAGTAAAGCCACTTAAGGTGTAATGGCCCCTCCCAGCTGTATGACAGCTCGTTTGCCCTTCCTAAGGCGGACTCCATTACCTTTCACCCAGTTTGGGAGGAAGGAATGGTGGAGCTTCCTCAATGGAAATGTTTCTTCTCTGCCCCCAACATTTGCAGGTTCAGTTTGTCAGATCTTTATCTGGCAGGCTTGAAAAGACAGGCCATGGCCTCACTGAAACTGCCCTTGACTAGTTTTAGTCTAAGTTTGCCAAACATGACCCAGCCCCCAGCAGAAAAGTCCCCTGGTCTTTCCCATGCCAGTTTTCCTGAGTCCAGAAATTCATAGTGGAGTATATCACTTCTTATTGCTATTTATAAGGTCTGTGTAGTTAAAAAGGGTTCTAGGCTAGAAATAAGAATACCTGGCCTCAGTTGTGATATAAGGAACATGAAATGAATAGAGTCCCCCTTCCCCAACCCCCACCCCTACATCCCATACAGAGATAGATAAGACCCAGGCCCTGCCCTTCAGGGGTTTTGGTCTAAGAGTAAAGATGAACAAATAGTAGCCCATTCATAGTTCTTAAACCCCATATTAAAGCATACAGTTTCCATGGCAGTCATACCTTTTAGGGTACTAGGGAGAATCATTAAGTAAAGGAGGGTTGGTCCTGAGGGCACAGAGAGGATTGGAGAAGGCTTCCTGTAGGAGGAGGCCCCAGCCAGAGCTAATCCTGGAAGGTGACCAGTCCTTGCCGGGACCACTAGAGAAAGCTTGGGCAGCCCCAGCACAGGGCTGGACAGAACATGGCAAGAGGGTGAATGGCAGTGAGGAGGCTCCAGATTGCAGAATGCCTCCTGTACTCAACACTTCAGTTTCATCCTGTAGGCAGTGGAGAACAAAACGGCTTTTAAATGGGGTGAGATTAGGGAGATGATGTAAATATTTTAGTATATTTGGGCTTTTCAAAGGTCATAGGACAAAATGATCTTCCAGACAGATGGAAAGGAGAAAATGTTGGATATCATTCAGATGAAGTGGGGAAGTTTAGGGGTCTGGACAGGAGACACTGAGGAGAAGTGGGAAAGAGCAGGAGGGGTCATAACTGCAATATGTTAAGGACGTAAAATCCACAGGTCTTGGTGTCTGACTAGCTTTGGTAGGAGATGGAGAGTCAAAATATTAGAGCAATGGAGGTTCCAGTCACTCAGATGGTTCTTTGGTCACTCAAGGCTCTCATCTTAGTTTCCTTATTGGTGAATATGGGTAACACCCGTCTTACATATCTGCCCCATAAGGTTGGCATGAGGACTAGTATGGCATGGTGCGGTGGGTGTGAATGCTCTTTGAGAACAATGCAAGTGCACAGTCATCTGGAAGATCCAGGAGGAGGGTGTGGCAAGGAAGAGGGGAGGGGCCGAGAATAGATGTTTTCCAAAGCAATGTATGTTTTAGCACAGGTAGAGAAAATGCATATTTGTAGTGGGAGAGATAAAGGATAGGAAATGATATCAGATGTAAGATTTATTAGACTTTTACTATTTATTTCCTTGAAAGAGGTACTCATTATTATGTCTGCTGCTACTGCTAAGTCGCTTCCGTCATGTCCGACTCTCTGCGACCCCATAGACGGCAGCCCACCAGGCTCCTCTGTCCCTGGAATCCTCCAGGCAAGAATACTGGAGTGGGTTGCCATTTCTTTCTCCACATTATTTTGTATAAATTATATTAATTATAATTATAAGCATTTCTTTTCAACAGAGCACCTAGTTCTATAATTATTCCATATTTTGATACATATATTATATATTATATAATACATATTATACATCATATAATATGTATTCTTTTATACTTTATGATATTAATAATATTCTGATATATGATATACTACTTATATATGTTATATAATTATGGAATTCCATATTGAAATAACTAGAAATGTACTCTTTTATTTTCGCCATAGGGTAGCATGAACTAGTCTTCCCTTAAGTATATCCAGTTTGGAAGTGTTTTGATTAAACCAAAGCCTTTTACAGAAAACTGTTTTCTCTAATGTAGCGTCTTCCCATTTTTTAAAAAGTGATAGTCTCTCTCTTCTTTAGAAATTGAGTCTCATTACTTTTTCATTAGGAAGAAATCCTGAGTTCCAGTAATACTATCTAGCATTCGAGCAGAGAGAATTTTCATCTGTGGTAATGACATCCCTAAGGTCCCATGTCCGTTTGCATCACTGGAGATGATGTGGCATTTCCCAGTGACCTCTGGGAAATTCCTGTGTGCTCCATCCTGAGCGTCCGCATACACATGTAGTTCTGCACCTTGAGATCAGATTATAGGACAGTGCGACAGTGGTTCTACCAGTTTTGAGTGGGGGAACCAAAGGAGAAATAAGTTTCCAGATGGCTCTCTGGTCCTATTTTGGACTCTTGTGGCAACTTTTAACTCTGCTGCAATGCCTACGTACTTTGGTCTTTCAGCTCTCTCACGTTTGATCTTTTCTTCTCCTCCCCTACATGAAACAGAAAGATAGAGTTCCAGGAAATGAAGGGTATAAGAGGAAAGAAAACACTTAAGTCATCACAGACAGCTGCCAGGGTAGTAGGACACAGCTCATATCTCCAGTGCTTCCAGTCCAAACACCTCCTGCAATAGCTAAGGTCGGGAGGAGCACAGCTGGTCTCCACAGGGACCAGGATTCCTGAAAACAAAGCAAATAGTTTCTCTCTTCCCAAGTCGGCTTCTAAATGGCCTTGTACTTTTACAGTTTTCTTTAACCTTAAAGGTTACTGTGCTATTCATAGGTAAAATATTCCCTTCTGGCTAAATACATGCGTTTCCGGCATGGTACATTCTGTCTCTCTGTTGCTCTCCAGATAAAAGTTATTACTGTAGGAGTATGGTAACAAGAGAAAGGAAGTCTAACTCAAAAGGAATTTCTGTGAACATAAAACACTGTTCTTCCAATGCAGTTTACTAAGACTCCATCCCTTTGGGGTGTCTCTCCCTCCTCTTCCTTTTCCCATTTACCACATGGTCCTCATTCCTTCTCTTTCCCGGAAGAGAACTCCCTGACATGATTCCCTTCCAGTACTCAGGTATCAGAAAATACACATCAACCTTCTTAGGAGTAGCATTTTCATAAAGCTGAAGCTCATTTCAGGAGACCGTGACAGGGCTCTGTTAATCTCACAAACTCAGGACTCCTCTGCCCAGCTGCACTCTCATCCCTCCAGGCTTAAGGACAGCACCTCAGACACCCAGTTCTTTGTAGTCCTACTCACCTCCCAGATTCTAACACTACAAATACCTTCTCACTGGCATTCCTGGTATACAAGGCACTGTTCTTTTTTTTGTCTCCTCCTTTGCATACTGTAAAGTTTTTATGACTTTGCCTGAAATCCTCATCCTCCTAGTTGTTGATCCTCTGTTCCTTTAAAATGGGGTTCCAAACTGATATGCTGTAAGAAGGATTCCACTTACTTCTGAAAAACTCAAAATAGAGGTCTTAACATTTTTTTTATTCTGAATTTTAAAGGGTTTTGTTTTCTTCTGTGTGTGCTTAATCTACAGTACCTGAGCAATTTTCAGTCTTATTTGATATTTATGATTCTTTGAATATTTGCCATAATAGCTGAAGATTTGTTAATCCTGTGTTGTTGTTTAGTTGCTGAGTCATGTGTGGTTCTTTGTGACCCCATTGACTGTAGGCCACCAGGCTCTTCTGTCCATGGGATTCTCCAGGCAAGAATACTGGAGTGGGTTGCAGTTTCCTGAATTTCTTCATGCTCTATCTTTCATTCTTACCTTTCTGTTTTGGTAAGTTTCTCATTACACTTTTAAAAATCTAGGTCTTTCCCACACACTTCCTTCTGGCCAAAGCATTAATTGAAGAGATTTCCTTTAACTTAATTGAATAGATTTCCTTTAGGTATCTTAGGTATATTATAAGTGTCAGTTGATGGAAGAACACTTTCAAAACAAGAATAGAGATAGAAAAACAAAAACAAAAAAAATTTAAAGTCCTTGCCCCTGGAAGATTATTAGTTTGAAGGAGATATATATTTTTTAGAAACTTTGTTAGAATGAGCAATGTACTATACAAAATCCTGTTTACATGCTGAGGATATAAATAACAAAACAGAGCTATCAGCAGCATCAATCTACCTTTCCTGGAAATTGGAAAAGTCAATTGCTGTCTCCTTGATGCATTTTCTTGTCATTTTCTTTTGTTGTTTTCCGGTTGTGCTTGGCCTCAAAATACCACTGTCGAGAAGTTATTTAGTTTGATTTTGATTTTGCTTACAATTGTTGTTTCTTCCGACAATGAAGACAGTCAGTTTTCATATATTTCAAATTATTACTCACCTAACTAATGATCAGTTTGGAAAGATAAGTTTGCACACAATGCTGAATCAATGAAAGGAAAAGACGACTTTTTTCCCCCCCCGTCTTCCACCTTCAGCCTGGTCCTCTTCCAACAGGATTTAAAGTCACACTTGGAAGGGAGTTTGCTACATAGTTCTTGAGATTAAATTTAAACTCAAGCCCCTTTTCCAATGCTGATTATTTTTTTTGAACTTTATACATACTCAAAGTTGTCCAGTCAAGGAATATTAATTACACAATTTTTTATGTCCAGATATTAGAGGTAAAGAGATATAGGGGCTAATATCAAGAGGGACATGTCCTGGGCATGGAACAATGAATAGTTGTGGGTCATTAGGAAGGAGCAGAAAGGACAATCTAGGCTAGACGAGCCAAGAGCCATACACAGAGGGAGGATGAAACACATAAGACTATGGGTTTCCCTGGTGACTCAGTCAGTAAAGAATCCGCCTGCAATGCAGGAGACCCTGGTTCTATCTCTGGGTTGGGAAGATCCCCTGGAGAAATGAATGGCAACACACTTCAGTATTCTTGCCTGGAGAATCCCATGGACAGAGGAACCTGGCAGGCCACAATCCATGGGGTTGCAAGAGTCAGACACGACTTAACTAAACCTCCATGGTGAGAGGACCAACATGGCTGGAATGGAGGAATCATTTTAGAAAGTAGAGAGAGACTGCAAAACTCTGGAGAGTCTTGACTCACATCCAGATGCCTCATTCTGATGCTCAATAGGAAGCCGTTGTTAGTTCTGGAACAGGGGCATGACATAATGGAGGCAGTGTCTCGGGGATGAATGGGGCATTGATGTCCCAGAAGACTTGGAGAGGGAGACCCTGGGAGATCACCGCTGTGTGTCTCCAAGGTTGAGGGGACATGTCTGCAGCTGCAGCTCTTCTTTGCTGTTAACGTCATCTTAAAGCCATAGAAGCCCTTGTGGGTGGCTTTTTTAAAATAAAAACATAAGCCAGTTTGAGTTGGGCTTCTGTTCCTTCAGAATCAAAATCTTGATATTTGAACACACTTTGAAGTTACGTGAGTTGCCTTAGGCTTTGAAAGAAAATCAAAGAAAACAGTTCAGTTCAGTCACTCACTCACGTCCGACTCCTTGTGACCCCATGGACTGTAGCACGCCAGGCTTCCTTGTTCATCACCAACTCAGACAGCTTGCTCAAACTTATGCCATTGAATCGGTGATGCTGTCCAACCGTCTCATCCTCTGTCATCCCCTTCTCCTGCTTTCAGTCTTTCCCAGCATCAGGATCTTTTCAAATGAGTCAGTTCTTCACATCAGGTGGCCAAAGTATTGGAGTTTCAGCTTCAGCATCAGTCCTGCCAATGGACATTCAGTATTGATTTCCTTTAGGTTTGACTGGTTGGATCTCCTTGTAGTCCAAGGGATTCTCAAGTGTCTTCTCCAACACCACAATTCAAAAGCATCAATTCTTCGCCGCTTAGCTTTCTTTATAGTCCCAACTCTCAAATCCATACATGACTACCAAAGCTTTGACTAGACGGACTTTTGTTGGCAAAGTAATGTCTTTGCTTTTTAATATGCTCTCTAGGTTGGTCATAGCTTTTCTTCCAGGGAGTAAGCATCTTTTAATTTCATGGCTGCAGTCACCATCTGCAGTGATTTTGAAGCCCAAAAAAATAGTCTGTCACTGTTTCCATTGTTTCCCTATCTATTTGCCATGAAGTGATGGTACCAGATGCCATGATCTTTGTTTTCTAAATTTTGAGTTTTAAACCAGCTTTTTCACTCTCCTCTTTCACTGTCATCAAGAGGCTCTTTAGTTCTTCTTCACTTTCTGCCATAAAGGTGGTGTCATCTGCATATCTGAGGTTCTTGAGGTTTCTCCCAGCAATCTTGATTCCAGCTTATACTTCCTCCAGCCTGGCATTTCACATGATATACTCTGCATATAAGTTAAACAAGCAGGGTGACAATATACAGCTTTCACGTACTCCTTTTCCTATTTAGAACCAGTCTGTTGTTCCATGTCTAGTTTCAACTGTTGCTACTTGTCCTGCATACAGATTTCTCAGGAGGCAGGTAAGGTAGTCTGGTATTCCCATCTCTTTAAGGATTTTCCAGTTTGTTGTGATCCACACAGTCAAAGGCTTTGGCATAGTCAATGAAACAGAAGTAGACGAACTCTCTTGCTTTTTTGATGATCTAAAGGATGTTGGCAATTTGATCTCTGGTTTCTCTGCCTTTTCTAAATCTTGTGCCTCTTGAACAGCACACTCAAAACCTTGTGCACACCAGGACCCAGGAGAAAGGAGCTGTGACCCCACAAGAGACTGACCCAGACTTGTCCATGACTGTCCAAGAGTCTCCAGTGGAGGCGGGGTCAGCGGTGGCCACCCCCCCCCACCCCAGCAGGATCCAGGGCACTGAATGCAGCACTGCATGCACGGGCCATTAACTTCATTGCCTCCACTATAGTTTAGCCTCAGGTCAAACAACAGGGAGGGAACACAGCCCGCCCATCAACAGAAAATTGGATTAGATTTACTGAGCATGGACCTGCCCATCAGAACAGGACCCAGTTTCCCCCTGTCAGTCTCTCCCATCAAGAAGCTTCCATAAGCCTCTTATCCTTATCCATCAGAGGGCAGACAGAATGAAAACCACAGTCACAGAAAAAAGAAAGAAAGTGAAAGTGAAGTCACTCAGTCCTGTCTTTGCTGTGACCCCATGGACTGTACCAGGCTCCTCCATCCATGGGAATTTTCCAGGCAAGAGTACTGGAGTGGGTTGCCATTTCCTTCTCCAGGGGATCTTCCCAACCCAGGGATTAAACATAGGTCTCCCGCATTGCTGGCAGTTTACCATCTGAGCCACCTGGGAAGCCACAATCACAGAAAACTAATCAAACTGATCACATGGACCACAGCCTTGTCTAACTTGGTGTAACTATGAGCCATGTCATGTAGAGCCACCCAAGATAGATGGCAAATCACTTCAGTGTTCTTGCCTTGATAACCCCATGAACAGTATGAAAAGGCAAAAAGATAGGAAACTGAAAGATGAACTCCCCAGATCGGTAGGTGCTCAATATGCTACTGGAGAACAGTGGGGAAATAACTCCAAAAAGAATGAAGAGATGAAGCCAAAGCAAAAACAACACCCAGTGGTGGATGTGACTGCTGATGGAAGTAAAGTTCGATGTTGTAAAGAACAGTATTGCATAGGAACCTGGAATGTTAGGTCCATGGATCAATCAGGCAAATTAGAAGTGGTCAAACAGGAGATGGCAAAAGTTAACGTCAACATTCTAGGAATCAGCGAACTAAGATGGACTGGAATGGGTGAATTTAACTCAGGTGACCATTGTATCTACTACTGTGGGCAGGAATCCCTTAGAAGAAATGGAGTAGCCATCATGGTCAACAAAAGAGTCCGAAATGCAGTACTTGGATGCAGTCTCAAAAATGACAGAATGATCTCTGTTTGTTTGCAAGGCAAACCATTCAATATCACAGTAATCCGAGTCTATACCCCAACCAGTAATGCTGAAGAAGCTGAAGTTGAATCGTTCTATGAAGACCTACAAGACTTTCTAGAACTAACACCCAAAAAAGATGTCCTTTTCATTATAGGGGACTGGAATGCAAAAATAGGAAGTCAAGGAAACACCTGGAGTTACAGGCAAATTTGGTCTTGGAGTACAGAATGAAGCAGGGCAAAGGCTAATAGAGTTTTGCCAAGAGAACACACTGGTAATAGCAAACTCCGTCTTCCAACAACACAAGAGAAGACTCTACACATGGACATCACTAGATGGTCAGTACCAAGATCAGATTGATTATATTCTTTGTAGCCAAAGATGGAGAAGCTCTATACAGTCAGCAAAAATAAGACTGGGAGCTGACTGTGGCTCAGATCCAAGTCTATGCCCCAACCAATAATGCTGAAAATAGAATTGGGAGTAGGTATAAACATAGAAATGAATCACATGATTGTTCATGGAACCAGATTAAAGGGCCATGTTGGGGCCAGTTGGTGGTCTGTGCTCAGCCATTCCTCCAGCCCTGATATTGCAGCTAATATTTAGAGCTTCCCCGATAGCTGAGTTGGTAAAGAATCTGCCTGCAATGCAGGAGACCCTGGTTCAATTTCTGGGTCGGGAAGATCCACTGGAGAAGGTATAGGCTACCCACTCCAGTATTCTTGGGCTTTGCTTGTGGCTCAGCTGGTAAAGAATCCGCCTGCAATGCAGGAGACCTAGGTTTGATCCCTGGGTTGGGAAGATTCCCTGGAGAAAGGAAAGGCTACCCACTCCAGTATTCTTCCCTGGAGAAGTCCATAGACTGTATACTCCATGGGGTCACAAAGAGTCAGACACAACTGAGCAACTTTCACTTTCACTCCCTATAGCAGTTTGCTTGGGAATCAACAGAAATCATTTCCAACTGATAGAACCCTTCCTCTGCAAAGACAGTATCTTTTTTTGTTGTTCTCTGGGTTCTGCTGGTTTTCTTTTTTTTTTTTTACGTTTTTATTTTTATTTTTTTAAACATTTTTTTTTATTAGTTTTGCCAAACAATGACATGATATCACCATGGGTTTACATATGCTCCCCCTCCAGAACCCCCCTCCCTCCTCCCTCCCCCCGAGAAATCTCGTTGCACCAGTCCCAAGCATCAATCCTGGGCGGGCTATTGCTTAGACATATGATAATTAACATGTTTCATTGCCATTCTCCCATATCATCCCACCCTTTCCCTCATCCACATAGGCCCTGAGTCTATTCTATACATCTGCGTTCCTTTTGCTGTCTCGTATGCTGGGTTCTCGTTACCGTCTTTCTAAATTCCATATATATGCGTTAATATACTGTACTGATGTTTTTGCTTCTGGCTTACTTCACTCTGGATAATGGGCTCCAGTTTCGTCCATCTGAGTAGAACTGATTCAAATGAATTTTTCCTTAACGCTGAGTAATATTCCATTGTGTATATGTACCACAGCTTTCTTATCCATTTGTCAGTTGATGGGCATCTAGGTTGCTTCCATGTCCTGGCTATTGTAAACAATGCGGCGATGAACATTGGGGTACACGTGGCTCTTTCAATTCTGGTTTCCTCGGTGTATATGCCCAACAGTGGGATTGCTGGGTCATATGGCAGGACTATTTGCAGTTTTTTAAGGAACCTCCACACTGTTTTCCATAGAGGCTGTACTAGTTTGCAATCCCACCAACAGTGTAAGAGAGTTCCCTTTTCTCCACATCCTCTCCAGCATTTATTACTTGTGGATCTTTGGATTGCAGCCATTCTGAGTGGTGTGAAGTGATGTCTCATTGTGGTTTTGATTTGCATTTCTCTGATAATGAGTGATGTTGAGCATCTTTTCATGTGTTTGTTAGCCATTTTTATGTCTTCTTTGGAGAAACGTCTGTTCAGTTCTTTGGCCCACTTTTTGATTGGGTTGTTTATTTTCCTAGAATGGAGCTGCAGGAGTTGCTTGTATATTTTTGAGATTAATTGTTTGTCCGTTGCTTCATTGGCTATTATTTTCTCCCATTCTGAAGGCTGTCTTTTCACCTTGCTTATAGTTTCCTTTCCTACCCAAAGCAATCTATAGATTCAATGCAATTCCTATCAAGCTACCAGAGGTCTTTTTCAGAGAATTAGAACAAATAATTTCACAATTTGTATGGAAATACAAAAAACCTCGTATAGCCAAAGCAATCTTGAGAAAGAAGAATGGAACTGGGGGAATCAACCTACCTGACTTTAAGCTATACTACAAATCCACAGTCATTAAGACAGTATGGTACTGGCACAAAGACAGAAATATAGATCAACGGAACAAAATAGATAGCCCAGAGATAAATCCACGCATCTATGGACACCTTATCTTTGACAAAGGAGGCAAGAATATACAATGGAGAAAAGACAACCTCTTTAACAAGTGGTGCTGGGGAAACTGGACAGCCACTTGTAAAAGAATGAAACTAGAACACTTTCTAACACCATACACAAAGATAAACTCAAAATGGATCAAAGATCTAAGCATAAGACCAGAAACTATAAAACTCCTAGAGGATAACATTGGGAAAACACTCTCTGACATCAACCAAAGCAGGATCCTACATGACCCACCTCCCAGAATACTGGAAATAAAAGCACGAATAAACAAATGGGACCTAATTAAAATTAAAAGCTTCTGCACTGCTGGTTTTCATATACAGTTTTTTACCTGCTACCAATATATGTATATTATACGGCAAACTAGATTTGCAAAATCACTCCCACAAAACTACAGTTCTTCTTGTGTTTCCTGTAATTATCCCTGGTGGTGGTGGTCTTCTCCACTCCCCAGATAACCTTTGGGTTATCTTGGATGTTCATCTGCAGTGATTGTTCTCCCACTCCATCTGGTGTTATCTCTTGATTATCTCTCCAGTGTCTGCCTCCTCCCCCATCTGCCTTTCTGTTTTCTCACTGTCTCCAGCCCCTACCTGCGTGCCTCCCCCATTCTTGTACATTGATGTGAGTGTAACCCCTCCATGAGCCCATATATCATCAGGCCCCTTGTGATGTATGTGCCAGAAGAGGTAAGCACTGAGTAATAGCTCATCTTCATCATTTCATTACTTCTATCTAAAAATCTTCAATTAATCCCCACTGCCAACCAAATAAAGTCTAAATACAGCCCTCTCTCATTAAGAAGCAAACTTAACAATTTAATTTGCTTCTTTCTGCTGCCTTACTCCAGAAAAAAAACCAAACTGCTAAGTTTTTCATCTGCATGCTCAATAACTTTTAACGGTGCTTGATTTTAGTGGTAGTGTTACTTCATTATCTATAAAAATGTATCCATCCTGTTCTTTCTTGCTTACTACTGCTCTGCTTTCTCTCTCAGCTTCCTGTTTTGATGGAACATAAGTGTCAACTCATTTATGCTAACTTCCCTGGTTGCCTCTCGTCCTGCGTATCACTTTCTCCTTCCTATTTTCATGCATTTGCCTCTTAAAAAAAAAACACCCTGACCAAAATATCTTGTGAAATTAACTGGACTCACAACTTTTTAAAATAAGAAGTTAGGAACTTCTGCCCTTCTTTGACCTCTTTACCATTCATAATTTTTAATAATACCTTCTCCTTTTTTTTTCTGTTTAAAATTCCTGTTCATATGATATAGAAGTACTTGGCTTAAGCATGTTTTGTTTTTCCCTCTTACTTTTTCTCTTTTCAAATTTCTGTATCTTGATGCTATTTTCCAACCCTTTGATTACATAATTAGGTCTCATTCAGTTCAGTTCAGTCATGTCCGACTCTGCGACCCCATGGACTGCAGCACGCCAGACCTCCCTGTCCATCACCAACTCCCGGAGTTTACTCAAACTCAGGCCCATTGAGTCGGTGATGCCATCCAACCATCTCATCCTCTGTCATCCCCTTCTCCCACTTTCAGTCTTTGCCAGCATCAGGGTCTTTTCAAATGAGTCAGCTCTTCACATCAGGTGGCCAAAGTATTGGAGTTTCAGCTTCAACATCAGTCCTTCCAATGAATATTCAGAACTGATTTCCTTTAGGATGGACTGGCTGGATCTCCTTGCAGTCCAAGGGACTCTCAAGAGTCTTCTCCAACACCACAGTTCAAAAGCATCAATTCTTCAGTGCACAGCTTTCCTTATAGTCCAACTCTCACATCCATACATGCTGCTGCTGTTGCTAAGTTGCTTCAGTCGTGTCCAATTCTGTGCAATCCCATAGACGGCAGCCCACCAGGCACCCCCATCCCTGGGATTCTCCAGGCAAGTGCACTGGAGTGGGTTGCCATTTCCTTCTGCAATGCATGAAAGTGAAAAGTGAAAGTGAAGTCGCTCAGTCATGTCCGACTCTTAGCGACCCCATTGACTGCAGCCTACCAAGCCCCCCCACCGTCCATGGGATTTTCCAGGCAAGAGTACTAGAGTGGGGTAACATTGACTTCTCCAACATCCATACATGACTCCTGGAAAAACCCATAGCCTTGACTAGACGGACTTTTGTTGGCAAAGTAATGTCTCTGCTTTTTAATGTGCTCTCTAGGTTGGTCATAACTTTCCTCCAGTGAGTAAGCGTCTTTTAATTTCATGGCTGAAGTCACCATCTGCAGTAATTTTGGAGCACAAAAAAATGAAGTTTGCCACTGTTTCCACTGTTTCCCCATCTATTTCCCATGAAGTGATGGGACTGGATGCCATGATCTTCGTTTTCTGAATATTGAGCTTTAAGCCAACTTTTTCACTCTCCTCTTTCACTTTCAGCAAGAGCCTCTTTAATTCACTTTCTGCCATAAGGATGGTGTCATCTGCATATCTGAGGTTATTGATATTTCTCCTGGCAATCTTGATTCTAGCTTGTGCTTCATCCAGCCCAGCACTTCTCATGATGTACTCTGCATATAAGTTAAATAAGCAGGGTGACAATATACAGCCTTAACATACTCCTTTTGCTGGAACAACCAGTCTGTTGTTCCATGTCCAATTCTAACTGTTGCTTCCTGACCTGCATACAGGTTTCTCAAGAGGCAGGTCAGGTGGTCTGGTATTCCGCAGAAATAGATGTATTTATGGAACTCTCTTGATTTTTTGATGATCCAGCAGATGTTGGTGATTTGATCTCTGGTTCCTCTGCCTTTTCTAAAACCAGCTTGAACATCTGGAAGTTCACAGTTATATTGTTGTAACCTGGCTTGGAGAATTTTGAGCATTACTTTACTAGCATGTGAGATGAGTACAATTGTGCAGTAGTTTGAGCATTCTTTGGCATTGCCTTTCTTTGGGATTGGAATGAAAACTGACTTTTTCCAGTCCTGTGGCCACTGTTGAGTTTTCCAAATTTGCTAACACATTGAGTGCAGCACTTTGACAGCATCGTCTTTCAGGATTTGAAATAGCTCCACTGGAATTTCATCGCCTCCACTCGCTTTGTAGTGATGCTTCCTAAGGCCTGCTTGACTTAACATTCCGTGATGTCTGGCTCTAGGTGAGTGATCACACCATTGTGATTATCTGAGTCATGAAGATCTTTTTTGTACAGTTCTTCTGTGTATTCTTGCCACCTCTTCTTAATACCTTCTGCTTCTGTTAGGTCCATACCATTTCTGTCCTTTATTGAGCCCATCTTTGCATGAAATGTTCTCTTGGTATCTCTGATTTTCTTGAAGAGGTCTCTAGTCTTTCCATCCTGTTGTTTTCCTCTATTTCTTTGCATTGATCACTGAGGAAGGCTTTCTTATCTCTCCTTGCTATTCTTTGGAACTCTGCATTCAGAAGGACATATCTCTCCTTTTCTCCTTTGCTTTTTGCTTCTCTTCTATTCACCGCTATTTGTAAGTCCTCCTCAGACAACCATTTTACTTATTTGCATTTTTTTTTCCCTTGGGGATGGTCTTGATCCCTGTCTCCTGTACAGTCACTAACCTCCTTCCATAGTTCATCAGGCACTCTGTCTATAAGATCTAGTCCCTTAAATCTCTTTCTCACTTCCACTGTATAATGATAAGTGATTTGATTTAGGTCATACCTCAATGGTCTAGTGGTTTTCCCCATTTCCTTCAATTTAAGTCTGAATTTGGCATTACGGAGTTCATGATCTGAGCCACAGTCAGCTCCCGGTCTTGTTTTTGCTGACTGTATAGAGCTTCTCCATCTTTGGCTGCAAAGGATATAATCAGTCTGATTTCAGTGTTGACCATCTGGTGATGTCCATGTGTAGAGTCTCCTCTTGTGTTGTTGGAAGAGGGTGTTTGCTATGACCAGTGTGTTCTTTTGGCAAAACTCTATTAGCCTTTGCCCTGCTCCATCCTGTACTCCAAGGCCAAATTTGCCTGTTACTCCAGGTTTTTCTTGAGAACGTAATATTTGAGTAATGACTTGAAGAAAAGGAGAGAGAAAATCATGTGTTGCCCTTTATGGGGACAACAGCAATCCAGGCAGAGGGAACAGCCAGCATACAGATTTTCTTGTGGAAGGATGAACTGAGAAAAGGGGGTTAGAGGGATCCGGAGGGGCAGAGAGGGCAGGTCTGGAAGTGCTTTGTAGGCTATTAAGGATTTGAACTCAATCCTTTTGTATAATACTGTGGTCTGTTTAATGAGTTCTGTCTTCTCTCTGAAGATATTAATAGAAGGTTTTGGGTTTCTGTTTTTATTGTTTGCTTGTTTCATTTCTTCTGTTCTCCGAAGTCAGTTTTCTATGGGTTTTACCTTCTTGTTGGTTTATCCTGGTCTTTTCTTTTAGACTTCAGATTTTCTTCAAGGGTCTGGCAATCCTTTGCTGTCATTTCATATGTAAGAGTGAGGGACTGGTGGGTGGTGAGGGGGTCAGATGAGGAATAAAGTAGTTCAATGAAACATGGATAGGGAGTTGGTACTCAGCTTGGGACCACTTTGTTCAAAATGGACAGAAGAGAAGAGATTTATTCTGGGGTTTCAGCCTCCATACTAGGTACCCTGATTTTTTGCTGCTAAGTTATTCATTTTTTTAAACTGACAGCCTTTCTAATTTTTTTTTTTTTTCTCACAGGCTAAGTAGCTGACTCTCTGATATTTTGGTGTTGAGGTTGGACTGGGGGTGGTGGCAAGGTAGAGGATGGGCAGAGATTTTGAGCACCCACACACACACCTTTAATTTTGTTTAATGTTTTCCACACTTCTTACATCCTCCTCTTATAGTACCTTGTTGGACTCTGAGAAACAGATTACTATTCTCTTATCTTCCATTGACGCCCAAATTCTAAAATACAACTTCCTCTGTTTTGCCACATGAGTTCATGTTGTACTTTGCTTTCATTTTCCAGAAATGTGGGGAAATCACTCTTCTGTAGATGGTTTCCCATCATTATTGTAAGCAGGATTATTATTTCTCGTTTTAACAGGCCTCAGAAAGAAGAGGCAAACTTCTGTGCTCCTGTTCTCCATCCTGAACTGGAAGCCTGTCAGGTTTCATCACAGGTTTTGCCGAAACCAAAGAATACTATGTTTTTGGCTTTTCTTTTTAAAATCTGCCAGTAAGCCTATCAAGAAAAAAGGAAAAGTTAATTTGTCATTAATGTTTTATTTTAACACTATGCTGACTTCTAATATCCATTTAACCTTTCAAAATGTTTATTTAAAAAGTCAATTCTAGGATATTGCCAAGAATTTGGTGATGCAATTATGATCAGAATTGTTTTCCCTAAATGTTTCTATCAGCAGCCTATCAGAAAAATTGGCAAAATGTACATACAAACAGTTAATTTGCAAAACAGGAAATAAAGAATACACATATGAAAATACACTCAACCTTACTCATCAGAAGAGAAATGTAAATCAAATCAAAACTATAATGGGATTTTTTTTTACCTCTCACATTAGTAGAGATCAAAAATTTTAACACTTAAAAAACTTTAACACTAGTCATTGGTAAAATTGTTATTCTCTGTGCTAGGTACCTGCTAGACACTCTGAATTATTTTTTTAAGTTTAACACTTTGGTAGAAATGTGTAAACTCTGATACATATTATGGGTGTGAGTCACAAAAACCTTTACTGAAGGCAATTTGGCCATAACTGTAAAAATTTTTTTATTTGTGTACATTTTAATACAGCAGTTTCATTTCCAGGAAATTATCCTATGGATATCTTCACACATAACATACAAGGACATTCTTAGTAATGTTGTCTGTGTTTATGATAAGAATGAAATCACCTAAATGCCCACAAATAAGGAACTGGTTAAATTATAAGTCAGCTATTACAGTGGAATGCTATGCTGTCATTAAAAAGAATGAGGAAGCTCTCTGGGTACTAATAGGAAGCGTATGAAGTTACCATAAGTTGATAAAAAAGGGGTCAGGGGTATAAAATAGCATGAGATCACTTGTGCTTAAAACACACACACGCGCGCATGTATGCACTCAGATTCCCTGGAAGGATGCACAGGAGCTGGGAACAGTAGGTGCCTCTGGAGAGAAACAGGGCGACCATGAAATAGTGGTGGGCACAACGGAGATTTGTTTTTCTATTTGTAACTTTGAATTGTATTGTTGTGCTCCTAGTACCTATTCAGGAATAAATATGTCAATAGATAAATACCATGTAAAGTTTCCAGATAAAGATATACTTACATCAGAGTTGTAAATGAAAGACCATTCTTCCTGACTTACGAAAATCTAGTTTGCTCCCAAACTAGGTTGTTTACTCTGCACTTGGCAGAGGCTGAGAGGTCTTGGAGAGGGACTGATTTCCATCACCTGTTCCTGTACCTCGTGCACCCCACGCTGCTTCCTGCTATCGGTTACTATGATTATCTCTGTTTGCTGTATGGCTGCTGCCCAGGGGTCCCCAGAGTCCTCCTCTGTCCCTACAGCCCATCCCTCTGCTTCCCAAGGACTGCCACTCCTGCCCACTGGCCAGGGGGGTCACTAAGCAGGCAGCATACTAAAAAACAAGTCTGAGACTACAGATCTTGGCAAGTCCAGGGGCAGCCTGGTTTTCAGCACAGGGTCTCACTTTCACTCTGCTTTCACAGACCTGACCTTAATCGTGACCATCCAATTTCCAGGATTTTCTTTTCTGGTGAAACATACTATCTTAAAGTCACTTCTTAACCTTTGTTGGGCAAGACTTACGGTTTCGAGAAATGATAATCAGGGAGTTTTTTAAATGCTAGTGCATGTAAAACTATCTCATTGGTACTACCATAAAGGAATTTACTGACCTTTTTTTATGCCCAAGCTTAGACTAATTTAACTTGAAGGGAGACAAACACAGGTTTATCACTGTAATTAGGAAGGAACACAGCTTCCTGGGCTGAACCAAATCCAGGCACTGGTTTGCATTTATCTGAGATACAGCATAATCATTCACCTGAGACAGAACCTAATCACCTGAGATATGACGGTGACTGAGTACACCACAGCCACAGCAGGAGAGGCAGAGGGCCTGGGAGAGAGATGCGACAGGAGAGAGGTGTTGAGTTTACTCTAAACTCAGAGAGAGACTTTCCAGGAGGAATAATAGTGGACTCCACATAAAAATTCTAATTCTGAAACATTGTGAAGTCTGAATCAACTCATCATCAAACTAATGAGGTCTAGGAAGTAAGGAATATCAGACTGTTGATAGGGACTGTCAACCTGTTTTATTAATCTATAGATTGTGTAACAGTGTGTGGCAGTGCCTTATTGAAACCATCACTTCCTAGCTGGTAATTCATATGCTGCTGCCTAGTAGGTAAAGTCAGGCTTGGTTATTATAAGTGTGTCTGTCTTATCTCCCAAGCATTGCCACCCTTGTGGCAATTGCTCAGCAATTGCTCAGCAATAAGCTTTCAGGGCCCATAACTGATGCTTAAATTGGGATCGAGATTGGAGAAGAAATAAGCTGCTAATACCAGGTGAAGATGGGTCCCCCTTTCCCAGCATCTTCTCCTCTTCTGCGCTTCCTTAAAACTGTCACTCATTTATCTGTCTCACCCCCTGGGCTCTGAACATCCTGCTGGGCCAGCAGGGACCCATAAATAAGCGTTTGTTGAGAGAAGAGGATCCTTGACTTGGCTTTTTTTTTTTTAGTTAATTCTTATAATCAGTGTCCTTGAGAGAACCTTATCTTCTTGTTTTGGGTTTGTTTGTTTTGTTTTTTAAACTGATTTCCTTGTTTTCATGACTTAAGTGAGACCTGTTATTTTATTGCCCTTGTCAATGAGAGTTCAGCTTCACTGACTGTAACTTTACAGAGACTGAGAGGCACTGAGGAAGTGGCTTCTTTCTTCCCCTACACCCTCCTCACTCAAGCACAGGCAAGTCTCTGCTTTTCGGATTCTAGCAGTTAGAATCTGCTGCTGACAAGACAACCTCTGGGATAAGGGATGCCTCCAAGAATCATCTCACCAGTGTTAGGAATTAGCTTGCTTGAGTTTCCTTAGCGTCTTTGAGTAAACAAAAACCCCAAAATGAACTGGCCCATAGATGAACTGCACTTCCGATTTAGACATTACAGAGTCAATAACTGTCAATCCCATATCCATCAACACCGGCAAGTGACCACAGTCAGCAAAATGCTGAATTGAGTGTAGTGGAAAAAAACAGAAGTTCCCTGCTTTTAGGGAACTCAGTCTCATAGTTGGGTTGATAAGCCAGCTGGGCGAAAAAAGTTAACAGTCCACGACGTTAATCAAGGAAGGGTCCAGTGAGTTATAGAGACAGCAACAGCAGAGCTGGGGTAACTGGGCTGGGAGGTTCTGGGGAGTTTGTGTCGCTGAGGAGGGCCTTCCTGGGAGGACCAGTGCTGGAGACCAGACGGCAGTTTAGGGAAGAGAAGGGAAGAGAAGGGTGGAGACTCTACATAGAGGCCATTTTAACCTATGCATACCCGAATGTTCTGTCATTGACAGGCCTGGCTTGGGTGGGCTGACCTAGAGGCAGGGTCTCTAACTGTGTCGGTGCTAAGCTAGGGGCCCCGCATCAGAGTCACCCT
Source organism: Antilocapra americana (assembly GCA_007570785.1). Lineage (NCBI taxonomy): Eukaryota > Metazoa > Chordata > Mammalia > Artiodactyla > Antilocapridae > Antilocapra > Antilocapra americana. The sequence continues at coordinate 22,207,237 of ML661896.1, forward strand.
CTTGGTGAGAGCTGAGGGCCCCGCACTGCGCACAAGTGCCGGGGCAGGGTAGGTGGGGCGAGGAGGGGCCGACATCCGGCCACTTTGCTTCCTCTACATCTTGGCACTGGGCTCTTCCTGCCTAGAACAAGGGGCACCGTTTCTCTGGCTGGCCATGTGCCCACAGGGATACAGTCAGACAGACAGCCCCTTTTCGTGGGTGCCTTTGACTGGGCATGGCTCGTTCTGAGTCCACAAAGGTGCTGTGCAGGATGGGCCTGAATCTGGCCCTTCAGAGAACTTGGTAAGCTGAAGTGGATTATTGAAGTTCCACACACACTTTGTCTCCCCACTTAAAGAGGGACTCTCAACTGGATTTCTTTCTCTCTTTTTGGTTTATTCAATTTACTTGGCTAAGTTGTGGGAACTTTTTTCCCGTGTCCACCACCCTGGCCCTCCTCCATCCAGCAATGGTTCAGCATGGGGCCCTCTGACTTACTGTCCCCTCTTCTCCCTCTTTCACCAAGGTGAGACCTAGTTTTCCTAAAGCCCATTAAGCACGATTATATACGAGCACTGTCCTGGACCCCGAGGTCAGTATAAAGATCAGTGAGATTTTCACCCCAGCCTGGGGCTCCCACATCACAGAACTAGTAAGAGGGCTCAGAGGATAGATATGTGGTTGGGGGGGGATGAGTGAATGCGAAGAAAGAAAATTTGAGAGTGGCCTTCCACACAAAGGCCTCTCGGATGGACAGACATGATTTGAATCCCAACTCAGATAGGTGCCAGTTCTTTGACTGCTGGAGAGAGGCACTTGGTGAAATTAGCAACCACCCAAGCCAAGCCCTACTACAGCAAAAGGTGATAAGTGAGTGCAAACAAAACGGGTGGGGGCTGGGGGGAGAGGGGGGGACACCTGCAGGAGGCCACACTGAGCAGGTTCAGGAGGCCCTCCCAGCCTCCAGGTGATCTGCCACCTCCCTGCTGGGCAGGGCCGAGCCAGGCAGTGCAGGCCCATGGGCCACAGACCCGGGAGCCAGCGAGTCCCTGCAAAGTCGGACATTTACCTACACGTAAATCTGCAGGTGTACCTGAAGCCGGCTTGACCCAGAGCTCCTCCTCCTCTGGCACCAGCCGAGGGGCCAGAACGCAGGGATGGGAAGGGCACAGCTGTCCTTATTGACTTCAGCCTGTCGCGGGACTGAAGATCATTCCACTCTCAGAAAAGTGAGGTCACGTCATCGTCTTTCCATCCTCCCCACCCTGGATGTCTAAGGTGAAGCGCTTTCTCTTCCCCAGCTCAGAGGTTGAGAATGGTGTGGAGGAGAAGAAGAAGGTATGCAGGTCGCCAGCAGCGCTGTCTCCCACCCCGTCCAGTGAGGCCGAGTCCCAGGAGCAGAAGAGAACCATTTCCCTGCGGTGAGTCCTCTGATGACTCGCTCTGGGTTTGTTTTTTGTTTGGTTTTTTTTTTTTTTTTTGGCCTTTCAGGGGGAGGGGTTTTTGGAAAGAGCTGGTGTTTCTAGTTTTGTGGTGCTGGCTAAGACGGAAGCTCTCCTACAGGCAGGGGACACCCCTGAGAAAGAAGTCAGGTGTTTTTCCTTCACATCCAGGCACCGGCGCCTGCTTTCTCTCTGAGCTCTTCCTAGCAGTCTCTCTTCTCCTTCCCGCCCCAGTCTTCTGTAAACTTTCTGCCCCTTTCTTAAGCACTGATTTTGCTATGTGATAAAGCCCGGGTGGCCCCCTCTCTGGCACAGAGTTAAAGCACCTGGAAAGACTGGCAGGGTTACTGCTGAGGCCACCCAGGCTGAATTGTGTGCTCAGCCTGTGGGTGTGCACACCTGCCGTATCACTTTCCTGACTGCCGCAGAAAAGAGAGGAGGCAAAAAAACCTTGCCCGGGATCCCTGGGCAGGGTGTGCACTGCCTGTTTCCAGGGGCCAGTGCTGGAAACTAGGCTCAGTTTGGTCGAGGGGCTGTGAGGAGAGAGGAGGTTCAAGGCATGGACCTCTGCTCCCCATCACTCTCAGGGGCACCAATTATGTGCTTTTTTCCACATGGAAGGAAGAAGTAAGAAATGCAAGTTGCTTTTCTGCCCTTAAAGGAGAACGGTTAAGCCAATAATCAATCACAAGTAGCTCTAGTCGTTCATCCACACCTAGTAGAGTGATAGTTCTCTTCCCCTTATTAGAACTGTCAGAACTGCTGCCTTCGATGTCTTTTGGCCTCTGCTAAAAGGATGATTCAATAGCTTCTACTTTTCCCCTCCTTCCTGGCTACCCTAGCCCATGTTTTCTCTGCTAATCTATTCCTCACTCAGGACCAAGCATACTCTGCCCCCTGCTTTTTCATTTCTATCATTCCCAATTCTGTCTCCATCTTTTCTGCAAGTCTGTCTGGATGCATCTCACTTTAAACTGTTCTTCCTACAGCTGTTTTCCTGTCAGAGCATCCTGCCTTATTCAGCAAAGACATAAAGCCTGTTGTTCCTTGTGACTTTCACCACCACTGACTGGCTACCGCAGGTGCTCTGAAACGCACTACACATGTGACTCCACCTTCCCCAGGCTTCACACGAGGCCAACACACTCATCATCTTACACCAAGCACCAGGGCGTGTGAGACTTCGCCCACGTGCAGTCTGTGTAGTGCAGAGAGCTCTGCGCTTGGTTGAAGGCTCTGCTCTCACTGTCTGGAAATTCTGAATTTTTGAATAAAAATTTTGCACTAGGCTTCAGGTCCTGCTCATAGTCATTTGTGAGAAGTGAGAAGTTGAAAAGCCACAAAGCAATCATGTGTGTAAATGAACATCCCTCCCACCCTTACTTCAGGCCAGTGCTATGCAGACAAACCCTTCTGCTTGTACCACTTGAAACCAAGAGCACAGCGGCCCTTCTGTCACATGTGCTTACAGCCCGTCGTTCTTTGAAAGGGCTGATCATTGCCTTGACAGTACCGTTAACATTTATTAATTTGAATCAATAGACGTGATAAATTCAAAGTATTTACTCATAGCTTTTTTTTTTAAAGTAATTCCTAGAATTCTAAAGGCATTTATATTCATAAATTGGTTCAATGGCCAGTAGTTGAATCCAAATCTCTGTGCCTTGAATTGAATGATAGATATCTTGGACTCAAACTCTTGGGGCTGGCAGAGGCCTGGGACATTACACGGTCCCTCGCCTCATAGCTAAGAAAACCAGAGCCTAAAGTCTCTCTAACTTCATTTCTGTTTCTGTGTCACACCCATATGCCACCCCAATTGCTTAAGAGTCTTCTTAAATTCACTTTGAACCAAACATTGTTTTTCACTGCACCTGGATCTAAAGAATCCTGTTGTGGAATCATGAATTTCATGTGTCATGTTCCCCGCAAGAAACAGAAAAAAAATCTATATGATTGTATCACAAAACTTGTTAATGCATATACCCCTAAAAGTCATGCATGTGTTCCACATTGAAATGGCTGTTTTTGCTGTATGGTTGAAGATGCAAATGCTACCCAAATGGAGAAGCAGGACTGGAATCGTTTTGGAAAGAAGTCCGGGAGCTCTGACCTCTGCCCTTGTGAGAAAAGGAAGAGCTTCCAAAGATGGTCTTTTTTTAATCACGACTTCACCTCTGTATTCCCACTCTGTGATGATCTGCCTCTCTCTCCCTCATACCTGGCTCCTGCTCATCCTGTTAGGCCCAGTGTATTAAACCCACGTTGTCCTATCCGTCTCTTCTCTTACCTCCTGTTGAACTTATTGTCTCTGTATCTCCTCCTAACACCTGTGATACGCATTGTTTTGATGCTGTATCACATACTGCCTTTTTAAAGAGATGCTTGATGTGTGCACAGGCTCCGTAAGGATAAAGACTGTCTTGTCTGTTCTGATGCATTTAACACAGCACCTCACTTAATTAACGCTTGTGAAGTATTGACAGAATTTTGAAACCAAAATATTCCTGAATTGAACTATAGCTGCAGTTTCCGTTATTGGCCTCCATTTCTACTCTCTATACTGCTTGAAGTACTTTTGAGATATGATATAATTACTTTCACAGCTCAGTCAATACTTCTTTCTTCCATAAGGTATGACTTCTGCAATTTGGGATGACTAGCTGCTGAAATCACCCTGTCACCCACATCACATGCTGGGTAAATGCCCTTAGAGTACTGAGTGATCATTGATATCTAGAAGAGAAAAACCAATGAAAGGCTTTGTTGTGAGCTGGCGTGATCATTAAGATGTAGTAATAAAATTAATGGGTATCATAAAAAATGTCATTTTATAGACTCCCTGGATTTCTTTCCTCAGGTCAAAATCCAGTTTTGATGGTGCCCCTTTAGCAAATGAGAAAAGCGACTGTAAAACTGAAAGCAAGAATGACTCTAAGATTGAAAGGAAAAAGTCCTCATCTTCAAGCCAGGTAATTTAGGAATGAGATGTGTATTGTCTCAGAGGGCCAAAGGGGCGTTGATTGGAAGCCAGCTGGAGGAAGGAACGCAAGGGCCAGGACTAATGCAGGTACAGATTTAGAGAACCCTGGATTTCACAGCTGACCTTGCAGCATGCGCTGAATGGTAGTGAGTCCTGCACTGTGGCCCCGTACTCTGACAAGTGCCCAGAGAGCAGGGCCCAACCCAGACTCATGTGCTTGTCTAATAATTAGCCGAGACCGGGAGAACTGTGACATCCTTGCACTGCAGTTATAATCTGATAAGGCATCTGTGTGAATAGAAGGCCTCCCAAGTGCACACAGAGGAGGAAAACCTGGAACAGGGTTATGATTCTTCTCCAGAAGAATCTGCTCTGAAATATACCCAGACAGATCTGTGTCATAGAGTATGACATACTGGGGTCAACAGTTTGGGGTTTTTTGACACTTTACTCCTAAAATACTTGAATATGTGTTTCCTAACAACTCGAACAAGAAACTGTTGACTCACTCAAGAAATTTAACTGAATAGTAAATTGATGAAAATATTACTGATGTAAAATCCATTTTCAATTTCCACAGTTGTCCCAGTAGTCAATGTCTTTTACAGAGGTTTTTTTTCCCCCACTCTCTAGAATGCAATTGAGGCATGCATTGCATTTGTTTGTCATGTCATGTTTAATTTAGATCAGTCCCTGCCTTTTTTTAATTTGATTTTTATTCATATTTTTGAAGATTTCATGGCCCAGGATATTTTTAAATCAAGCATGCAGCCAATACTCCCTGTAGCCATTAAAAAGAAAATCTCAGCAAAGCTCTGATAGAACACCTAGCTTTTTAAAAAATTTTACTGGCATATAGTTGATTTACAGTGTTGTGTTAGTTTCTGCTGAACAGCAATGTGACTTATATATTATATGTGAATATATTATATCAATGTGAATCACAGTTATACATAGATCCACTTTTTTAGATGCTATTCCCATATAGGCCATTACAGAGTATTGAATGGAGTTCCCTGTGCTATACAGTAGATTCTTATTAGTTATCTCTTTTTTTATAGTAGTGTGTATATATCAATCCTAATCTCCCAACTTATGCATCCCTCACCACCACCACTTTGCCCGCTGGTAAGTTTTAGAACAACATTTAGCTTTAATCAGAGGGAACTTTCTGGATGCAAGATGCACTCCTAAGAAGCAGCATGAGCTAACCTACTTTATGTGAAATGTTCATCTATGAAGTAGTTGTCTTGAGGGGACCATCTGTCATATGAATGACCTTTTTGGCAACACTAGGACCATTTCTGCCATTGAGACCACTTCTAGTTTAGATAATAGATCATCAAGGGCCAACTTGTGGTGTCTCTGTTCTGCTCATAAGATTCTGCCTGCTGGATGCTTTTGAAGAAGAGTGATCCTGTGGATGGAGGGCCCAACTCTACCTCTTAGTAGATGTGTGAAGCCAGTTAAGTCCCCAAGTATCCCTGAGGCACAGGTCCCTGACCTCTGCGGTACAGACGTCAGTTCCCAGGTTATGGTGGAACTGGGAGTGGTGTTTTGTGAATGCCCTTTACAGGCTGTAAATTGCTGTCTGTACATTGCATAACTAGTGCCTGGAAGATGAAGTGATTTGTAGCATTTCAGACTCTTGGGCCTTCTACTACCCTGGAGAACTAAATCTTTCATGTGAAATCCTATTTGTTCTCCCCTCCCCCAACATTGGTTAAGGAAATACCTTCACCACAGTAATAGTGATAGGGACAAACCCAGTAGCAGGTCCTGGAGATGTATAACCCCGTTTAAGCCTCAGGACATCCTTCTGACACAGGTACAGAAAACTGAGGCCCAGAGAGGTTAAGTTACTAGGCCAGGATCACATACCACAGAGGAGGTGCAGCCAAGACTTAAACTAACGATTATCTGATAGAGAGCTTTTAACCACTACCCTCTTCTGAGAGTACTCACTGGGATCTTGAGTGCTCTGGGATTCACTACCTGGTGAGATTTCTGACAGTTCTATCTCATTTCCTATTAGGGATACCCTTGTCCAGCCACTTCTACAGAAGGCTGCCCACCAGCTCCTTCATTATTACAGATACATGTCTAGTCATCAGGTCACTAATCTTGTTGGAAAGGGAAACCTTTGTGACTTCCACTGTTTTTCACTGAAGGACTGTGTTGGAGACTATAAGATCAGGGAGAAGGAATTCCTAAAGGTTCTTTATTCAAGGTGGGGGAGACTTGTTATGTAGTTTCAACTGAAGTTAAAGTTTGTTTGACAAGAACGCCGAGAGCAGTGACTTCTGTCTGTGTTTCGTCTTCCTTGTAGGACAAAGCAAACATGCACTTCCATAAACTGTTTCTAGATGTCCCCACGGAGGAACCCCTGAGACAAAGTAAGTTCTGACCTGGTTGACTTTGAAAAGATGCTAATTGATTTGGGGGGTGAAAGAGTCTGGGGACTGAATCATCAAGGGGAATAGGTTTCTAAAAGTCATATGATGTGATCATAATGCTGACCTCATTCAGCTCTCACCCAGCACCTTGAGAGATAAGAGAGTAGAATGGGGAACTGACTCCCTCCAGGTGATACAGAATTATCCCAGAGGTTTCCAGAATGTCCTCGCCTTCCATATTTGTGCTAACATGCATTGTGATTGGACTGTGCTGAGTTTTAAGATAACATGACCGAGCAAGACCAGACTGGCAGAAGGCAACAGAGACCTAGGTCGACAGACACGTTGACCCCTGCACTGGGCAGGGCTCAGCGGTCACCTAAACACCTGGCCCAGCACGCCATTCAGCACCTGCTTGGTTCCACCTGGGAGCAGAGGGACCCAGGGTTCCATTCCAGCCTCCCTCAGTACACAAATGCTAAGGCAGCTTGCTGGCTTCCTGCCATTATCTCCACACGGGAAGGTGTGGGTCATGTGCTCTTCCCTCAATGAGACCGTCTATTTCAAAAGAGTCATTATGACCCTCCCAGGGAAGGAGGGGCAGGCAGCAGTGTCAACATTAGCACAAGGGTGACACACCTTCCCAAACACAGATTTTTGAAACATCCTTCTGAACCCTCATCTGCAATGACAGACTTGCCTTTCTATTTTGATGTTTATACTGAAGTTTGTAAGACTTGGAATTAAAAAACAAACTCTCATCTCCATAGTTTCATTCCACTAAAGATGACTGAAAAACAGGGGAGAGATCTTTTGAGCATGTGAGTGTGTTATCTCTGCCCATCCCTGAGTCATTTCATTTTAAATGGAAATTCTAAATTATGTTATACCTGTGTGTATCTTCCCAGGTTTTACGTGTGCTCTACAGAAAGAAATATTATACCAAGGGAAGCTCTTTGTATCAGAAAACTGGATTTGTTTTCATTCCAAGGTCTTTGGAAAAGACACTAAGGTTAGTATTTTTTTAAAAAGAAAACTAACCCTACATTTTCTTACCTATTATTAATATTAATTGCTAAATGTAGCAATGTTTATAAATATTTGTGTCATTAGTATACCTTTATACCAAGTTTCCTTTACTGTAGTCCCAAACACTACAGGTTCTAAATACCTCTGCATGAGTGCTAAGTCTGACTCCTTGTGATCCTATGGGCTATAGCCTGCCAGGCTCTTCTGTCCATGGGATTCTCCAGGCAAGGGTAATGGAGTCGGTTGCCATGCCCTTCTCAAAGGCATCTTGCCAACCCAGGGATAGAACCCATGTCTCTTCCATCTCCTGCATTGGCAGGCAGGTTCTTTACTACTAGCGCCACCTGGGAAGCCCCCTAAATGCCTCTAGATGACACAGACTTCTCTTTTTTCCTAACCTGCACTCTTTTCCTTCATTTCCTTACATACATATATCTCTCCTAAAATCCTGCCTTAAATCCTTTTTACCAAGATCTCACCAGCACACTCAAAGCTCTTCATATGGAGGATGTGCTGTAATTTGTTTCAAAGACATACATTAAACCCAAAACCATTCTTTAAAAAAAAAGTTTTACACCTATTCACACAGTTACCATGAGAAATCTAGGCAAACAGGCCTATAAATAAGCTACTTATTAGAGCTCCCTTTGTCACTAATACAAATTGGAACATTTTCCTCCTGGTCTGGGAGTCACATAGAATCTCCAGTAGATGCTGACTGACATGTTTTCCTTCTCACTAAATACAGATTTGGGGGAGCAGAGCCCCATGATACTTAAGCCATTAAGGAGAATAGCCTGAAGGAGTTGGCAGTTTTCCCAGGGCACCGCCTTTTAAAACGAGGCCCTTGGGAGTTTGGCGTAAGAAGGGAAAAAGCTCATTCCTTCTCACTGACGTTCTTTCCCTTTGAGCTATGACATCACATCACACTAGTCAGGCCACCAGAACAAGGAGGCAAAGAAACACCTGGGGTTTGTGTGACCTTGGTGAGTTTTTAATCATTCTGATTCGTGATTATGAATAAGCAACCTTTATACTTATGAAGTAGCTGATTAAAAACTCCTTTTGTTTTGACTGGTAGATATATTTTATTTAAATACTCTCCCTAAAGCTACTGGCAGTCTTATAAGTAAAGGCCACTTAACAAATATAGTAGAAATTCTTTATGTTGGTGTTGAGTCAGCAGACTAGCGTCAAACATGTAGAGTTGTGTTGAGGTAAACATAGTTTAGATTCTCAGTATTCTTTGAATCAGTATAATGGAAAGCCATATTGAGCAGTATCACACCATGTTTCTAGATTTTTGGATTATAAGCTCTTGTGCATAGAATGAATAAGAGGACTGATTTCCAGTTCTGTGGGATAAACATAATTCTTAGGAATAGCGCAAGCCAACACCTCTGACCAAGGCAGCAGGGATTGAAAACATTAGCGGAACAAAGAATTAGCCTTTGGAGTTCACAAGGCCAGTAAGTGGTTTCAAACTAATATTATTCTAGTAATGGTTTCAAAATCCCTCCTCTAGCTAAGAACTGACCAGAAAAAAAAAAGGATTGACCTGGTTTTTTCAAGGCAAGGACACAGGGGATTGCTTTTGCCTGTGCTGCATCTAATCTAAGAGGGGTGGGAAGATAAGAGCCACAATAGTGACTTGCACATTCCTTCCCCACTGAAGATGGTGTCATGGAAACTTGGGCTTTAGTCCTCTGGCAGAATTTGTTCCCTGCCAACAGACCTTGGCCCAACTCGATCTAGCATGAACTAAAAGGAGTCAAACAATCTGCACCAGGAAGGGGAATTTTCTAACCCTACCCTAGAGAAATGTTAATAATAAAATGTAACCTTAATTTAATCAAAACCTTTTCAGCCTGTGTGTATTTTCAGATGCTAGTAAAATTAACGGCATGTATCGCATTCCATCTAAGCTCAAACAGAGAAATGATTCATGCTTTATTTCTCCAGTGTTATCTAGTTGTCATTTTATACTTATGAAACAGTTGATTGAAAACTCCATCTTAAGGGTATTCCATGCCTCAGATTCTGCAAAAATCCAAATTTACAGCTCTTGTCACTGTGTATTTGTGTTGCTGCTGAGAATCGAAATTAGAATCATATCATCATCTTGGAAGATACCAAGTTCTTTTTTCCAAAGTAAGCCCAGTTTATCACTTCTGAATTATTTCCCCAACTTCAAAAGTTTTGTGAGTAGAGTTCTTTGGTGAAACAGCTTTCTTCTAGTGTCTAATTTAGATCATCCCCTCTTTCTTCATATAGTCTTCCCATCTCGGGCAGTAGAACAACGCCATCTTGTAAACCTCAGTATGAACACAAATATCCTAAATTTAAGCTTAAGAAAATTACAAGTTCATTTGTGGTCATTCAAGCTGGAAGTACTAGCATAAGGTCCTCCTCCCCCGCAACTGACCTTGTTGATTTCTTTCAGAATATAGAAAGCATTTTTACAAAATGTATGTTCACATGAGTGTGTATACCCGTGGGCAAATTCAGGCCCTTGTTACCAGGAGTGTGGGTACCTCTATTTTCGGGGATCGTTTTCCTTTGAGATCAAAACTGGTTGATCTCATAAAAATCAACCAGGTTTGATTAAAATATGAGAAACATCTACTATTTGTGGCATCTGGTACATTCTTGCAGTACATTGTATAAAAAAAAAAACCCTATTTTGGATCAGATTGGTTCAGATTCTATCTTTGTAACTTATTTATGACCCTGAGAAAGTCATGTGTGTTAGTCATTCAGTCATGTCCTACTCTTTGAGACCCCCTGGACTTTAGCCCACCAGACTCCTCTGTCCCTGGAAATCTCCAGACAAGAATGCTAAGGTGGGTAGCCATTTCCTTCTCCAGGAGATCTTCCTGACCCAAGGATCAAACCCAGGTCTCCCACACTGCAGGCAGATGCTCTACAATCTGAGCCGCCAGGAAAGCCCTGGCAAAAGTCATATACCTCTCTAAACAAACATCCTTATCTCTTAGAGTATCCATATTATAGGAATGTCGTAATTAAATGAAATTGTCATCTAGTGAATAGGTACTGATAATGGTAGCTGCTGTAACTGTCATTATGTCTTATTGTTTGAATCAGAAAAGAGCTTACGAGTTCTTTTATTTCACCCACTCCTCTTTTTTAAGAGACAGATGAGGAACTGAGTGACATTTTTATTGAGGGCTAGGTATTTTCCATCCGTTATCTCATTTAATCCACAGAAAATCCTGGGAAGTGGGTAAGACTGTCTCTAAAAGTTAGGGAACTGAGGCCAAGAAAGGACAGCTTAGGAGGCTGGATAGGTCTTGTAGAGAGACACAGAACAGACAATTCAGGTCCCAGGATTCCTGTCTCCAAATGGGTCTGCTACACAAGTGCTTTCAGCCTCTTCCCGTAAGGACAGGGGAGAGCAGGGTGGCTGGAGGTGAGCTCAGAGTGGGTAACCACAAGCACGTAACTTCTTTCGGGTCTTAGGATCACCTTTAAAATGCCTGTACATTTTGCATTCTGTTCCCCTGTCTAAAGATAAAAGTTTCTCACCAAACCCTTCTAACAGACTCAGTGATCCATACTTATCCTCCTGCTTTGTAAACACCACGTTGAGACCTCGGTGACACACCATACTACCCTTTAAGATTCGCTTTTCTTCATGGGGACTGAAGAGCTGGCTGTTGGTTTTATCTTCTTTTTCCTTTAATGTGAAGATTTGGAATGCTGCTCTGTGAAGCCTGAACCCATGTTAACTCAGTGATTCTGTTTCAGATCTCGATTCCAGCTTTCTCAGTCACCTTGATAAAGAAAACCAAAACTGCCCTCCTGGTGCCAAATGCCCTGGTTATAGCGACAGTCACAGACAGGGTGAGTATGCAGCAGGCGTGGGCATCCTGCTTTGTCCTGCTCTGGGTTTCATTGCCTTAGGGGCCTCTTGCCAAGTACCAAGACCCTAAACCATAAATACCATGAATTGGGAGTTACTCTAGAAGACTAATTTTTAAAAATCACAGCCTTCAGACATTTGTATAGTATGGTTTCCCCTGACAAGGTGATTTATTCTAATCGTTGCCTATTTTGAATTTCCTGCTGACTTCATTATACTTGCTTTACCAAGATCCAAAAAATTAAAATTCTTTCCCAGCTTCCCTTTTCCTAACATCTGTCAGGTCAGGTCAGGCGAAAGGGATATATTTTATTTCTTTATTATCATTTGAAACACTACCACTGCCTTGTTTACAGGGTGAGGCAGGGTGATAGGAGGAGTTCCTGGGGTGGGGATGCCCAATCTCTCCATAACCTCCATTGGTGCTTCTCCAGAGCCAACCTGAAAACATAAAAGTGAGACCTGCTATTCAGGTGTAGCTTCAGGCCCAATTCTAGGCCCTCTCTGCTTCCAGGTTGCCTTAACTACCCCTCTTCAAGACAGGAGTTCTGGAGTTGTCATTGGCCTTGGGCTACCCCAGGCATGGACAACCTGAAATATTTGCATGGAGAGCAGTGTTTCTTTCATCTTGGCAAGAGAGAGGCAGTGGGATGGTTCGGTTACTCATTTTTCACTTGAAATTTTTTTTTTTATATCTTTTCCCTCCTGTTTTTATGAAAACATAAAACCTAGGTTCTAACCCTACTGAATAACTTTAAAGAGGGAAGGAAAGAGAAGGGAAGATTAAAAGAGGCTATTCTGATGAGCTAGGAAATATGTTGATACCTATTGTGAGATTTTTTTTGTTTTTAATACTAATGGCTAGCAAGCATCAGGTACTTCTTGCCAGATGTACACAAGATACTTTCCTTGTATGTACACATTTATTCCACACTGCCTTACTATGAGGGGTAGGGACTGTTAAGAAGACAGAAACTAAGAGGCATTAAGTAAGCAGTTTGCCCAGTGTCACCCACTTGGTAAGTAATGGAGCCACAATTTGCAGCTTGGTGCATCTACTGCCAGAACCCATAATGTTAACTACTTTGGAATACAGTATTTGCTTGGAAAGTATATCAAGTTCTTTCAAGGGTGAGCAAGAGAGGGTAGTCACAAACTTTGGAAAGTGAGTGTGAAAAGACTGTGTGACTTGAAAAGATGGAAAAAGAGTGAGCTTTTTATTGTTAACACATGGTTGATGGTAAAATCATTTTTCCTTATGTTGTCTCCAAATGACTTGTCTAGCTCTGACTTTTCTTCTTTCTCATAACTTACTTATAAGCATCTACTAGGAAATCTCCATATTTGTACAAGAAAGAATCTGGAAGTGGCTTGAAAAAAAAATGAGCCTGTTAGAGCGGCTGGGAAATTTTCAATGGAAATCTAGGTCAGAGCAGAGACAGCAGACCCTTGGGAACTGTTAAATACCTTCTCAAAAGGAGGTGGGGAGGGGAGGGAGAGAGACTTAAAAGAGGACCTGGCAAAAACACCACGGGCCTTTCTTTACTATACAGGTCTCTTTCTGTCCAGGCTTGTCTGGGGCACCAAAATTAGGTATCAGAGCTTTCCTTTTGCTATACATTTCTCTATTATTTGAGTTTGAGAGTTCTGTTGCTATTGTGGGGGAACATATTCACTTTATTCCAGGAATGGAATAAAAACTCAATGTGTGGGTGAGAAGAATGAGAGTATAGACTCTATATAGAATATAGGCTACATTGTTTGAAAATATAGATAGATAAATAGATAGGTAACATTTTTAACTCATTTCTAGTCAAGCAGTATCTGTTAATAATTATTATTTTATTTTTCAGTACATATTTGTCTCCTTACTCTCCAGAGATTCAACTTACAAACTACTGAAATCTGTGTGTGGACACTTAGAAGTGAGTATGACATCTCTAAGCCTCAATTGCTGTCTCTCTTCTGTACTTCTTAGTTTTGGAGTTGATCTGGTTTTTCCATTTTGTAAAAATAATTTTGTTTCAATAATTTCAGAATACAGGTATTGGCAATGGTCCCAGTCCATCTTCTCTTGAAAACAGTTTCCGGGCAGACCGCCCTTCATCTCTGCCTCTGGTGAGTTGCCTACATATGATCAAAATGCAAAGGAAAGTGAGAAGGTCCCACAATTGCACTGCTCCTTATACCATGACCAGGGTGTGGGAGGAACTTAGAACCATGGTAGCTGAGGCAGAGTTGAAGAGGGCATTTCTGTCCTGAAGAAAAGAGGACCATAGGAAGCCATAAACTTATTCAGGTAATTGAAGAGCCATCCTGCAAAAGACAAGAAACACGTTAGTGGGCTGATTTGGCCAGTTACTGGTCCACAAAGGTATTCATCAAATCTTGATGTATTTATCAGGGATTCACCAATTTATTTGGGTAGGGCATGATTTAGTCCCACAAGTCATTGAACGTCTTCTGTGTTCAAGGCACCAAGTTAGCGTAGTATACCCATAAATTCAGTTCAGTTCAGTTGCTCAGTCATGTCCAATTCTTTGCGACCCCATGAATCACAGCACGCCAGGCGTCCCTGTCCCAAGTCCTGGAGTCTACCCAAACCCATGTCCATCAAGTCAGTGATGCCATACAGCCTTCTCATCATCTGTCGTTTCCTTCTTCTCCTGCCCCCAATCCTTCCCAGCATCAGGGTCTTTTCCAATGAGTCAACTCTTCGCATGAGGTGGCCAAAGTATTGGAGTTTCAGCTTCAACGTCAGTCCTTCCAATGAACACCCAGGACTGATCTCCTTTAGGATAAACTAGTTGGATCTTCTTGCAGTCCAAGGGACTCTCAAGAGGCTTCTCCAACACCACAGTTCAAAAGCATCAATTCTTCGGTGCTCACCTTTCTTCACCGTCCAGCTCTCACATCCATACATGACTACTGGAAAAACTATAGCCTTGACTAGACGAACCTTTGTTGACAAAGTAATGTCTCTGCTTTTTAATATGCTATCTAGGTTGGTCATAACTTTCCTTCCAAGGAGTAAGCATCTTTTAATTTCATGGCTGCAATCACCATCTGCAGTGATTTTGGAGCCCAAAAAAATAGAGTCAGCCACTGTTTCCCCAACTATTTGCCATGAAGTGATGGGACCAGATGCCATGATCTTGGTTTTCTGAATGTTGAGCTTTAAGCCATAAACACACCAGGAAAAATCAAAACTAGTCCTTACCTTCAAAGATTTTACAGCTTAGTAGATGATGAGGGATACCCAGAAACAACTGTGGAAGAGGGATAACTAGAAATAACTGTGGAAGAAGAAAGCTGTAATGCCCAAGTGAAGGCAGAGAGATTCTTTGATTCCCTTAGACGTTTTGACTATAGAGTAAATCTCTAATGGGAAATAGCTCCCCCCATTTGTACAAGATTTATACCTGAGATGGTATAGTATAAGCCCAAGGAAGTCCCAGCCATGTTGTTCAAATGGTTATTCCCGTATTGATGATTATTAAATGTTTAAATATCTTTGGTGAAGTGGGATGAGTCCAGAGTTTCAACATCTACAAATCTTTTTTTTTTCAAAGCTGTTAAAAAGTACTGGGATTGAAAACATGTTCACACAAATACTTAAACCAGAATGTTCATAGCTGCATTATACATCATAGTCCAAAAGTGGAAGCAACCTCAATATCCATCAGCTGATAAATGGATAAATAAAATGTAATATATCCATATAGTGAAATATTATTTGACCATAAGAAGGAAGAACTATCAATACATAATACAGCATGGATAAACCTTGAACACATTATGCTAAAGGGAAGAAGGCAGACACAAAAGGCCACATATTGTATGATTCATTTATATGAAATGTTCAGAATAGATGAATCCATAGGGGCAGAAAATGCATTAGTGGTTGCCAGGGGATGGAAGGAGGGAGAAGTTGGAGTGACTGATAATGGATAAAGAGTTTCTTTTGGTGGGGAGATGGCATATTATGAAATGAAACAGGGGTAATGGTTGTACAATAATGTAATTATTCTGAAAACCACTACCTTGTGTACTTAAACCGGTGAATTTTATCTCAATTAAAAAAAATCTACCTTAAAAAAACAGTGAGAAATAGGATAAAACACTTATGATTTGGAATCCATCAAACCTGGTTTCAAATCTCGGTTCCAGCCAGCTGAGCTATGCCATCGGGCAAACTCTTTAATTACTCTGACTCAGTTTCTTCATCTGGTAAAATGCCAAGCTCCTTATATGGCTGTGAAGATGAAGTGCAGTCGTGAAATCATATGTATGGAGCTTTGCATACTGCCTGATCTATGGCAGGCATTCCATTAATACTTATTAAATTGAGGAGACTTGAATTGTTCAATTTTCTTTACCCTATAAATTCTTGCATGAAGTTACAATGGCTGTTGAAATGATCAAGAGACAGCTAATTGAAGGTGAAATGTTGGTAATTCCCTTACAGGCCATGTTTCCTTTTCTTCACTTGGTCACTAAATAAATTGGGAAAAGCTTGCCTGATCATACCTTTGCCTAATCGCTTAATTTACTTTCACCAGCACATTTTTTACAGATGACTCTTGTCTCTCCATTTCTTAAGCACTTTGGGGAACAAGTAAGGTACACAGCAAAAACATCCCGCTTTTCCCCAACTCCACACTCCCGTATAACCCTTCTGTCGTTTAGAAGTATGTTACCGACTCTGTTTTGATTTGTTTGAGGGAAGAAAACAGCTAAAACTTTCCCTTCAGTGTCCAATTTGCTTAGGCCATTTTCCCTTTTCTGTTTCCAATGTCTCTTTTAAAACTATAATTTGAAAAATCCTTTCTCTGCATTTGTTGTTGTTCAGTCACTAAGTGACGTCTGACTCTTTGTGATCTCACAGACTGCACCATACCAGGCTTCCCTGTCCATCACCATCTCCAGGAATTTGCTCAAACTCATGTCCATTGTGTCAAGGATGCCATCCAACCATCTCATCCTCTGTCACCCCCTTCTCCTCCTGCCCTCAATCCTTCCCAGCATCAGGGTCTTTCCCATTCAGTCACCTCTTTGTATCAGGTGACCAGAATATTGGAGCTTCAGCATCAGTCCTTCCAATGAATATTCAGGGTTGATTTCCTTAAGGACTGACTGGTTTGATCTCTTTGATGTCCAAGGGACTCTGCATTTAGAACATACATTTAGAACTTTCTAGCTACTTTTTTGTCTTATGTTTATTTCATTCACTTTTTCACATTACAAAATGCTAATGAGACTTCTCCAGCTTTACCTGGAATCTTTTCTGTCATCAGCATTCCAGTTTTTTCCCTAGACATTTGTTGTTTCAAACAAGTTGGCCACTGTGTGTTAACAGAATTCTGACTGCCCAGAAAATCAGTAAGCAGATACTCTGACCTGTTGAGGAAACCCAGTAGTATGGGGTAATCCTTCCCTATTTGCATTTTATAGGTCAGGCCTAAGTGAAGGGCCTGCATGTTGAATAAAGGATAATGGGCCTCTTTGCATTTCATTATTTCCCTTCAGGATTTCAACGATGAGTTCTCAGATCTGGATGGAGTGGTGCGGCAAAGAAGGCAAGACATGGAAGGATACAGTAGTTCTGGATCTCAGACCCCTGAATCTGAGAACTCTCGAGGTCTGGGAGATTTTTGTATCTTTATGAAACCTAATTCTCCACAAAACATCCTTACCTCAAGCAAAAACAAAAACAAAAACAACCAATAAACAATACATCATCTGAGCTTACAGTTAAAATGGGACTCTAAACAAAGGGTAGTTTGAAAGTTCAAGGGAAACAAATTGCCTATGTGGTAAAAATCCATTTCCCTTTATATGCATGTAACAAATATCTCTTTGAGAATGCCCTGATAGTCCAGTGGTTAAGGCTCCACAGTTTCACTGCAGAGGGCCCAGGTTCAATCCCTGGTTGGGGAACTAAAATCCCACAAGCTGTATGGTGTGGGGGTGGGGGGAAATATCTTAAGTAGACATAATATTGGAGTGGTCGAAAGACAGAAGCATGCAATATTTTCTTAGCTCAGTTGGTAAAGAGTCTGCCTGCGGTGCAGGAGACCCGGGTTCAATCCCTGGGTTGGGAAGATCCCCTGGAGAAGGAAATAGCAACCCACTCCAGTATCCTTGCCTGGAAAATCTCATGGACAGAGGAGCCTGGTGGGCTGCAGTCCCTGAGGTCGCAAAGAGTCAGGCACGATTGAGAGACTTAACACTTATTTCTTTAGTAATATTATTAATTATTATGGCTGAATGATCCCCATGAGTCAGTGGGATAAGGACAAACTGCCTTTGTATCATTTTATTTCTTATTTGCTTAAACATTGAATTTCATCCCCAAACCACTCAACCAGCTTGCGAGAAGATCCATTTATATTCCTGGCCATTATGTATATATTCAGGGATTGATTCGCTTTGTGGTTGATCTATGTGTGTAAACGCACTGGAGGGAAAACTCACCCAGCCTTGTTTCATCTTGGTAGATTTCCATGTGACAGAATCCCAGACAGTTCTGAATGTCTCCAAGGGAGAAGCAAAACCAACTCGAGCAGATGCCCTTGTGAACAGAGTATCTGAGGGAAAAGCCAAGAGTCTCCCTGGGCATGGTAAGGAATGGATTATGATGGCAGGCAGATAGTGGGGGCATCTGCTTGTACCTTTAAAAGGTCCTCACATTTCACTTTATGACTGCCTTTCTTGTTCCCTCTCGTCCCTTCCTGCTGTAGGTCTTTGCATATTAGTTCATTTATTCACTCAACAGACAGTCCCCAGTTCTGTGCTTTACTGTAAGGAATATAAAGATGAATAGCTTCAGTAGAGGACGTTTCATCATTCTGAATACATTGAGATGTGATTCAAAAATTACCCATAAAACTAAATTACTGAATTATTATTTACTGATTATTATCATAACTGGCCACCAGTTGTCCTGGGAGATCAAGGCTGGGGTCTGTATTGTTCACCAGTCACTCACTCTGCCCCAAGGCTTGGCACAGAGAAATACAAATATGTATTGAATGAAACGTGTGGGAAGGAATTGTAACCACTGGTTGAAATGAAAACTGGAAGGCTTCCGATAGTATTTTCTCTGATTCCTATTGCCTAGAAATAATTCTGTCTCTCAAGTACTTCTTCCCTATAGGGATACTACTGCATGAAGGAGATATGTTATCACTTTAAAACATATATTTTGTTTTCCATTCAGCAGGTCAGTCAGAAACCATTGGAATCATACCCAGAATAAAGTCTGAGAAATGTCCAACTCTCCACCACATCCTTATATTCTATGCAGTTGTGTAAGTAAATGTATTTACTGTGAATTACTTAACACTTGTATTTTACTGTTAATGACTTAAGAAAATGATTCATTTCACTAAACGAAAAATCTCTTCACGTTGTCAAGAGCCATGAATCTCTAATGTCTCTAATGTGACCCAGATCTTTCGGGAGGCAATTTTCATATCCTACTTCAACATTTTTTTCTTAAACTTGGGTCACATTTTCATATTCATCCCTTTTTATTTAAATAAATAGTGGAGAAGGGAAGAAAGAACAGCAAAATATGCCAGATCCAGCAAAGGACTAAGTTCCGAATAGATACTCTTAGTAGAGAAATTGTTGCCTGAAATATGACACATATTTGTTCTTGTTTATTTTTTGGTCTATCCAATGTCCTCCAGTTAGAAACCAAAACAGCTTTAAAATGTCATCCCCTTAAAATTGAACAGCTACAAGTAAATCAGTGAAGTTAGAACACACCATCTCCCATACATAGAACTAAACTCAAAATAGCTTAAAGACTTAAACATAAGACATGACACCATAAAACTCCTAGAATAAAACATGGGCAAAACATCCTTAGCAATGTTTTCTTAGGTCAGTCTCCCAAGGCAATAGAAATAAAAACAAAAATAAACAAATAGGACCCAGTCAGAGTTTTACAAGCTCTTGCACAGCAAAGGAAACTGTAAACAAAATTAAAACCCACAGATTGGGCAAAAGTATTTGCAAATGATGTGACCAACAAGGGCTTAATTTCCAAAATATACAAACAATTCATCCAACCCAACAACAACAAAAAAACACAACGCAATTGGTAAATAGGCCGAAGACCTAAATAGATAGTTCTCCAAAGAACAGCTACAGATGGCCAAGAGGCACATGAAAAGGTGTTCAACATTGCTAGTTATTAGAAAATTGCAATTCAAAACTACAGTGAGGTGCGCCCTCCCAGCAGTCAGGATGGCCGTTGTTAAAAAGCCCAGAAATGCTGGAGATTGTGGAGAAGCGGAACCGTGCTACAGTTGGTGGGAATGCAAACTAGTGCAACCACTGTGGAAAACAGTGTGGAGTTTCCTCAGAAGACTAAAACGAGAGCTACCATGTGATCCGGTAATCCCATTCCTGGGCATATCTGCAGGCGAAACTACAGTTCAAAAAGACACATGCACTCCTATGTTCATCATAGCTCTCTTCACAGTAGCCAAGACATGGAAGCAACCTAAATGTCCATCAGCAGATGAATGTATGAAGATGTGTGTGTGTGTGTGTGTGTGTGTGTGTGTGTGTGTGTGTAATGGAATAATACACAGCTGTAAAAAAAAAGAATGAAATAATGCCATTTGTAGCAACATGGATGTAACTAGAGATTATCATACTAAAGAGAAAGACAAATAGCATTCTGATCATTTAGATGCAGAATCTAAAATATGACACAAATGAACCTATCTGTGAAATAGAAACAGACTCATGGACACAGAGAACACACTGGTAGGTGCCAAGAGAGAGAGGGTGGGGGGATGAAATGGGAGGTTGGGGGTAGCAGATGCAAATTATATACAGTTATAAGATATAATGTACAGGAGAAACAAAATCCTACTGTATGGGACAGAGAACTATATTCAGTATCCTATGATAAACCACAGCATAATAGAAAAGAATGTTTAAAAAATGGAGAATATTTTAAAAGAATATTAAAAAATAGAAAAGAATGTTTCTAAAAATGTAAATATATGTATAGCAATCACTTTGCTGTACAGCAGTAATTAACACAACACTGTAAATCAACTGTACGTCAATTTTTAGAAAAGGAATCCCCTTCAATAAAAACTTAGGCTTTGACTTTTTTAACTTCCCCCTCAGCTTCCACTCTGTAACCAGTTGTTCTTCTGAAAATAGCCTGACCCAGTTCTAGGCTGTTCCTCACAACCGAGGAGGATGTGCCCAGTTTGGTTTTCAGATAAAGCAGGGAATCTGTGAGTCACAAGACCAGGCACTCACTGGCCAGAACTTCCAGCAATACCTGGTGGGAGGAGGAACCCCAGCTTGACAATCTACATTGGCTGGCTTTGAGTAAGACTCCTGAATGGCCATTATTTGTAAACTGAGGAACTAGAGAATTTAATATCCTAGTTCTAAAGTTTGGTGCAAGCATCAATCTGTTGGGAAAAAAAAAAAAAATGACCTTTTTAAAGTCTCTGTAGCCAAGTTATTTTGGTAAATACCTTGCCTCAAATGTACAGAGTTTACATTTATTACTTTAGGAACACCAACCAGGTCCTGGCCATGAACCTATTGATAATTTCTCTTTTATCCCTTTCCAGTGTCTGTGCACTGATCATCTCGACCTTCTACATGAGATACAGAATTAATACCCTGGAGGAGCAGCTGGGGTCACTAACCTCCGTTGTGGACGCCCATCAGACTGAGTAAGACAGTTCCCTCCAGTGCTGTCTTCTGTTTGCTTTTCACATTAGTATAATGTTTGACCTGAGCGTGGCATCCTTCTGGCAAGTACTCTCTGTATGAGATGTTTTGTCAAGTGTACGTGTAGAAAATAAAGAGGTAGGTGGGCCCTGGAGAAAAAAATGAATGACCTGACTCTGCATGTTTTTGAGTTGCTATAGTGTTGCCAGTGAGAAGGCAAGAAACAAGCCTAGTTTTACATTATCTTGTACTCTTATCCTAAGCTCCCGTTGTGACCTTGGCCCGTTTATTAAAATATTCAAGTTTATCTTTGTAAAATGGCAGTGAGTCAAGTCATTCATAAAAAAGAAGCAATTCATCATGTATAGCTCTTTATAGGAACTCACTTATTTACAAAACTCTTGACCACTATAAAGATCCATGTGACCAGTAATTAGCTGAATGTGTCTGTAAAGATTTTCTATCACAGTATTTTTAATAATGCCCCAACTAATTATATCTATTGACATAGCGGTCTTTCCTATAAACCCATTTACATGAGGATTTTGACACATTCCCTAAAAAGTAAAATAAAAGCATACTGCTAGCTAAAGTTTTAAAAGGAGAGATATTTCTTTATAGAGTATGTACAATGTGCTAGAGGCACTATTGCAATAGATACTTTCACACACCAACAATGTTCTCTCATTATTTCTTCACCATAACCCTATAAGACAGGTGTTACTCCCCCCTTTACAGATGAGGAAACTGAAACTCAAGGGAAATGGTTTGTAAAACAAAATAAAATAACAGAATCAGGATTCACGTCTATATGACCATAGAAACTTAGTCTACCAGTGGTTCCTTGCATGTAAGGAACAGCCGAGGAGTCAGTATATTTTCATTGTGTATCAGAATCATCTGGACAGCTTATTAAAACAGCCGGCGGGGCCCATTCTCCAAGCTTCTGGCGCTGGTCTGGAGTCTACACTTTAAGAACTATTATGCTATACCATTCTGGGGCCTTTCCTGAGACTCTTAACAGTTACCTAAAAGTTTTGTTCTATGGCTTATGTGTATGCTGTTACACAGATTATTTTTGCACCATGAACATACATTTGAACCAATAATAAGACGTCTAATGAATGGTTTGGGATAGATTTATACTCAGCCCTTACTCTCTCCTGTGTTGTTCAGAATGTTAATAATACACCTAGAGCTAGGAGGTGACTCTATGTTACTGTAAACCATAATATTAGTTCACTATCATATAAGTGATATAAGTGATTTTATTAGGAAAATGTACCTCCTGTCCTGTTATCATTTAATTAATTTGGTGACAATGAGGGGGAAATTCTATTAATGAAGGTCAAATGGAATATTTATTCTACTATTCAGATAGTCAACCCAAGAGGAGGTAACAATCTGAAAAACAATCATTTAAAAAGAAAATCACAAAGCTCACATATGACATGAGGTCAGGGGACATCTATGATGGGAAAGTCTGTTAATGGAATAATTTAACAGAACCTGAATTTCCTCTGTATCTTACTTCAACCAGGGTCATCCATCCATGCTGCCCAAGTAGCTAAATCCACACTTGTAATCTGCTTTCGTTGGTACAGAACCATTTTTTTTTAATATATACATTGTACCAGCTTTGTTAGTGGGTTCACAGCCTGTGGACTGTCAGAATTTCATGTGGATAAATCAGTACCTTGAGTCTCAGATCCCTTACTTAGAAACCAAAAGATTTCACCAGGTACTTCCCTGGTGGCCCAGTGGCTAACACTCCATGCTCCCAATGCAGGGGACCAGATTCCGTCCCTACTTAAGGAACTAGATTCCCACATGCTGCAACTAAGACCCAGTGCAGCCAAATAAATAAATAATATATTTTTTTTAAGACTTAAACTCAGTTTCCTTTCTGGGATATAAGACTTTGATACTATGGATCAAGGTTAACAGTTTCACCTCTGCTCAATGAAAAACATGTTTGCTTTCTTCACATTTAGATAATCATCTATAAGTTACCAAGTATCTATGGCTCAAAAATGGATCCTATGTAAAATAAATCAGACCAGTTAATGCCATCTAAAAACTTCACAGCTTATAACAAGCACGTGAAAAGATGCTCAATATCACACATCATTAGAGAAATGCAAATCAAAACTACAATGAGATGTCACCTCATACTAGTCAGAATGGCCATCATCAAAAAGTCTACAAACAATAAATGGTGGAGAGGGTATGGAGAAGAGGGAATGCTCATGTACTGTTGGTGGGAATGTAAATTGACACTCCTTAAAAAACTAGGAGTTAAAACCACCATGTGACCCAGCAATCCCACTCCTAGGCATACACCCTGAGGAAACCAAAATTGAAAAAGACACGTGTATCCCATTGTTCACTGCGACACTACTTGCAATAGGTAGAACATGGAAGCAACCTGGATGAATGGATAAAGAATTGTGGTACATATACACAATGGAATATTACTCAGCCATAAAAAGGACCACATTTGAGTCAGTTCTAATGAGGTGGATGAACCTAGAGCCTATTCTACAGAGAAGTAAGTCAGCAAGGGAAAGATAAATATCATAGTCTACACATAAATACAGAATCTAGAAAAATGGTACTGAAAATTTTATTTACAGGGCAGCAGTGGAGAAACAGACATAGAGAATAGACTTATGGACATGGGGAGAGGGGAGGAGAGGGTGAGATGTATGGAAAGAGTAACATGGAAACTTACACTACCATATATAAAATAGTCAACGGGAATTTGCTGTATGGCTCAGGAAACTCAAACAGGGGCTCTGTATCAACCTAGAGGGGTAGGGTTGGGAGGGAGGTTCAAAAGGCAGGAGATATAAGTATACCTATGGCTGATTCATGCTGAGGTTTGACAAAAAACAAAATTCTGTAAAGCAACTATCCTTTAAAAAAAAAAAAACTAAAAGAACTTCACAGCTTAAATTACAACCAAGAAACAGAGGAGATACAGACCACAGTCGTTAACCTTAACATGATGTTAAGTTGACCTTAACATGAAAATCTGATCAGTGGTTTTTGAGCAGCTCTCCAGAAAAATGTATACACATCTCTAAATGTCCTACAGTTTTAGCTGGTATAGGACCCCAGTGGACCCGAGTAAGAGCCCATGCCTGTAACACTCGAGTGGTTAATAGTGAATACATCAATTATATTATTAGACAAGGGCAATTACATTGATATGGCAGGTCTCAAAGAAGGAAATACAGAGGTCACATACATCAAGAGAAATTTGATTAAAGACAGGCTCCTCTGTCCATGGAATTCTCCAGGCAAGAACACTGGAGTGGATTGCCATTCCCTCCTCCAGGGGATCTTCCTGACCCAGGTATCAAACCTGGGTCTCTTGCATTGCAGATTCTTTACCATTTGAACCACCAGGAAAACTCAAACATTATGAAACTTCTAGTGTAAATGGTTGCTTCTCCCATAAACAGTACAAATATGATTGAGAAAAGCAATACTCCTTAAAAATGCTTGCCATCATAGACAGAGAAGTTATCAGGGGTTAATAAAAGGAGTCTAAGAAGCCACATGCTTGAGAATAATTGATCCCTGTTTGGAAGCCGAGCTGCAACACAGCCAGTTAGCCAAAAATAGCTTAAGAGATTTCCAGCTGATCTTTGCGGAATTAGTCCCCTAAACATCTAGTCTGGAGTTGTGGATGACTGCAGGGCCTTTCTGATGTTAGCAGGTTAAATGCACACTGTCTTCTATAATAACCCAGTTTTCTGTTCAAATAAATTTAAAATGTGTTCCTTCCACTTGTTTCTTTGCCATTCCTGCCCACAGTAATTTTTCTCTTGGTTCTTACAGACAGACAGCACCATCTGGCCTGGGGTCACAAGTACAGTTAAATGTGGAGGCCTTGTGCCAAGAGCTTACCGCTAACATAATGAGATTAGAAAAGGTGAGTGCTTTCTTTCCTGTGTTGGGGCGGTCACGGTACTTACTGCCTCAGTCAGTCAGTCAGTTCAGTTGCTCAGTCGTGTCTGACTCTTTGCTACCCCGTGGACTGCAGCACGCCAGGCCTCTCTGTCCATCACCAACTCCTGGAGCTTACTCAAACTCATGTCCATTGGGTCGGTGATGCCATCCAGCCATCTCATCCTCCGTCGTCCCCTTCTCCTCCTGCCCTCAATCTTTCCCAGCATCAGGGTCTTTTCAAATGAATCAGCTCTTCATATCAGGTGCCCAAAGCATTGGAGTTGCAGCTTCAACATCAGTCCTTCCAATGAATATTCAGGACTGATCTCCTTTAGAATGGACTGGTTTGATCTCCTTGCAGTCCAAGGGACTCTCAAGAATCTTCTCCAACACCACAGTTCGAAAGCATCAATTGTTCAGCGCTCAGCTTTCTTCACAGTCCAACTCTCACATCCATACATGACCACTGGAAAAACCATAGCCTTGACTAGATGGACCTTTGTTGGCAAAGTAATGTCTCTGCTTTTTAATATGCTATCTAGGTTAGTCTTACTGCCTGGTGACAGTTTTTATGCTAAGATTCCTACGAGCAATGTGTGCAGCTTATGACTATTTATAACATTAACACATGCATTTTGACCCTAAATCCTCTCTTTCCTGCTTATGCTTTAGGACACAGGTTTATGTTGGTACTGGAGGCCCCCTGCCACCATAGGACAGGGGTTACACAGACCATTGCAACAGGCCATTGAAATGACTAAACCTCGCCAGGGGGTTTTCCACAAAGAAATAGGTTTCAGCTCCTTTTCCGTGTTATTAATAGTAGATTTTGTGATTTTTCTCCTTGGTTAGAAACTATTCTCTTGTCCTAGGCCCCAAGGATAAATGATAGCTGACATGTAGCTCCAGGGAGGGGACACTGTAGGGAGTGTCCTGACCAGAAAGGGCAGCCCTGGCTCCACCCAGGCTGGTTGTCACCATACATAAAATATTTGCTTTCAGTCTCTGTAGATGTCATTGTTTCCATCTGACAAAATGATCAGAGTTTCAAGTTAACTTACTCAAGGAGGCAGAGCCAGAAAGTTGACAGAGCTAGAATTTGGGCCAGGTCTGACTCCCACATTTTTCCTGAGAAGCCCTCTGCTTTACTGCTCCCCAAAAATCCAACCTTGTGCTTGGGGATAAGGTCATTGAAGAATGAGGCAAACAGGAGAAGATGGTAGGCAGCCAGAAATATCCTGAAGTTAAACCTTGTTAACATTTCTTACCTCTCCTTTGAGCATGTCTGTCCCTTCCCATCTGATGCTCTGTTTTGATTCTCATCTCAGGAAAGGTTTAGTGAATTACTGAATTCTAATTGCTGTCACAAATGCTTAGTATTTGGTGGATTTCCATAATAGTACAGTTATGCTTACTTGAGAAGAAACATAAAACACAAATGAGTCAAGTTTGTCCTTGATACCAAATGGTATCTAGCACTTAACCACTTAAATATGGAGAGCAAAGTATTTTCTTTGCTCTATTCTAAACCAAGGCATGACAGATAATTCCCACTGAATCACTGTATCAGTGGGCAGACTCAGACATTTTCTCTTTTCAATCCATTATCAAGCTAGAGAAGGTATGGAGTAGCAATCAGAACTGTTTTCCTTTCTAAAACATTAATTGCTAGAACTGAAGATAAAATTTCCTTGATGAAATGCTTAGACATGTTTAGAGCTTCCCTGATAGCTCAGCTGGTTAAGAATCTGCCTGCAATGCAGGAGACCTAGGTTCGATCCCTGGGTTGGGACGATCCCCTGGACAAGGGAAAAGTTACCCACTCCAGTATTCTGGCCTGGAGAATTCCATGGACTATATCACAAAGAGGTGGATACAACTGAGTGACTCATTTTAGACATGTTTGGCTTCTGTGCTGACCTGGAGAATGGAGTGATAGTTTTCTCTTTTGTTCACGCTGACACATGGTGATGTTCTTTAGACTGGGAAGCATGCAGAACGCAGCCGCCCTCTTGTGCATTTCTTCCCATTCTCCTGCGGATCCTGACAGGGACAACACTTTCTGTAACGAGGGACAGGAAAGCAGGAGAGACAACTGGCCACATCTTGCACAGAACCCAGCCACTCGGCTAGGGTGCCAACATAAACCTGTGTCCCAAAGCAGAAGCAGGAAAGAGGGGATTCAGGGTCAAAATGCATGTGTTGACGTTATAAATACTCATAAGTTGCACACATTGCTCATAGGAATCTTAGCATAAAAACAGCCACCAGGGCACACCCGTGTGCTGGTTGCTCAGCTGCAACCCCCCCAGCCCCGCCCTCCCCAGAGGCAGGCCGGTGATGACACAGCGCCGCGTGGCGGAGATGCAGCAGCCAGGGGGAGGTAGGAGACAGGTCTCTGCTGTTTCTATGCAATGCCAGCAAGTCTCTCTCATTCTCCCGCAGGGACTGGTCATGTCTCAGCCTCCTGATCTGCCCGCTTATAACGTACCCATTTCTGTTCATGGCATCACTGCCCTTTCAGTCATTCTTGTGGGAAATTGAAGAATATTTTTAACTCCTTACTCTTTTTACTTGCCACTGACATACTGCACAAGACTGTTCACTAATTAGTCTGTCTTCAGATGTCTTCTCAGATTCTCTAAGGCAGGCACCATCTTAGGCCATTCTGCCCCCCTCCCACCTCCTAGACTGAGTGTGACGTCAGATCTCATGGCTTATATTTACATTTTCCTGATTAATACTGTGGTTAAACATCATTTCCTATACATATATTTTTTTCTCCTTATGGATTTCCTTTTGTAACCTGCCCATTTATCTCCTTTGTTTTATTTTTGAGGCTTTTGTCTTTGTAGGCATTTTAAAAAAAAATTGATATCCAAAATATTTATCATTTCTTTTTCTCCCTTCCCACTCCTGCTTTTTCCATTTATCTTTGGTCCTATGAGATAGGTAGGGAAGATGTGAAGTAAGAATATGGGAAATGAAGGCAGTGCCCTCTACAGGTAAAGAAGTAAATACTTATTTTCTTAGTACTGGAAGTGGCATTAATGTCAGAGCAGTACCCACTCCAGTATTCTTGCCTGGAGAGTCCCATGGACAGAGGAGCCTGGTAGGCTACAGTCCATGGGGTTGCACAGAGTCGGACACGAGGGAAGCGACTTAGCATGCATGCATACATTGGAGAAGGAAATGGCAACCCACGCCAGTTTCCTTGCCTGGAGAATCCCAGGGACGGAGGAGCCTGGTGGGCTGCCACCTATGGGGTCGCACAGAGTCGGACACGACTGAAGCAACTCAGCAGCAGCAGCAGTGCAGAAGAAAAAGCATAAACTTTTTTATGGAGTCAGACATCTGTCCTTTTCCCTACTGTGCCGCCTACTGTGTGACTAGTCTCATGACATAGTGTCTCTAGCCCTTGGCTTCACGTAGAAAACCTGCCTCTGTGGTTAACATAAACATACATGAAGTTCCTGGGACATACTTATTGGACCTCTTCCTCTCCATTTACCCTGTGGATACCAGTAGGACATCACAGAATATTCTTGCAAAAGAAGACTATATTCTCTTTCTCTTGTTCCACAGGGTTCCCTAATCCCTTCACATTATAGGTCCTTAAAAATACCCTGCTCTGGATTCTTTCAAGTTCACTTACCCAAACATTTAACAAACCCATTTTCAATGCCCAACACTATCCTGTGCTCTTGAGATCCACAGATAGGCAATGGCCTGTGAAATTCCGTCTTCTGGGAAATGTTATATTGTGGTGTTTGTCCGATTCAGACCATCACGTGGGCTGTGTCAAGGACAGTTTCCCATCGTCTCTGGATGCATTTGGGTCACACCTGGTGTTGCTAAGGTTTTGTTCTATTTCTCTTAGTTTCTACTGACATTGTCATCTTTGTGCCATTCTTTCATTTTTTGCCCTTTTTTCGTTTTAAAGTGGACTGACATACAGTTTTGTGCCATGATAATGCATTTATTTGCCTGATCTAAATTTAACCCATGTCTAGCTTTTTATTCAAGCTAGAAGAGATTCATCTCAAGCATTATATGAACCATAGCAAATACACTGTTACTGTATACTCCACTCTGTGTAATAACAGGAGCTGTTCTCTCTATTATTTCAAGATACAAAACAACTTACAGAAGCTGCTTGAGAATGGTGACTGAAGCTCGAGCCACGCCATACCTCGCACTTCGGGGTGTTCTGGTGGAGTGCTCCCTGCTGGCCAGAGGAGCTAGCGGACGGGCAGCCTCGCTTGCCCTTGGAGGTCTCAGGCTCAGGAAAGATGGGGAATGGGGAGTAATTCTGGTTCCTGTGCAATAAAAGTTGACCTTGACTCTCTGAGGAAGCTTTCAGTGCTGCTGCCTGAAGGAAACAGACCGAAGTCTCTGGAGGTCTCAGGAAGGGCCCGGCGGACACTTGGATGATTATGGTTCAGCAGGTTATCATGACTATGTCAGCAAACATATTCCACTCCAGCCTTTTCAGTCCTACCCATCTGCCTTGCCTCTCCTATACCCAACCCCCTTAACCAGCCTTCAGTGTAAGGGATATATCATGTGCCAACAAACTCGATACAGTCCCTTGAAGAATTTCCCATGACTTTCCAAAAGGGCAAAAGAAAAAAACACTCTGATGGACAAACTTGCCTCAAACAAGTAACATTTGAGTTTTGGGAGTTTTCCCTTTCTGATGTTATGTTCTGGTTTAAGTTATGTGTGTATCTTAACTTCTCAGCCGAGTATTGGCAAGAAAATCAAGCAAAGCTGATTAAACTATCCCATTTTATGTTTTGTTTTGTTCCTCTCATTAATACTTAATACGATTGATTCTCACCCACCCCAGGTCGAGGATCTGTGAAACATGAGACTAAAGTACTAAGTTTAAACTGACTTTGAAACCAAAACTAATCTTTAAACCAAAAAGTATAATAGTGATTTGATACTGGAGGGAAGATACTGCATTTTTAAGATTGTAGGTGGACTGTGTTTGTTTCGAAACAGGATGTCTATAATTAATGCTGAAACCCATCAGCAAAATGATGGCATGCTTTTCTCTTTTGCTGACTAAAATACATAACTGGTGGTTTGCTAACTTCTATTTACCATATGGGTTGGCTGGTTTTTATTAATAATTATCTAGGTGCCCTAAGATTTGTTAATATAAAAGATATTCTGTTTATCTATAATGCATTTTATAATCATTTCTATGAAATGTATTTTGTTTAATCAGATAAGCTAATAAGTGAATTGGTTACATCATTTGTATTTGTTAGCCTACTGGACAGGAATTGTGCCTGGTGCACCCCTGGCTTTTAATAAATACTCATTGGTTTAAATGCCTTGCTAACACTGTCTTTTGTCAGTCTGTAAATTCTTGTAACTAAGACAGTATGCTTTTTAACTCTTCTCATCCCTCTCTACTGCTTCCAACTCACCCATACTTCTTTCCTCCCTAGTATTCACTTGCAAAAAAACTGATTTAAGTTCTTGTGTTACAACAATATAGGGGAAAGAAAATGAACTTTGAAACCAGAACATCAATGCATGATTCCTGGGTCCTCACTTTGAATTATGTGACTATAAGCAAGATATTTGGTTATTTTCCCCCATTTTGTTGATGAGGATAAAAGTACCAAGGGAAAGAGTCATTGTGAGAATTAAATGTGATAATGTTTCTAAAGCTGATGGCCTGTGAGGGGAGAAGTATACTTTTATAGGAACCGTATTCATTTTTTCTTAAAATGTTTGCATGTCTGACAGTCCGGTGTTATCAAAGTTCTACATCAGTGCTTTATAGTTAAAACCATTAAAGATTCAAGAATGTCAACCACCTCTGTAAAGAAATTTTGCAACTGTGTGAGGAGCCTTTAAAAGTTATTTCACTGGATTAGTAAGACTGTCCAGGAATTTATCCCAAAGCAATAAGAGATTTCCTCAAAGATTTACATACAAATATATCCTTTGAAGCCTTAAGGGCAGAACATTAGTGACTATTCAGTAGCAGAGCACTTAAATTATGTCACTATTTAGAATGGCATTGTCAAAAATCGGCATAGAAAATAGCATTAAAAAATGTAAGCATTATGGAGATAAGGTGTAGACGAGAGAACTCTCCCTGCACTGTTGTTGGGAATGAAGATTGGTGCAGCCACTGTGGAAAACGATACGGAGATTCCTCAAAACACTAGAGCTACCGTACAGTCCAGAAGTCTGACTCCTGGGCATATATCCAGACAAAACTCTTAATCCAAAAAGGTACATGCACCCCGATGTTAGTAGCAGCGCTACTCACAATAGCCAAGACATGGAAACAACCCGAACATCCATCGACAGAGGAATAGATAAAGATGTGGTCCACATATACGATGGCATACTACTCAGCCGTGAAAAAAACAATGCTGTTTGTAGCAACATGGATGCAACTAGAGAATATCATACTAAACGAAGTAACTCAGAAGAAAAACACATTATATCACTTACCTGTGGGAATCCTAAATATGACACAAATGAACCTATCTTCAAACAGACTTACACAGAGAATCTATGATTAAAAACATACTACTTCGGTGAATAGAAATGACCAGTCTTACATAGGGAAAGTAGACAAGATTATTGATCTCTCAAGCTGTGTGAATATTGAAGATATTTTCCTATTACACAACACTCCCAGGTATTTCCCAGCTATTCATTTAAGTAGTTCTTTAAAACCATCTCTGACACATTTTTTTTAATGTATTAAGCCTAATTTATTTAGAAAATAAAAATTATTCATACACATACATACAGACGCAGAAAGAGCAATCTTTTCAAATGATAAATGCATTCCTGTCTCTCCTCTTTTTTTTAATTGAAGTATAACTGATTTATAATGTATTTATTTCTGGTGTACAGCAAAGTGATTCAGATAAATATATATATATACACATGTATATATATACACACTTTTCATATTCTTTTCCACTCTAGGTTATTACAAGACACTGAGTATAGTTCCCTGTACTATATAGTAGGACCCTGCTGTTTACGTTTCATATACAGTAGTTTATATATGCTAATCCTAAACTCCTAACTTATTCCTCACCACTCACTTTTCCCTTTGTAACCATAAATTTGTTTTCTACTAGACTTTTTTGTGGGGTGGGGCTGTGCTATGAGGCTTAAGGGATCTTAGTTCCCCAACCAGGGTTTGAACCCCTGCAGTGGAAGCACAGAATCCTAATCACTGGACTGCCAGAGAATTCCCTACCAGACACATTACTTAATGCTTTTTTCTTTGCCTTCCACAACTCACCCTAATTCATAAATTCATAGAGTCAGGCTGAAAATTTTCCAACCTATATGTTACTTGTGTTGTATGCTGTTTTGATTTATGTATCCTAAAATTTCAATTCGGGTGATACTTTCCTTGTGTATCGGTTTCTGATGATCTAAAGGATGGATGGACACCTATACCATGGACACTACCATGTGACAGCAGCCCAGTGGATTCTGCTCTCAAGCACTGTTTTAAAGTCAGAATTCTACTCCTCTGTAACAGTTAATACTGTCATTCTGGATCCATAACCTGATCTTCCAAAGGAGCTCGGTGATATAATACTTCTCATGCACTTCTTTTAAGCCTGTCCTTGCTGATAATGATACTACCAGTTCTTGACTTTACAAAACAAAATCAAAGACATTAAATGGAGCATCTTTGACCACTAACATTTCCAGCACTTTTGTTTTTTCCAGATGCTAAGCCTTACTTAAAGCAATGTACAGATTCAATGCAATCCCTATCAAAATTCCAATAGCATTTTTCATAAAAATAACAACCCTAAAATTTGTATGGAACTACAAAAGACTCCAAATAGCCAAACAAAGCAACCAAGAGAGAGGAACAAAAATGGAGGCACCACACCCCTTGATTTCAGATTAAATTACAAGGCTACAGTAATCAAAATAGTATGATACTGGCATAAAAACAGACACACAGATCAATGGAACAGAATAGAGAGCCCAGAAATAAATTCACACATATATGGCCAATTATGACAAAGGAGTCAAGAATATTCAGTGGGAAAAGGACAGTATCCTCAATAAATTGTGAGCGAAAACTAGACAGCCATATGCAAAAGAATGAAATTACACCTCTATCTTATACACAAAAATTAACTCAAAAGTGGATTCAAAACAGTTATTGTCTATTGACATTTTTCTAAGGAAGACATACAGATGGCCAATAAGGACATGAAAAGATGTTGAATGTCACTAAACAGGAAAATGCAAATCAAAACTCTAGTAAGATATCACCTCATATCTGTTAGAATGTCTATTATCAAAAAGCTGAGAAATAATAAATGCTGGTGAGTTTGGAGAGAATGGAACCAACCCTTGTGTACTGATGCCGGGAATGTAAGTTGATGCAACCAGTATGAAGGCTCCTCAAAAACTTAAAAATAGGACTATCATAGAATCCAACAATACCACTTCTTGGTATTTACATTAAGAAAATGAAAACGCTAACTCAAAAAGATATATATACCCTTATGTTCACTGCAGCAGAATTTACAATAGCCAAAATATGGAAACAAACTAAGTGTCTATATATGGTAAATGGATAAAGAAAATGTAGTATATGTGGTGTATGTACACACACACACACCCATAAAAAGAATGAAATCTTGCCATTTATGACATTATGGATGGATCTTGAGGGCCTTATGCTAAGTTATATAAATCAAAGAAAAACAAATATCTATGATCTCATATATGCAGAATCTAAAAAATAATAAAAACAAAAACAAGTTCCTGGTTGCCAGAGTGGGGTGGGGTGGAAGTGGTGGTTGAAATGGGTGAAGGAGATGAAAAGGTACAAACTTTCAGTTATGATGTAAGTCACGGGGATGTAATGTACACACAGCATGGTGACTGCAGTAGTTAATGATACTGCATTGCACAATTATAAGTTGCTGGAGTAGATCTTAAATTCTCATCACAAGAAAAAAAAATCATCAACTGTGTATGGTGACTGATGTTAACTAGACTTATTGTGTCTATTTAGCAATATATACAAGTACTGAACCATTCCGTTGTATACCTGAAACTAATATATGGCATACATCAACTATACCTCAATTTTTAATAAAGAAAAAGTTTCAGTTTTAGCTACTCTTGCTAAGGCAAAATTCCTTTTCAGTGTCTGTTTTTAATTTCCTAAATGACTATTCTAGGTCTTAATTCTGTCTCCTGTAGAGAAGAATAGAGAAGAATTCTTCCTCAAAGAATATTTTTAAAAGCCGCCAAGATATATTTGATGTTATTATGTTCAGTGAAAAAAGCTTAGTGCAAAATTATATGGCAACTTCTACATAAAAGCATTCAGCTTTGTGGACAAGTCCCTGGAAGGAAATACAAAGTAATGAGAATACTTATTACAATGGTGGAATTGTGAATAGCCAGTAATCTCTGGACCCAAGCAGTATAGGCTCTTTCCCTCCCTCATTCTTGGTCCTGGCCAGGCAATAATCCCATTGCCCCTTCACCTTTTCTCCATTCAAAGATTATGACTGTGAACTCTATTCCTGCTTGTCTGCACATCCGTGGGCCACAGTAGGAACGAACAGAAATCCTTCCTAGGACCTAGCACTAGGGATTGCTTGCCCCTGGATGAAACCAACCTTAGTCAGAATGCCTTCAAGGCAGTAGAAGTAGGAGAGGAACAGTTTTGCTGGCTGCCAAAGGAATGTTTGTGCAGTTTTGTCTAACCAGCAGCATCCTAACAGTACTTCAATTTTTCAATATTTATTTTTAATTGATTGATGATTGCTTTATAATATTGGTTTGATTTCTGTCATACATCACCATGAATTAACCATAGGTATACATATGTCCCCTCCCTCTTGAACCTTCCTCCTACCTCCCGCCCATTCCCACCACTCTAGATGCTTACAGAGCCCCAGTTTGAGTTCCCTGAGTCATACAACAAATTCTCATTGGCTGTCTATTTACATTTGTTAGCATATATGCTTTCATGCTACTCTCCATTCATCTCACCCTCTCCCACTTCTCCCCCACCCTTGTCCATAAGTCTGTTCTCTGTGTCTGCATCTCTACTGCTGCTCTGTGAATAGGCTCATCAGTACCATGCTTCTAGATTTCACACATGCATTAACACACAATATTTGTTTTCCTCTGACTTACTTCACTCTGTATAAAAGGCTCTAGGTCCATCTACCTCATTAGAACTGACTCGAATGTGTTCCTTTTCATGGCTGAATAGCATTCCATTGTATATATGTGCCACAGCTTCAGGTATATGTTTAACTTGTTAAGAAAGTGTCAAACTTGTTCCCAAATGTACCACTGAACATCAGCATCAGCAAAGTATGAGAGTGCCAGCTCCTCTACATCTTCAACAGCACTTGGTATGATCAGTCTTTTTAATTTTTGACCTTCTGCTACAGAAATTTTAGACTTTGTACTGTGTTGTGGTATTTTGTTGTAGCTCTAATTTGCATTTCCTTGATGATTACTGATGCTGAGCATTTTTTCATGTGCCATTTGACATTGTTTGTATACCTTCTTTGATGAGAAGTCTTTTATCCATTTTTTTTAATTGGGATGTTTACTTATTATTAAGTTTTGAGAGTTCATTATATATTCTAGATAAAAGTCCTTCATCACACATGTGATTTGCAAATATTTTCTCCCAGACTGTGGCTTGTCTTTTCATTCTTTTTATGTCTCTCAAAGAAAGGTTCTCTCCTCTCCAATGCTCTGCTCTGCCAACTCTAGCCACCTGGGTTTCCTCCCACCTCCATTTCTGCAACCCTCATTCTGCCTAGGTTCCCTTCCTGCAGCATGAACATTCTCTCCAGGAAGTCAGCTGCAGCAATCAGAGAACTCACCTCCATTGTTTCTCTTCTCTCAGGATTAACTGTCCTTCAATCCATAATCTCCAGCATCTTGAAAACCATTGTTTATAAATTTTTTTCTGGATTTTTTTTTCCTTTGAGTGTTAAAATCAAAATCAAACGGAGATTCTTGGAAAATTCCCTGAGTAGACAAAACCAGTTTAGACATAAAAGAGAAATTCAATGTAGTTTATTTTATAAGACTCAGTTGACCTGCGTCATTTCTTCTTCATGCTTCTGGAAATCATAAGCAAAACTTGAAATGTCTCCCAAGGTTGATATGAGGTATATCCTGACCAATTTTCCCTATCAGTTAGGAAAATCCTAATATGATAACCAATAACTGTAAAAATTAAACAGTCACTGCCTTTCCACTATGTAAGCGGTTCCATAACAATATACCCCTGAGCCTCATAGCATGAGCCTCATTCCAAGTTTGGTTTGAGTGGTTCCAGTTCATGGACTGTCTTTTTGGTGTGTGCACAATCAACTTCTACTAATTACCACTCCAGTGATTCACTGGTTTTACTTCAGTTGTTGCCGAACTTTTGACACACAGAGACATCAAATCTAGTCCATGTTACTCCATCTTGAGTGGAAATGGAATTCCCACACCAGAGAAATTTGATCTCAAGTACTGTGACATAGGTAGAAAGAACTGTTAACTTGAACACACCCCCACACCATATACATAAATAAACTTAAAATGGCTTAAAGATTTGAACATAAGACATGTACCATAAAACTCCTAGAAGAGATCATAAGCAAAACATTTTCTGACATAAATTGTAGCAATGTTTTCTTAGGGTGCCTCCAAGGCAACAGAAATGAAAACAAAAATAAGCAAATGGGACCTAATCAAATTTACAAGCTTTTGCACAGCAAAGGAAACTATAAACAAAATGAAACGACAATTTACAGAACAGGAGAAAATATTTGCAAATGATGTGACTGACAAGGGCTTAATTTCCAAAATATACAAACAGCTTATATAACTCAACAACAACAACAAACATCCCACTCCAAAAATGGGCAGAAGATCTAAATAGACATTTCTCCAAAAGGAAATAAAAATGGTCAGAAGGCACATGAAAAGATGCTCAGCACTGCTGAGTATTAGAGAAATGCAAATGAAAACTACAGTGAGGTACCACCTCACACCAGTCAGAATGGCCGTCATTAAGAATTCTACAAATAAATGCTGGAAAGGATGTGGAGAAAAGGGAACCCTTCAACACTGTTGGTGGGAATGTAAGTTGGTACAACCACTACGGAAAACAGCATGGAGGATCCCCTAAACTGAAGTTACCATATAATCCAGCAGTCCCACTCCTAGGCGTATATCCAGACAACGGTGTAATTCAAAATGATACACACACTCCTATGTTCATAGTCAACACATGGAAACAACCTAAATGTCCATCAACAGATGAATGTGTAAAGAAGATGGGGTACATATACACAATGGACTACTACTGAGCCATATAAGAGAATGAAATGATGCCATGTGCAGCGACAAGGATGCAACTAAAGATTACCATACTAAGTGAAGTCAGAAAAAGACAAATACCACATGATACCACAATATCACAAAATATGACACAAAATGAACCTACGTGTGAGACAAAAACAGAATTACAGATATAGAGACGAGCCTAGTGGTTGCCAAGAGGGAGGAGGTAGGGGGAGGGATAGAGTGGGAGGTTGGGATTAGTGGATGTAAGCTATTACGTATGGAATGGATAAAAAACAAGATGCTACTGTATAGCACAGAGAGTTATATTCAGTATCCTATGATAAACCATAACAGAAGAGAATATTTTAAAAAAGAATTATATACATGTATAACAATCACTTTGCTGTGCAACAGAAATTAACACATTATAAATCCATTATACTTCAAAAGAATTAACTTGATGATGTAACCGAGCATGGTCCTATGAAGTCTTTTTAGAACAAACTCCAACCTCCCCATGTCCTCTAAGTGTCTCTTGTCTGTAGAAAAACCTTAACCTGGTAGGCATTCCCTGAGTTCCAGAGAGTAAATTTAATCGGAGAACTGAGAAAACGCAGAAGGAAGGGAAAACAGTCAAGCAAGACGAAATAAAAGTTTAGCCATTAAACAAAGTCAAGGACCTTTTGTTCCTCCTCAAGGGCTATGGATAAAATCCTGAGTCATGTCCTTTAAGCTGTTTTGCAGATCCTGAAACCGCGACCAAGTGGAAGAAGTTAACTGTATGCTGCCCACAAGCACAGGAGAATCCCAACCCATGGAACCAGAAGGTTGATGTGATGATGCTGACTCTCGATTACCTCACCTCCAGCCAATCAAAAGAATGTCTGTGAGCTGATCACACACTTCACGACCCTTTCCTTCACCCTGTCTTTAAAAACCTTTCCCTGAAAGCCTTGAGGGACTTTGGGCCTTATAAGTATTAGTTGCCTGGACTCCTTGCTTGGAGCCTTGTGATAAAAACTGCACTTTCCTTCACTACAACCTGGTGCATCAGTAGATGGACTTTACTGCAGCAGGCAAGTGGACCCAAGTTTGGTTCAGTAACAGTGACAGTAAAGGCAATCAGAACACAAAGATAGCATGGAAATAGCGAACTCAGGTTTGGAGGGAACAAGAGTCAGGTGGCTGAAACTATCCGAGCTTAGAAGCTGGGGACAGGATGGGTGGAGCTGAAATTCAGCCTTCCGCAGAAGGGGCACGTCAAGGGGCAGTAATGTGCCAGAGGGGGTGTAATGAGGCTGGTTCTGCAAATGCTGGATAAACCGCAAACTGGATCCACCTGCTGCTCCAGAGCAAATTGCCAGTGCCAAGCCGAAGCCATGAGAAAAAGATGACACTCACTGTAACAGGAAGAATTCAAGAAACCGGAATGAGGAGCAATCCCTTCTTCCTGTCCAGCCTCACAGGCTCTCCCTAGAGCCCTATGTTAGCAGAATCTAACAGGGAGCAGCTGCTGGCAAAACAGAAATATGGTTTGAAAAGTTGCAACTTTAGCAGCACAAAGCAGAGTCCGAAGGAAGGGCTTTAAGCTAAGAGAGAATCCCTTAATAATGGCTATGAGGCACCCCTTGGGCTCCGCAGCAGCCATACACATCCCTTCTACAGACACTTGAACTCTCACAAAAGAAACACAACTTTGTTGTAACAGGAAGCAAAATCCCAGCACTAGTTGTATCCACTTCTGTGATACAGAAACTTCCACAAGCTCCCTGGAGATCCAGACTGCCTCCTCCTCCCAACCTCCTCCACTAGTTCCTCACTTCCCCCCTCCCAGCCCCGACCCTCCCCATGCACAGGAGTTTGGTGGTTCAAAGCCTCGGCGGTTGAGGTGCCTCAGAAAGAGGCTAAGAACTCCATATGCTTCACAGTGCCAGTGTCTGTGTTCAATGACAGCTCCCAACTCAATGAGTTCTTGTGGGGTGAGGAGGTGACAGTCCTCTGAAGGGTCCAGGGACCTGCACATCCTGCCACCTTCTCTGATCCCCACACCATCCCCTTGATGAGCCTGGGCTCCCGTCCTTGTTGAGTCCTGGTTGCACCAGCAACCCGTAGAGAAGGGGGGTGCAGAAGAGGAGGAGCCTTCAGGTGTTGGAAGTGCCAAGGGACCATCCCCCACCCCACACCCTCACCATCCAGCTCTGCCCACCTTTAACTGTGGGAGCACCAAGGAGGCATCCAGTACCCCTGCCGAGGCCCCCTCACTGAGGCTGAACTTGCCCTCTTGGACCGCTTTTCCAAGGAAGAAGATGCAGGCCTCACGCCTACCCGCATCGATGAGTTGGCATCAATGGGACAGAGTCATACAGGCTGAATCGGGATCTTGGGAAACAGGAGAGCAGGGAGAGGAAAAGGAAGAAAAGCCCACCCCTGCTGATCTGAGCTAAGCTTCAGAGCGTCTCACCCGGGGCTGTGGGAGGAGAAGGCAAGCCTGCGGCTCTGCAGGGTTACCAGGAGGGCATGCACACGCTGTTTCAGGGAGATCCCAGTGGCCCATCCTCTGGTCTCAGGGAGGGTGTGCGGAAGGCAGCAGGCTACCTGAGCAGCGGAGGCAGTCCTGCCCCTGCGCCTGTCCCGACTCCACCCCAGCAAGGAGTGGCCCCTTCCCCAGGCCTCTAGCACCACCAGCCACC
Organism: Antilocapra americana; assembly: GCA_007570785.1. NCBI lineage: Eukaryota > Metazoa > Chordata > Mammalia > Artiodactyla > Antilocapridae > Antilocapra > Antilocapra americana. The sequence continues at coordinate 22,247,683 of ML661896.1, forward strand.
TCCTTGTCTCTCCCTGGTATCTGGCCCTGTCCCCAAGTCTTGTAACTCCAGGAGACACTTCTGTATGTTACTGGACCAAGGAGAAGAAAAATAAAGAATTCAAAGCTCCCTAAAGAGTTTTAACTTAAAATAATAATTAAAAATAAATAAAATTATTTTTCATTATCCCTCAAATTTGGTCATAGTGCCATCTGAATATTCTGCTCTCTAGTGACTAAATTGTAAAGTTAGCCTCCAACAAAACAGTGTAAAATATTAAAGGGATAGGACAGAGAAAAATTTTTTACTATAAACAAGTATTAATACAAATCATACAAATACACACACAGGAAACAATACACATAGCTGCAATAGCCTTCATTTTTGTAACTAATCACAAAAATAAATTTATAATCTCCTTCCATCTTCCACTACCCTTTACATTTTTTCTTTGATCTCAGAAAGAACCTCAGCTGATCAGAATTCTTTACCTGGTGAGGTGACCCAAATCTTCATTCCTGAAGGGTCTGAATTCCCAGAGCCTTTCTCTCCCTTTCTTCTTCTCCCCACCACTAGTGGCGGCGGTTGTGTATTGGCTCAATGGCATGAACAAACCAAAATAGATATTTGGCAGTCTTAGCTTCCAATTCAAAAGAAACATTTGTCCATTAGGACAAACATTTGTCTGCTCCAAACCAGCAGAGTTCAAAATCGTAGGGTTGGGGGGCCAGAATCCCACAAGTAGATTATTATTAAATAGTAATAGTGAAAGGAAGACTTCCCTGGTGGTCCAGTGATTAGGAATCCGCCTGCCAGTACAGGGGATGTGGGCTCAATCCCTATTCCGGGAACCACATGCTGCACGGCAACTAAGCCATGAACTACTAAGCCCCTGCACCCTAAAGCCTGTGTTCCTCAAGAAGAGAAGCTATCCCTGGCATTCCTATACACTAACAGTGAGAAATCAGAAAGAGAAATTAAGGAAACAATTCCATTCACCATCGAAACAAAAAGAATAAAATACTTAGGAGTATTTCTACCTAAAGAATCAAAAGACTTGTATATAGAAAACTATAGAACACTGATGAAAGAAATCAAGGAGGACACAAACAGATGGAGAAATGTACCGTGCTCATGGATTGGAAGAATCAATATAGTGAAAATGAGTATACTACCTAAAGCAATCTATAGATTCAATGCAATTCCTATCAAGCTACCAGAGGTCTTCTTCAAAGAATTAGAACAAATAATTTCTCAATTTGTATGGAAATACAAAAAACCTCGTATAGCCAAAGCAATCTTGAGAAAGAAGAATGGAACTGGCGGAATCAACCTACCTGACTTTAGGCTATACTACAAATCCACAGTCATTAAGACAGTATGGTACTGGCACAAAGACAGAAACATAGATCAATGGAACAGAATAGAAAGCCCAGAGATAAATCCACGCATCTATGGACACCTTATCTTTGACAAAGGAGGCAAGAATATACAATGGAGAAAAGACAACCTCTTTAACAAGTGGTGCTGGGAAAACTGGACAGCCACTTGTAAAAGAATGAAACTAGATCACTTTCTAACACCATACACAAAGATAAACTCAAAATGGATCAAAGATCTAAGCATAAGACCAGAAACTATAAAACTCCTAGAGGATAACATAGGCAAAACACTCTCTGCCATAACCCAAAGCGGGATACTCCATGACCCACCTCCCAGAATATTGGAAATAAAAACACGAATAAACAAATGGGACCTAATTAAAATTAAAAGCTTTTGCACAACAAAGGAAACTATAAGCAAGGTGAAAAGACAGCCTTCAGAATGGGAGAAAATAATAGCCAATGAAGCAACAGACAAACAATTAATCTCAAAAATTTACAAACAACTCCTGCAGCTCCATTCTAGAAAAATAAACAACCCAATTAAAAAGTGGGCCAAAGAACTTAACAGACATTTCTCCAAGGAAGATATAAAAATGGCTAACAAACACATGAAAAGATGCTCAACATCACTCATTATCAGAGAAATGCAAATCAAAACCACAATGAGGTACCACTTTACACCAGTCAGAATGGCTGCCATCCAAAAGTCTACAAGCAATAAATGCTGGAGAGGATGTGGAGAAATGGGAACCCTCTTACACTGTTGGTGGGAATGCAAACTAGTACAGCCACTATGGAAAACAGTGTGGAGGTTCCTTAAAAAGCTGCAAATAGACCTGCCATATGACCCGGCAATCCCACTGCTGGGCATATACACCGAGGAAACCAGAATTGAAAGAGCCACGTGCACCCCAATGTTCATCGCTGCATTGTTTACAATAGCCAGGACATGGAAACAACCTAGATGCCCATCAACTGACGAATGGATAAGAAAGCTGTGGTATATATACACAATGGAATATTACTCAGCATTAAAAAAAAATTCATTTGAAGCAATTCTACTCAGATGGACGAAACTGGAGCCCATTATCCAGAGTGAAGTAAGCCAGAAGCAAAAACAACAATACAGTATATTAACACATATATATGGAATTTAGAAAGACAGTAATGAGAACCCAACATGGGAGACAACAAAAGGAACGCAGATGTATAGAATAGACTTGTGGACTTTGTGGATGAGGGTAAGGGTGGGATGAGATGGGAGAAGGGCATTGAAGCATGTTAATTGTCATGTGTCTAATCAATCGCCAGCCCAGGATCGATGCTCGGGACTGGTGCAGCGAGATTTCCCGGGGGGGAGGGAGGAGGGAGGGGGGACCCGGAGGGGAAGCATATGTAAACCCATGGTGATATCATAACAATGTATGGCTAAAACAATAATT
>ML661896.1:22260052-22535337 GCA_007570785.1 Antilocapra americana
TGCAGGGTTCTCGTTACCATCTTTCTAAATTCTATATATATGCGTTAGTATACTGTATTTTTGTTTTTCCTTCTGGCTTACTTCACTCTGGATATTAGGCTCCAGTTCTGTCCACCTGAATAGAACTGATTCAAATGAATTCTTTTTAATGGCTGAGTAATATTCCATTGTGTATATGTACCACAGCTTTCTTATCCATTCGTCTGTTGATGGACATCTAGGTTGCTTCCATGTCCTGGCTATTGTAAACAATGCAGCGATGAACATTGGGGTACACGTGTCTCTTTCAATTCTGGTTTCCTTGGTGTGTATGCCCAGCAGTGGGATTGCTGGGTCATATGGCAGTTCTATTTTCAGTTTTTTAAGGCAGCAGTGGGATTGCTGGGTCATATGGCAGTTCTATTTTCAGTTTTTTAAGGAATCTCCACACTGTTCTCCATAGTGGCTGTACTAGTTTGCATTCCCACCAACAGTGTAAGAGGGTTCCCTTTTCTCCACATCCTCTCCAGCATTTATTGCTTGTAGACTTTTGGATGGCAGCCATTCTGACTGGTGTAAAGTGGTGCCTCATTGTGGTTTTGATTTGCATTTCTCTGATAATGAGTGATGTTGAGCATCTTTTCATGTGTTTGTTAGCCATTTGTATGTCTTCTTTGGAGAAATGTCTGTTGAGTTCTTTGTGGGCCATTCTATTTAGCAACTCTGCATTTCTCAGGGATAAACTCATAATGGAATTAAAGGCATTGGCCCACCCACCAAAACTACATGGTCAATGCCAACCTCAGAATCCCAGGGAGGTAGATCCTGAAACCCCATCAGATCTCCTGAATTAAAATTTCTGGTGATGGGTTTGTCTAGTCTTCTCACTTAAAACAGAGTAAAATGGTTAAATCCAAATGCATGCTAGTTGTGAACCATGAGTTCCTTTATATTTGCAACAGGTGACAGTAAATATAAATATCACATTTATTAGGTAACTTGAGAACTTCATTCTCAGTCAAACGTACTAAAAAGGATCACAATATGCTATCCCATTTGGACATAGAATTACTTTGTGCTGAAGGCTTTTGCGTCCATGAAATCTCTTATCTACTAAAAAGCAGAGCTTCCCAACAGAACTCAATTGTCGTAAGTCCACTCCCTGAGAAAAACCCTAATTTAATCACACCCAGACATTGTTGGAAGACTAGCATTTTTCTACTTAGTCTCCTAAGTGAGCCCATTTATCTTTCCAAAACTTCATTTGTTTTCCCCTAAGTGTCTTTTCTCTCCCTCCCTTTCTCCTATTCAGCTAGGTATGTAAGACTCCAACTATGTAACTGCTTCTTTGGGGTTTTCATTTCTTTTCTGTGAAGTCCTTCATACATGTAAAATTATTTATATAAGTAAAATCTGTATAGATTTTTTTTCTGTGAGGCTGCCATTTATCAGTTTAATTTGCAGGTCTCACAAACTGAACATAAAAGCATTTCCTCCCCTACAATGTCAAGTAGAGTCCATGGAAATTTGTGATATTCATCCAGTAGAACATCAAAAAGAATAATTTTGTATTTTTAGATTAGAACTGGCCCAGCCAAAGGACAGAGATATTCTTGATAGTCCCAGGAGTTCTGGAAGAAGTGATACACCGATTTCTAAATCTAGTGACTTGTGAGCTCAAAAGAAGTTACCAAGTGTCAAGAGCAGAGATTCTGGAGTCCGAATCGCTACATTCAATTTTTTTTCTAGTGACATACTAACACTGAGGTTTGGCAAAGTTCCCTGTCTTTTTGGCATTCATCACATTGCCTGAGATGGAGATAGTGACTCACAATTCTGCATGTTTACTGGGAGCATTCAATGAAATAATGGGCACAATGATTCAGCAACAGTGTCACCTAGTTCTCAACATTGCTGTTGTTGATGGCAGCATGGGAAGAGAACCTGAGCCTCACCTTCCAGGGATATTATATGCAAAATTCCCCCCTTATGATTATTTTTACTTGATTAAGGATCACTTGTGTTGGAACTGAGTATCTCATCATGGAATGCAATTAAGAACATATCTGAGGTTTCTCCTTATGAGTCATAAATCATATCAACATTGTCTTTCTCACACAAATAGTAACAGGAACTTGTTACAAAGCTCTTTTTTATATATATGCCTTCAAGCCACAGAAAAATCTGGCCAAAAAAGAACTTATTCCCATATTAATATTAAAATTTTACAGATGAGGAAGCTAAATTCTGAGAAACTAAATGACTTTACTAAGTGACTAAATGGCAGGGGAACATACTTGAACCCAGATGCTCTGATTCAAAAATCCCAGCCTCTTCCTACCACACACTCTGCCTCATGAGCTTGTTCTAAATCCACACAGCAGTGCTTTGAAAAATTTCCTAAATAGTAGGGTGGCAAAAAAAAAAAACAACTAATACCAAAAGACTCTCAAAATTAAAATTATTGTAGACTTCATGTTATATCACATTTCATTAACCATAATGAGATGTCACATGTCACAAACCAGCTATTATATGGACAAGATTAATATAGCCATTCTTTAAATAACTCAGTTTGCATTTTTTGTTAAATATAACAGTAGCTTAAGAATTTACATTTTGCCTCAAGTTATGCAAACTTTCCCCAGAAATTCTGAAATAAGTTTGATTTTGAGCTTGTGGGAACAACTCTCCTTTGCTTAAGGGCAAAGTGTTGGGCCCATTAGCCTTTCAAAATCCATTTAGTGCAATGATCCTACAATTTTACTGAGACGTGAAGTTTAAGTTCAATTGTATGACCAGTATGTGTGACTGTGGTGTTGCCATGGTAACTTACATCATTATAAAGAAGTTTAATGCACATACAAGGCTATTAAGTGGGGGAACAAATTCATTACAAAAGTATCTTTGATAAGAACTAATTGAAGTCCACATAGTAATGTGAAATTACTATTCTCTGGACTTTCAGTTCAGTTCAGTTCAGTCACTCAGTCGTGTCTGACTCTCTGCAACCCTATGGACTGCAACACACCAGGCCTCCCTGTCCACCACCAACTACCGGAGTTTACTCAAACTCATGTCCATCGAGTCGGTGATGCCATCCAACCATCTCATCCTCTGACATCCCCTTCTCCTCCTGCCTTCAATCTTTCCCAGCATCAAGGTCTTTTTACATAAGTCAGTTCTTCGCATCAGGTGGCCAAAGTTTTTAGTTTCAGCTTCAGCATCACTCCTTCCAATGATATTCAGGACTGATTTCCTTTAGGATGGACTGGTTGGATCTCCTTGCAGTCCAAGGGACTCTGTAGAGTCTTCTCCAACACCAAAACTGTTCAACACTTCTCCAACAGTTCAAAAGCATTAATTCTTCAGCACTCAGCCTTCTTTATAGTCCAACTCTCACATCATTCATGACTACTGGAAAAACCTTAGCTTTGACTAAACAGACCTTTGTTGTCAAAGTAATATCTCTGCTTTTTAATATGCTGTTTAGGTTGGTCATAGCTTTTCTTCCAAAGAGCAAGTGTCTTTTCATTTCATGGCTGAAGTCACCATCTACAGTGATTTTGGAGCCCCAAGAAGTAAAAGCCTATCACTGTTTCCATTGTTTCCCCATCTATTTGCCATTAAGTGATGGGCCAGATGCCATGATCTTCATTTTCTGAATGCTGAGTTTTAAGCCAACTTTTTCAGTCTCCTCTTTCACTTTCATCAAGAGGTTCTTTAGTTCTTCTTCAATTTCTCCCATAAGTGTGGTGTCATCTGCATATCTGAGGTTATTGATATTTCTCCTGGCAATCTTGATTCCAGCTTGTGCTTCATCGAGCCCAGGGTTTCTCATGAAGTACTCTGCATATAAGTTAAACAAGCAGGGTGACAATATACAGCCTCGACAGAAATGAAAAACAATTCATGTATTACTGGTATCAAATATCTCATATGAATCTAATCCTAACACATTAAGATTTAAACAACCAGATTCTATTCCAAGCATCCAGGCCATTTTGAGCTTAAAAATGTTTCTACGTCTCCCAGGTAACAATGCAACTGCTCATTTGCTCCAACAGTTTCTTCTCCTACAGAATTAATTTACATCACTTCGTTTATCCAGATTTCAACCCTCCAGAATTCTCAAGCAATCAGAGCATCTCATACTCTGACAGTTCAAAATAAAAGAAAGCAAGAAATAGTAATAAAAAGGCAAAAGTTAACCAAACAATTAAAAAGAGAAACAGCCCAAAGAATAACTGAACACACAACTTCTGGAGGTTGTCAGAAGGCAAAATTCTGATTTTCTGATGATCAGACCTGGCCCTTTGTATAAAGCTCATAAAGCAATGGGGAAATAAAAGATGATTGGAAAAAAAGAGCAAAGGAAATAAGAAACGGCTGTTGATAAGGAGAAAACAGGATGGGTCAGGAAGCCAGGCCACATCCACTTAGTAAAAAAGAGAGCAGAGGCACCCATCTGAGAGGGTCCCTCTCTCTGAATGGGTCACTCAGGCTTTTACTAACCCTATGAGTGCCAACACCAGAGGGGAGTGTGCCCTGCAACCAGAATACAGCCTGAGGGCAACAAGTTCCCACTGTCAGCTTGAGGGGAAGGCTGGGAGCCAGACCAGGCCAGGAGAGCCCTCAGACCTTATTGTAAGTCTAAGCCCAGGGAGGAGACAGAGAGAAGGTTGGCTGAAAACATCATGAAAGGTGAGTTAGGCAAAGCCGTCAAGAAGTCCTTCGGCCAAAGGGGCAAACAAAGGAGCTCCAAGCGGTCCAGGATTGGGTCTGTCTTCACCTCCTACCATGTGCGGTGGGTAGGAGCAGCCACGGGGGCCTGGCCTCAGTGCACCTCGGCGATGGATGGAGTACAGCGGCTGGTGCCCTTGGTCACTCATGCTTCCTGCAGCCAGAGGTCTGCCAAGCACATCTGAGTGACCACCACGTCCCCCACCCCATTGGATAAGTAGTAAAACTGAGTCACAGAGAAGTTAAGTAACTCCTGAAAAGTCAGGGCTAGTTAGTAGAGGAACCAAGGCTTTGATGCTCTGGTTTCAGAAGCCATGCTGCTGAGCGCTATGCTCTAGGCTGTCTCCTGTCTAAGCCTACATTTTTCACACCTTCAGAAACTGTTTAAAATTCACAACATTGTCTTTAACAGACAACTGCATGTGCTTCACTGGGAATACAGCATTGAAGAAAAGGCAACCTATAGTAGACGCCCATCAAAGCACAGTTACTATATTCATAAACCACCATTAGGAGAGCATTTCCTAAGCCTAGATAACTACAGAGCAATCTAAAAAAATAAAATAAAAAACTCACATCCAGAATGACTCCTGAGCCCATGATGTGGAATAATTGAAACGATCACCATTTCTTGTTTTATTTCCATCCCATCCCCCACCCTTGACAACCACAAATCATTCTCTATGTCTGGTCACTATTCTTTTTAATAGCGCAACATCAGTCAACTCTATTTCATTAGGTCCCTCATATCTTAGAATACCTGATGTATGTTTCCATTCTCTAGCACCAAGCAAGGCCTGAATGAGAAACCAGGTAAATAGTCCTGTATCACTGGGTGAAGATTTTCTTAGTAGACTTGGAAACATGTCTCAGTATCCTAAATTTCTTTCCTACAAGTAAATATTTCTAGAAAAATTTTCTTTATGGAGAAGGGACTACAGAACCGAAAGCCCTAGAAACAAAAGCTGCACAAGAGTTCCCCCAGGGCCTTTCATCATATCTCAGGTTGAAGCAAGTCCACCTACCATTTGCTGTCTGGCTCCAGCTCTGGAGGTCAGTGCAGGCACCCTCGGTCTCCAGAACAGCCCAGGACCCTTGTCTAATTCCCTCTGTGGCCAGGATTGCAGCCAACCTTGGCTGGCAGTGCCCTGGCAGCAAAGACATCAAGAACCAAAGCCGCTCCTCATTCATGCCTCACAGCCAGGAGCTCCAGGGACCCAAACTTTCTTTACAGTCACCTGGGAATAAACATATTAAATTGTTCAGGATTTCGAGGGCAAGTGAAAAGTTATCCCAAGCTAAGTAAAGTCTCCTCCTGGAAGCCATTCAGTGGAGAACATCTATGCTCTGGCTTCCATCCATCCATCCATTCCAATTTTGCACCCAGGGGCATTCCTTTGAGTGTCCTGGGACGCAGAATCATACACATGGCAGGTCTTCTGTCCTCTTTCTGGGCCTCAGATCACTTAATAAAATACACTTCAGGTGTCTTACTCCCTCTGCATATGACAATCAGAAAGTTTAACTTTTATATAAAGAAAATCCACTAGAAGCAAAAACCTATTTGTATGAATTTGATTTGCTTTCTTTATGATAATTCAGGAAAATACCTGCCAAGAATAATGGTCCCAAGCCCTCTAAATCTGAGTCTGGTCTCAATTTGCAACGTATGAGGCCACCCCGCCTCCACCCGCACAAACACACCAATCCCAGAATGCACTAGGCTCCTGAGACTCCAGCTGGAAGCAGCTGGCACATCTCAGACCTTAGGTTTCACCAAAAAAGTGGATCAAGTGGGGAATTTCATCTGGGTGGGGATTGTGGATGGTTCTTCCCGCTGACTGGGTGTGTGAGAATGTGGAGGTGTTCTTTTCTCACCATCCACCAAGCTAAGCTTTCCAACGCACAGACAAACGTGAAAACAATCTCCCTTTTCTAAGTCCCCATTAAACCTTGGGAAATCGCTGACCTGTTAAAACAAAATGTCCTTGGCTTTTTGTTTGCTTTTGTCTTGGGTAAGCCTGCCATCACGTACCACCCAGAATACGCCAATCATTTTTGCCATATGTGTCTCTTAAAACATTGTCTTTTTCACTATGAAGTTTGACTAGTCAGGACTGGATACTGAGATTCTCAGCATCGAAACTCTGAAAGTAACTCATGTCAGATGGGCACACGCCAAAGTCCCTGTCTCCCTTTTGGTGATTATCAACTGAAAACAGTGATGATGACCCAAAAGAGGATAGTGATGCAAAGCAAACAGAGTATCTCCCCAAATGCCCCAATGATCTACCACCTGAAAGGCAGAGGGGCATATTAATTTCTCAGAGAAATCAGAGTATTACTCTAGCTAAATATCAAGTTATGTGATATTCTGAAGAAAATAAAAGTAGACAATAGACAATACAAGGTGTTACAATTTAACTAATAGTATTAACATTGTGTACAAATTCAATTTCATCCTCTGTTTGGGCTTCAGAGAAGGCAGGAGACAGGCCAATAACAAAAAAGTATCTTTTCCTGTTAGAAAAATGCCCACTGGTGAATTTTTACTCAGTTCCAGGGGAACTACCTTCATAACTCCACATGCAGGTAAGGGGCAGTTTTCCCATCATATTGGTAGGAGGAGCTAGTCCAGTTCCCTAGGTTACAAAGTCAGTGACAGAGAAGGAAACAGGCAGGATTACCTGGGTAAGGACCCCGTTGCAGCAAAAAGACTCTGGACCGAAACCATAGGTATTGATCATTTAGAAGAGTAAGTTACAAATGATGAGGGACACAGACTTATTCCATTTTTGCTTTTAAAACTACATATATAACTAATATCCCCGTGGGTCAGAATCCTAGCTCTCTTCCTAGTCTCAACAAAGTGTGCACCATGTTCCCAGCACACACTCCCTGCCTCACTCCAGGCTGGTCACACCAGCCTCCTCACCCCCCTTCTCCTAGAAAGTCTGTCCTATGTGCCAACCTCTTTCGTGTTGGAGAAGAAGCTGTCCCTCCACCCTCTCAGCTTCTGTGGCTCTGGCGCCTATGGACTGAACGGACAAAAGAGGGATTAAAACAAAACTTTCCACCAGGCCAACCGATGACCCAATCTGCTGTCAGGGCATGGGGCATGCAGAGCTAAAAGGGCTTATTTTAATGTCCCATGACTCCAATTAGATTGATAAAATTCCCAACTTCATGACTGTCTAAGCTTAACAGGAATTCCTAGAGGGGAAAAAATGTATTATAAACTGAAAGGGGAAGCCTTTTCTCATACAGCCATGTCTCACAAACCTGTTATCTAGAGGCACAGCTCACAGACTGCCCTCTCCCCACTGTCTGCTGTCACCACAGTCCCCATTCCTTGAAAAGAGACAGAACTTCCTTGTTCCTTTATGGTTAAGGTACGTGAAACACAGCTTAGATAACTAGGTGTATGTAGCAAAGAACTAGTTTAAAAGATAAGGAAAAGTGATTGTCAAGATGTTCTTACTCATATGAGCTAAATTAGGCTAGGCAAAAAAGAAATTCAAATCTTATAAAGGATACCAGGAAATAGAAATTGCTTCCAATGACATAAACATAATAGGGAGGAAAAAATCTTAAAGAAAAACAAACAAATGATTGGTTGCACTCTCCTTATACTTAAGAGCAAAAAATACCAAGATGGGCATACCAGACTTTTTGCTTTGCTGTCAGTTGTAGATGCGTAGCTACTTTCAGCCTCACAGGACAAATCAATAGACCAATACTTAATGTACTGATTTGTTACTTACATTTCTAATCCAAAGGGTAAGAGGGGACATGGTCCATTTTGATGAGCATATTTATGAAATAAATTACCAAAGAAAATGGGCTTCCCTAGTAGCTCAGTCAGTAAAGAATCTGCCTGCAATGCAGGAGACCAGGGTTCGATCCCTGGGTCAGGAAATTCCCTGGAGGAGAGCACGGCAACCCACTTCAGTATTCTTGCCTGGAGAATCCCATGGACAGAGGAGCCTGGTGGGCTACAGTACATAGAGTCTCAAGAGTCAGACACGACTTGGCAACTAAATCACCACCACCAAAGAAAATACCCTCAGCTGAGGCAGTCCTAAGATTCAGAACATCTCTAACTGGCATGGTTTTCTATGATCATCCCAGCTAGATTCAGATTTCTAATCCAAATCTTTCCTCAGAAATGCAAAGAAAAGCCAAGACACCTGTTACAGTTAGGTTTGGCTGCAAGTCATAAACAAAACACTGTAACTGCAACAGCATAAACAATGTAGACGTCATCTCTCTGTCTCAAAAGAGCCTAGGAGATGGCAGTCCAGAGGTGATTTGTCTGTACCTGGAAGTCCTCAGGAACCCAACCTATTTTAATACATGGCCACACCTTGCTGTAAGAGACTAGCAGATGCTATCTGTCTTTATCCAGGCACTCACGCACCCTCCACAAGAGGGAGAGGATGGATGCTGGAGTAGGAAATGAGCTGCCTCTACCAGATCCAAATTCTACCAAATACATAAAAGGGATCACAATATGCTGCTGTCAAATATGCCACTTTGGCATAAGAATTCTCCTTGAGCTGAAGGCAACTGAGAAAAAGAAAAAGCTCTCCGCTCATCCCCCATCAGCCTAAAAGCTTAACTTGCCTTGTGACAATGTCCTCCTCTCTCACACCCAGAAGGAAAGAACAACCTTAATCATCAGAGCTTAAGACAGCAGCACCCAGATGAGTCTGCAGAAACTAAACCTTACTATTGACAGATAACCCTTTCTTCCATTATGTTTCCCTATATACTCAACATCCCAAATCCCCAGAAACACAAACCCCTTAACTTCATCTTTTCAATCCACCACCATTCATTGCCCTTTGTTAAAATGGAATGTAAGTCTCCATCAGTAGCTACGTCTGGGGTTTTCACTTCATTTGTAAGAAGGCCTGTGTACACACATGTTAGTTGCTCAGTCATGTCCAACTCTTTGGGACTCCATGGACTGTATGGACTGTAGCCTGCCAGGCTCCTCTGCCCATGGTGGTTCTCCAGGCAAGAATACTGGAGTGGGTTGCCATTTCCTTCTCCAAGGGATCTTTCCAACCCAGAGATTGAACCTGGGTCTCCTGCATTGTAGGCAGATCCTTCTGAGCCACCAGGGAAATTCCCTATGTGTACATAAAATAATATTAAAATTTGTATTTCTTTTCTTCTGTTAATCTTTTTCTGTTTAATTCACAGGTCTCAGTGAAAGAACATAAGAATGAGGAAGAATTTTTTTTCCTTCCCCACACATACAAACTGAAGTCAAAGCCTCTACAGAGCATCCATTTATTTCTTCATTCAACAAACATTTACTGATTTCATACTATGTGGGAGGAGAGACAGAAAACTTGGTTAAGCTCGGCAAGGTCCTGCCCTCACAGAGCTTTCCTTTAGTGAGGGAAGCAAACGTTAAAAATTACTGGTGCAGAGCTTCCCTGGTGGCTCAGTGGTAAAGAATTCTGCTCATGCTGCAGACACAAATTCAGTCCCTGATCTGGGAAAATCCCACATGCCCCGGAGCAACTAAGCCTGCGAGCCTCAACTACTGAAGCCTATAAGCCTAGAGCCCCTGCTCCTTAACAAGAGAAGCCACTGCAATGAGAAGCCCGTGCATTGAACAAAAAAAAAGTAGCCCTGCTCTCCACGACTAGAGAAGAGCCCTCAGAGCAATGAAGACACAGCATGGCCAAAAATTAATTAATTAATTAAAAAACATTACCAGTGCATCAGAACCATGGGGATGCAACAAGAAGGAGATCTAACACTGGGGTGAGAATGATCACATGAAACTTTCTGTAACCTTCCTTATTGTTGTTAAGGAACAGACAAAAAAAAAGAAAAATCAGAAGTAGACCTTGTAAGTTCAATAATAGCCCTAAAGCGAATTTCCTGTAGTGACTGACTGGGAGCCACAGAGCCAGTACTATGCTGCTTTTAATGGTAAACAAAGGTCAGCCAGGGAGACTTAGCTGGAGGAAATTGGTCATCCAGTTAAAGGAAGCCTCTTTTGTTTCTGGAAGCTACTAAAAACCCAAGCCCTTCAAGTCATTTGGGCGACACAGAGGGAACAACTGGGCTTTTCCCTTTTTCAGAGGATGTGCTTTACGGAGATGAATCCTGCTGGGGGAGAACGAGGGCAGCACAGTGACTAGGTTCTTTATAAAGATCTGGGACTGGGGGGGATGTCGTGACTTCAGCTACTTAGCCAGAGCAGCAGTTAGATGGTGGCATCTTGAGCTGGGAGGAGGGAGCCCTCAGCAGTGTGGAAGCTCTGAGAAGGCTGGGAGGGAGGCGGGTGGGGCGGCGGGAAATACCAGCAGCAGCCAGCTCTCTGCTTTCGTGAGCAAGAATAAAATGAAATCCCTCAAGGAGGAAAGGAGGGAGTGTGGCCATAAGAAAGTCCTTGTTAAATGTGCAGAGGTCAAAAAATACAATGGGGAACGCAGACTCAGCTTACCAATGTTCATAGGAGATGCTGGAATGATCTGCCACTTACTAGGCAGCTAAGGCAGACTGCAGAAGTAGGCAGAGGTGAGAATTCATCTTCTCTTTTTCTGACTCCTTGTGCAGGGCAAACTGTGAGAATAAAAAATTTACTGGGTCATTCCTACAGAGTCTACAGCCCAAAGCTGTACAAAGTTTCCTGGTACTTTTTCCTCAGAGGTTCTTTTCCATTTCAAGAGGTTAAAATCATTGATCACTCTGTTTTGGGGTAGCTAGAATCTGGATTTAATACACAGGAAACACTGCAATGATTATGCAGAATTCTTTTAAGTTAGGGCTGATCATTAAGTCAAGAAAAGAGAAGAAAAACCTTCAATGCATCATCTCTGTTATTCTTACCAGTTTGTTACATTTTTTAAGTGAATAACTGAGGGGAGTAATATAAAACTGACATCCGATTCTCCAAGTTGCAATTCAAAATAAAACAAGATGCATCCCTGAGACACTGTCCCCTCGTGATATCCCCAGAAAAGACAAGGCCATGTGTCATCTCCTCTCCCAAAAAGAACACAGGAAAAGTCCCTCTCATGAGGACTCCTCTCACAGGCTGTTTGGGATTATAAGCAAAGAGAATTTCCTGGCTCACAGCTGAAAGTCCTCATTTTAACTGCAAACTCAATCCCTAAACTAGAGAAAATGTCTCCTCTTTCCACTCAGATTATTTTACAGCTGAAAGCCAAACAATTTGAATATGAGTTCACCAGCTCTAAAGGAGAGATTCAGTGGTGTGGCATGTGGCTCATTGCAATCCAAGATCAAACCAGTTCCAGTCAAGGTTCTTGAGTTCCTCTCAAGAGTCTTAGGTTAAGACTTCCTTAAAGGGACTCTGAGCTCATCAGAAAAAGCACTGGCAACCCCACAACAGGAGTAGCCCAGTCTAAGGAGCATCTTTCTGACCATACACAAGACTATGCCCATCCTCCCCACTCCTTTCCAGATGTGTCTATGCTGACAGCCTAGGTCTAGACCTGCAGCTTCACACTGTGGGGCCTCTCCCAGATCCCGTTTGTCAAAGGAATGACCTTTGAATCAGAGGTGACCCTCATCAGTCCAGACCTCTGAGCTTCTCTTAACTAAATCAGTGCCCCTGGGCTGGCCCAGACCTGCTCCACACAGAAGACAGGGAGCTCCACCGCTTCTTCCAGTATCAACATGCATCTATTACACTTTACCCAGAAAGTTCTAACATCTGACATCACCCTTGTATTTTACAATAGTGCTGGGGAAAGAAGTATGGTAGGAAGATTACGCCCATTTTATAGAGGAAGACAGGGGCCTCAGAAGAGATGTAGTTTTCCCAGTGTTACGAGGCCCAGAGTTGAGAATGGAATCCTGCCCTTCTGACAGCCCTGATACAAAAGATTAGAAATCCTGAGCCACATCAGAAAATGCAGAGGAAGCTCCCATCTGGTTCTCAGCCTCTCTCCCTTCTCCCACCTCTCTTTAACCAGCACTGACTCCTCCAGGTACCCACTTTCCCCTTGGCTGTTGGCTCTCTACAGGATTTCCTGTCTTTGTCAACTCTACCTCCAATTATCCCATCTGGCGAAACTTCTCTCTTCCACCTCCCATTCTGTTCTAACTCTGAAATTTCCCTGACTGGCTACTTTTGGAAGCTGATGACTTCTATTTTTAGCAAAGGGTTATGACGAATAGCCCTAAGTAATGATAGCAGAATGTAAATGAATTCTTAATTAGCTGATCATCAGAGCCTAAGGAAGTAAAATGACATGTGACAGAAGACATTCCCTAGAGTGGGCAGAAGGGAGTATTTTTAACGAACACTCTGGGAGAAGTTGATAATTTCCCCCCAATAATTATTTTGTCCTCTCTCAACAGAACACCCAAGTTGTGTCCAAGTACACAGCTCCCCAAAATAAAGGTTTCTCAACCTCCCATTCGGCTGTAAGTGCTATGTGACTAAGTTCTGCCATGTGATGTGACATGTTGCAATTGACATGTGCAACTTCCCAGTCACACCCTTAAGTGGAAGAGTGCCCTCCCCTACCCAAGAATGTGGTAGCAATGAGTCATCTTTCATTAAGCAGAACAATCAGAAGAAGCTTCAGGCCCAGACACCATGAGGTCACCAGTTCACCCTGGACTACCTACATCGGACTGTTAAGTAGGAAAGAGATATTACCTTGTTGAGCTTTCATTCTTTGCAGTCTCTGAAGGAGAAGCTAAAATCATATCCTAAATAATACCAGGGCCTTCACTGGAAGTCTATAAGCAGTTTACATTCTTCTTGGTATAAATACTGCCTTTAGCTGAGAAAGGTCAGACTGGGCAAGCTTGATTCACCAGAGCCTAAATAAAGCCTCAGAACCTTTGGGCTGGAAGGAAATGTATGAAATTTGGAAAGATCATCTGAGCTGTGGCCCACCTATGGCTAACTGGCATGCACAGCCTCCTTCCAAAGAAATTTAAATTTGAATTTTTTTCTGAAAGCTAACACCTAAGTATAAATCAAGCACTTAGCCAATTTTGACCCATGGTCACCACATGGCCCAGATTATTCATTTTATAGATGAGAGAGCTAGGGCACAGAAAGGTCAGATTACTCCTGTAAGAACATTCAGTTTCTTAGAAGCAGAGCTA
Source organism: Antilocapra americana (assembly GCA_007570785.1). NCBI lineage: Eukaryota > Metazoa > Chordata > Mammalia > Artiodactyla > Antilocapridae > Antilocapra > Antilocapra americana. The sequence continues at coordinate 22,273,895 of ML661896.1, forward strand.
TGCTGAGGACACAGGTGCTTCACCTCCCAGACCTGTGCCACCTATACTCCTAGCTGAAGCCCCAGGCATCTCAGCTCCCAGACAAGCAGGCAGGGTGAGGGACAGCATCATTTTGACTGACTCAGGATTCAACATTTACAGAAAGGTCAGAGAAACGATCTTGTTGAGCCTTCATTCTTTGTAGTCTCTGTTACAGGAGCTAAAATCTACTCTTTTGTCTACTTTATTTCTTCCAGAGTAGTTCAGTCCTAACATCATTAGGCAGGTGGAAGACCGTCCCCATCTGGGGACAGCTATGTATAGGATGCCTGAGTTGGCTGAGATGAGACCAGCATCCTCAAAACCAGAAGTAGGTGAGGGAGGTGTCCTCAGAAAGATGGGAGATTAGTTATTCCAGTGAGAAATACATCAAGGGTAATGAGGGGCAGTTTCTTACTATCAAGAGTTGTAAATACCAAAAGAGAAAGAACTAAAATGAATCCTGTGATGTTAGGTTGAATATGGAAGTTTTGATGTGAACTCCTAGCTCTCAGTATAAGCAGATAGATTCAGAAGTAAACACAAAGGCACTTGTGTATACAGTTGACCCTTGAACAACGCATTAGGGCGCTGACCCTCTGCAGTCAAAAATACACATGTAACCTAAAGCTGGCTTTCTGTATACGAGATTCTGATCCTGCAGATTCAACCAACGTATGACTGTAGTACTGTAATTCTGTTGAAAATAACCTGAGCATTAAGTGGACCAGCTTAGTTCAGTCACTCAGTTGTGTCCAACTCTTTTGCGACCACGCGGACTGCAGCACACCAGGCTTCCCTGTCCATCACCAACTCCTGGAACTTACCCAAACTCATGTCCACTGAGTCAGTGATGCCATCCAACCATTTCATCCTGTTATCCCCTTCTCCTTCTGCCTTCAATCTTTCCTAGTATCAGGGTCTTTTCTAATGAGTCAGTTCTACGCATCAGGTGGCCAAATTATTGGAGTTTCAGCTTCAGCCTCAGTACTTTCAATGAATATTGAGGGTTGATTTCCTTTAGGATTGACTGGTTGGATCTCCTTGCAATCCAAGGGACTCTCAAGTCTTCACCACAGTTCAAAAGCATCAATTCTTTGGCATTCAGCTTTATGGTCCAAATTTCACATCTATACATTACAACTGAAAAAACCATAGCTTATGTAGACAGACTTTTGTCTGCAAAGTAATGTCTCTGTGGACCAGGGCAGTTCAAACTCGTACAAGAGTCGGTTGTACATGTATTTCCCAGCTCTATCCTCTGTAAGGACCTAGCAACAGTGATATCTTCATGTCACTAGTCATACCTACACCAGATCTTGGCTTCCAAATATGATTCTATTTTTTTGGCTGTGCTTCGTGGCATATAAGATCCTAGTTCCTTATCCAGGGTTCAAACCTATGCCTGCTGCAGTGGAAACAGAGTCTAACCACTGGACCACCAGGGAATTCCCCCAAATATGTTTCTTGACTAAAAGGAATCAGAGCTCCTGGGAGAAATGGCTGATATTAGAACTGGGGTAGGTAAAGTACAAGAACAATCTGGGATACATTGTTTCAAAAAGCTAGTAAGTGCCCAAAGAACAAGGACACATTCAAAAATCACAGAAGCCAGCCTGAGGTGAATTCTGCTATCCCAAATCAGGAACATAAAGGTACATGTGAGCATCCAAAGTAATAACATGAATGGATTATAACTTACTGCATAAAATAGGAAAATAGATGAGACAACCAAGTGGATAAAAGAAAGTTTGAGGGAGAACTGAACACAAAGGTAGTTTCCACAAAAAGACAAAGGAGAAATAGTTCACAATGAAAAAAGCTGGTAGACTCCATGCTGGTCAAGGCATCAATGGTAATGAGTAATAAGACAAAATGCAATCATGCACCACCTCGTGGGACGCAGTTAGGGGAATGCGACATCATTTCTGCAATTGTAACTGCTAAGGTGCACAACCTGACCCTAGTCATGAGGAAACACCAAGTCGAAGGCCACCCTACAAAGTAAGTGGTCTAGTTTCCAAAAGTATCAAGGCCATAAAAGTCAAGAAGAGATTACAGGAAACTAAGTATATATGACATGACTCCCTTTGCTATAAAAGACTCTACTGACTCAAATAAAAAGATGAATGGAATCAGAGTATTAGTAACGTATCAACTGTATATGGTTACATAGTAAAATGTAGTTTGTGGGAAATAAACCCTGAAGTACTTGGAGTTGATGTGGAATCAGGTCAACAACACTCTCTCACAGTTTAAAGCGGGAAAAGTTACTTCCATTTTTAAGTTCACGATTATATAAAAAACATTACTAAAGAAAAAAGAAGGATTAGTGATTGGGAAACAGGCAGGGAAGGAGGCATTGCTAGAGCTCCAGTTTCAGGGGTTGCAACTCCTGTCACCAGACACTAACTCTGGGGCCAAAATGCTCAGGTGCAAATTTCAGTCCCATCCTTTATCAGCAGTGAGACTTAGGGAAAGTTGCTTACCCCCTCTCTGTACCTGTTTCCTCATCAGTAAAATGAGGATCATAATACCTAATTTGTAGAACTATTGAGAATTAAATGGGTTTATATTTAAATGCTTTGAAAAGTGCCTGGATCACAGTTTAAGTATAGCACAATGTCCCCTGGAGTTGTTAAAAATGGAGTAAACTCACACATATGCTCACTATGGGGAGCAGGGGGAGGAAGAAAAATAATACATTTTTTTTTTAATTTCCTGTGATTATAACCATTGTCTTTCCTCTGACACTACCTAAGCACAATAGTCAACTGCAGCAAAGGTGATCTGTAGGGAAGGAGGTAGGAATGGATGTAGGGAAGGCGGGTAACCAATGAAAAGCAGCTCAGAAAAGCCGGGCATTAGGTTTAGCACGTTGAGTTTAACGCAAAACCTTTTCCACGGTGACTTCCTGGATACCTAGGGTCCAAACGACTCACTCCCCTGTCAACCTGAGGCACTTGTTCTGATCAACAGCACCACCTGCAGGGCAACATCGTGAAGGCAATTTGATAATACCTGATTCCTGGCCAGAATTCTCTAATATAAAATCCTAGGAATGCCAGTGAAAAGACCAACAAATCGCAAACGCTGAGGAGTTACTGAATCTGTCCTCCTATTTTCTCACCTAATCTACCCAGGGAAGAAAACTGCTTCTGCAACAATTTCCACATAAAAAGGAAAGGAAAAATCCAACTGACAACTAAAATCGTAAATTATATAGGAATAAATTTTGCTAATATTTGAATTCAACAGATACCGTATACCTAGATTTTTAAAATGAGTATTATAAATTGGTTCTTTCCTACCTATAAATTTAGGATTCCAATAAACATTTCAAAGAACTTCACTTTTCAAAAACCAATGCTTCAGGAAAACACATTAAAAAAAATTTAAGTGCAAAACACAGAACACACCCTAATAACAATAACCAACATTTACTGGGCTCTTACCATTGACAGGCACTGTGTTATTTTTGTAATTTTTTTTTAATCTTTATAATTGCTACTGTCCTGTAGAGTGGAAATGCTAATCACAGCTGCTCAGGTCCACTGCGGAGGCGGGAACTCACAGTATGGCTACAACACTCAGGGAGCATCAGTCACAAGGTAACCAGTGTAACCAGTAACCAGCAGCACAGGACTAGGACTCCCAGCACCTTAAATCACATGGCCAGAAATAATGCATACAGATGTGCACTTTAACTTCTATGGCTAAAAATAAGAGTAACTTTTATTAAGTCGGTAATAAAGAGGGCCATTTAAAGGCAAAATTTTTTAATAAATGTCCCAACAAAAAATGTCCTTGTTGCTAGAAACCTGTAGAAACCTGAATTAGTTTCAAAAGAAAAATTTTGGAACCAGTTTAACTTGACTTGTATAACCTAGGATTAGAGCTGCTGGCACCCCTCTCACCAGTGTATTGGAGATAATTGTTTCAAATTGGCTAGCATGGCATGGCTTCAGGAGATACACAGGCAGATGGAGAACCTCCTTAAATACCTGACTGGAGAGAAACTATAAATGTAAAAATTTTAAATTAAAACACCGACACAGCTTGTGTTTCAGAATACTTGTTAAAAAATTAAAATGCTTGAGAAAAAACTGGGTATAAAAAATATTTCAATCACTATTAATCTCATATAATTTCACAAAATGAAAACAGCCAGTTACTACATGGCTCCTAAAAATGTTTTAAAGTAGTGCTTTATTTTCTTCAGACTACATTCTATAGACAGGGCTACAAGACCTAGCACTGTAACTTCTTACAAAGAAAAAACATCGCAAGGTTTTTTTAAAAAAACAAATGCCCAAACAGTAATTTTCTCAAGCATCGGCTTGTATTAAAAAGTATGTATTTACCAATCCAAGGTGATTTAGTCTATTCTGAACTTCAAAACAAGGAAGAAAACTTGGCATTTCATGAGATGTTGAAAAGGAGTCCCTAGTTCAATAACGGGAAACAGACAAGTCTGCGTGTATTTGTGCTAGGAGTGGGGGTGGTGGAAACGGGATCAAGAAATGGAGGATTTCAAGCACCTGATTCTTCAACATCATTTTCTTTTTCATTGGCTTTAATTTTTAATCAAAGTTACACATCCTCTTGATTTAAAGAGACAAACAGCTCTACAAGACCTGTTATGGAAAACATCAATGCCTCCTTCTCCATGTCCCCCCCCCAACAATTTACCTTCTCCGGAAGCAAAGATTTTTTTTCAGAATTTCCTCCCTATCTTCATAAGCCTACGTTGGTATTCCCTGTTTTGTAATTTTAGACATTATTGATTCTCCACCACAGAACATAAACTGCCTGCCTTTCTAACCGACTCTCATACCCTGAACTTCCGCCAACATGCTCTCTAAAGGTTTATCACCATGTCTGGCTTAATATTCAAGGCTGCCCACAGCTTTAGCGAGGTGAACACTAGTCAGAGCCGGGCCACGGAACATGCGGTGAATACCGTTCCTTCCCTGACAAATTTACAATCAGTTGGTCTTTTCATTTGCTCGCTTCTCTGTCGTAACTCAACCCCAAACTCTCTGCCCACTGTCTAAATCTCTCCAGTGCATCCTGACACATCAGGTCTTGTACAAACATCGTCTTCTTCCAAGGCTTCTGCCCAGTTCAGTCTGGCAGGAGGCGAGGTGGTGGGGAGCTGCTACCCACTAGAGGGGCGAAGGCTGCCAGGAAGACGGAACTGCAAGAGCCGGTGCGCGCGTGGCAGGGCCCTTGGCTGACCACTCCAGGGGTTCCTGGGCAGATTCTCAAGCGGCGGAGGCAGATGCGCAGCAAAGAAAGTGAACTATGCCGAGGTCACGGCAAACACATGCCGCTACACACTGGGCATTCTCTGAGAACAAACCTGGAGGCGACTACAGAAGCCTAGCAGTTAAACAGGATGGTCTGAGGTCGCCTAAAATTCCAGAGATGCTTTGCACAGAAGTCCAATCATCCACAGGTGCAGGTTCTAGGTGGGGCAGGGGCAAATTTCTTCTGTGGTGACACAGGTGATCCTGAACAAGAGAAGCTGTGATGGTGATGAATGCCCTCGGTCATCTCCAACAGCAAGCCGATCCACAAGCATGACTGTGCTATGGTCCTCCATAAACAAGGGACACTCTCTTCAATCACACCCTTTCCAGGGTGTGAGGGTGACGTGAATCAAGCTCGCCACCGATTTCTTTATTTGTTTAGGAAATGTTCCTGCATCCACTGACAAGACTTCTATTTTCTTCTCTATTATGTTCTGATTTTTTCCAAATTCCCACCATGACATGTACTATTTTTTTTCTAAATTATAAAGATAATCCAAAATTAAAAAAATCAGTAACTACTAGTAACATAAAAATTCACCTAGTCTACTTTTTATTACTTGAGACAATGTCATGAAAACTTAAATGAGTCTCTTGATTAAGGCCTCAGAAGCATAATGGATTAGCCATTGTCATATTCAAAATGATGCATTTATTCAAGGCAAATACTCATTTTCTTTGTCTTCTTCAGAAGAAAGAGTTACAACAATGTGTGAAAAACTTGAAATGTCAATTTAAAGCACTTTTTACTGAAACTTGATTCCTTGGGCCAGAGGAAGGTCCTTACTGTAGTTGATGGTACTAAGGGGGGTAAAAAATGAACAAAATTAAATGAAGGATAGTACACAAGTAATAGAGGAAATTTTATGCCATGAAAAAAATGTAGCCTATCTGCATATGTTAGCAAGGCCAAATGTTCAAGTTATAAGTTGGTGAAAAAAATTAGTATACAAAGAAATTAGACTAGATCTGGTTTTATCAAAGAAAAAAAAAGGAGAAACACAAAAGTCTGAAGACACACAGCATATGTGTTAGTCGTGTTTTTCAGGGTATAAGAATATGGAGACTATAACTTCATCTTCTTTTTGTCTCTCAACAACGTGCAGTGAATTAGTAGGAAAAACACAGGCATTCACATTTGATAGAAATAAAATAAGGAACTATATAATAATTTGGAAAATAAAAGGTTCCCTCTTAGCCGTCTGGCTTTACTCCTGACACAAAGTGTCCCCATTAAATGGGTTCCAAAAAGGCCTCAGCTATTAATACATGCTTGGTCCCCTGGATCCCAAGTACACAAGACAAATAGAAGGAACAAGACTGTCTTCAACAAAAGGGAACCAAGCAAAGAGCGTGCGTATGTCTGAGAGTAAACAAGCCATAGCCAAAGCACCTCAGAAATTCCCAACATCCATTCAAAAACTCGCTAAGAGTAGATCTTAAGCACGCGTGCACATGAGCGCGCACACAATGCTGTGAGGTTAAGGACGTGCTAACTTGACTGCGGGAATCCTTTCACAATGTATGCATATGTAAGTCATCATGTTACACATTCTAAATATACTGCGATTTGTCAATTATATACCTCAGGAAAGCTGGAGGGGAAAAAAAAATTCCTGACCTACATGAAGCTGCTAGAGAATCCTCCACCGGCTCCTTCTGAGGTTCTAGAGCCAGTAAGGAACAGGAAACGAGCCCAAGACAGTGTCCCGGTTCCTCACCCGCGCTCCTTCAACACCTACCACCACGCGGGCCTCACCTCACATACCATCTTATTGCAGGTGGATAACACGATTTCTATTTAAAGGGGAGGGAAAATAGAAAACAAGTAAAAAGTCCTAATCAAAATCTCCCAGCAACAGGTTCCCTCACCAGCTACCCTTGTGCTGGGTGACCGTGCTGTTCTACTTTGAAGGCTCATGCTCGCTGTTCCCAGAGAGCAGGATCCCCCCCATCGCTCACTAGCCAGGCCTGCAGGCAGCCCGCCCGCCTCCACGTCCTTCTACCCTGGTAGACTGCAGGAGTAGGTTAACTGCACCCAAGGAAAAACCCGAAGGACAGCCTCTTCCACTTTCTCCTGCTGGCTGACACTGAGTATCTTGCCACGGTGCTGTCCCTAGACAGAAACCACTGGTTTCACAGCCAGGCGCTGGGCACCAGCTGAAGACATTTAGGAAAGGGGGAGTACCAAGTGGATGATCTGGAAAGGGAGAGTGGTGGAATGTCAGAAACACAAAATCAAGAGAAATTACACGAACACAGAGCAGAAAGCAGAAATGTGCAGAAGCGTGTCCTAGAGGCTAAGGCCGAACCGCTCCCCCAGAGCCTCCTCTTACCAAGTCGACCTTCTCATGTACTGCTTCCAGGCGTCGCTGCCTGACTCCCGGCCCCCGCCACTGTGCTTCTCTCCTCCTAGAGAAATGCACAAACAGCTCATGACTCCGAGCAGCGCCTCTGTGCGGGCTCCCACTCAGGGTCATGGAGAGGAAGACAACAGGGGGCCAGAGCTCCCTGACAGTCACCTTACCTGTGGCCACAGCAGCTCCTCTGCAAACAAACAAATAAAGACAGAGACCAAAACAAACACAAAGGGAACTGCTTTGGAAAATAAAGTGAGAGGAATTAACAAAAAAACAGAAATATCAAGCAGCAGAAGGAAACCTTAAAAAAAACCTTACCATGAGACTAAGGTGTTAAGAGTAGAAACCTCTCGACAAGGGAAATATAATTTATTTTCCCATTTATGCTTATCTGTATATAATTTTCTAAAATATAAACTGATCTTATAGTAAAATGTTTAAATATTATATTAATATTTTTAAAGGGATTATAAAAAGATGATGATTCCACAAGAGGAGGTTACATTTATGATATGCCATCAAAGTACATTTTGTATTGTTTTTTTGTAAGAGCAGGAGAAAAAACTTGAGAGAAGGATTAGAAGAAAAGTTTGAAGAGATCTCTCAAAAAGACTAATGAGATAGATAAAGGGAAAAAAAAACAAAATTAGATAATTCTTCAAGAGATAACATTCAAATAATAGGAGTTCTAGAAATCAAAACAGAAAAAAATCAAACGGAAAAAAACCTCAAACACCACCAAAGCAAAATAAACTTTCCACAACTAAAACCTGTGAGTTCCAATTACTAGCCCACTGACTGGGCAACAAGAATTTTACCAAGATCTCCACTATTACTGAAGAATTTCAGAACATCAGACATAAATAACAGACCTCAAACTTTTGAAATGAGGGTAAAGATCAGAAATCAAAGTGGATTGGGTTTTTCAACTACAGTAATGGACACGTAAGTATGTTATAACTAACTTATAACAAATAAGTTATAACTTCAAAGTCTGAGGAAAGTTACAATCTGTACAGAAAATACACAGCAGATCTTTTTACAATGCCACTAGCATCTGGAAATTTACAGGCTAACCAGTTCCCCATACGGTCTCACTGGGCAAACAATGTAGTTTATGTTTAATACCTGTTTTCCTTCTGAGAGTCTGAAATTTGGGGGCATGTTAGGCCTTGTATGCCTGTGTGACCAACTCCCAGTAACGGCTTTGGGTACCAAGTCTCTATGCTTTCCTTGCAGACAATGTCTCACATATGTTGTCCAACATGGTAAAGGAAAAAGGATTCTCTACATACCAAATGCACCTCCAATCTCAGCCCCACTCGTTGGAATATTGACGTTTACAATGCCACAATCTGATCCTTTTGGTCTGCGGATACAAAAAGGGAGGCACAGTGAAAACAAAATATAGGGAAGTTTAAAAAATATATATATATATACAAAAATAAATAAATAAATAAGCCAAAAAAAAACCTTCTAAGATTCTCAAAGCTGAAAAACAGATTTTCACCTATGATGGCTTCATTTTCTTTTTTGTAAAGCCCATTTACCACACAAATCAGACTTTTACACATTTTCAAAATAGACAAAGTTATACCCAAGCCAGCGAAAGATTCTGCCCATATCCTTGGTAAAGATGCTACTTGAAAGTCCCTGTTTGACTTCATTATTCCATGCAAAGACCTCATCTTCATTCTGAAAGGAAAGACATTGGAAGCTGTTAGATGAAACAGTGTCAGGTCCAATCACTAATGGTAAACGGATTCCATAACATTTACCAGCATAATCGTAGGGGAACTAAGGAGTCAACATCTTCCTAATACAGCGCTTTGTGGGATCTTCCCCTCAAATGAACTTTGAGAAAAACATAAAAAGGGACTCCCCTGGCTGTCCAGTGACTAAGACAGTGCTCCCAACGCTGGGGATCTGGGTTCCATCCCTCATCAGGGAACTAGATCCCTTATGCTGCAACTAAGACTTTCCATATGAAGACCCAGCACAGCCAAACAAATAAACATTAAAACACAAGTACATTCTTCCATTCATGCCACTACATATAAGATTATTTACTAAGTTCACGCCACTACATATAAACATTATTAACTAAGCTCTTATTAAATGCAACACAAACACGCTGACCTGGGCACTGAACATACGTTTATATATTTAATTCTCAGCCAGTGACACAGGCTCAATGTTATACCCAAATTTACAGATCAGGCAAGAGGGGCTAAATGATATGCTCAGGAACTCAAACACGTAGACACACACGACAAAACGTGAAATTACACTTTATGGTCACATTGTGTGGAACAATAATAGGCAATTTAAAGCAAGATTTTAATTCATACAATCACATAATTACAACAAGGTATGTCTCATTACCCTCTAACTGCTCATCATAGTAGCCAAGCCTCGATTCAATCTCTAAGCTTCTGCTGGCAGAGCAGGGCCTGTTGCACACGAGGAAGGAGACCCTCCAGATTACCTACGTCTGCTGAAACCTCTGCAGCCCGTCCGCTGGTACAGGTTGTGCCTGTATGTTCGTATCTTCTCATTTTGCCCACTGATAGATACTGAGCACTCAGACTATCAAACTACCTGGTCCCTTTTGTGCACAAGATGATTCCATAGCATACACACCTCAGAATCAGGTGATGCAGACAATGTGGGCCACATTCTCCATCAATTTCAACACTGGCCCTTGGGTTGTCTCAGTTCCCCTGGCATCTAGCTTAACATGCTTTATTGTTTCAAGTGTTCGGATCATCATCTTTTGTCCTTAACTTTCAAATCTCTACCAATCAGTCATTTTATAAAACCTCCCCAAAAGCTAACTGAGTGAAATTTAATATGCCTTTATTTTCTCCTGGTCTTCTCATTTGTTTCAACATTAAACTAGAGAAAAAAGAGAAGGAATCCACATTTTACCTTGAATTTAAAGACATAAAGAATCGGGGCAAAAGTCTCTGTGTGTACAATGGATGCATCATGGTCAAGACCTGTCACAATTGTTGGTTCTACGTAATTTCCAGGGCGATCCATAACCTGCAGCAGAGAAAGGAAATAAAATCAAGAACATTTGTTTTTGGTTCTTTGGTTCAGAGGATACCATCTTTGCCTATACTTCAAGGTTTTTCTGTTTTTTTTTTGATACGGACCATTTTTAAAGTCTTTATTGAATCTGTCACATTATTGCTTCTGTTCTATGTTCTGATTTTTTGGCAGGGCATGTGGGATCTCAGCTCCCCAACCAGGGATTGAACCCACACCCCCTGCATTGGAATGTGAAGCCTTAACCACTGGACCACCAGGGAAGTCCCATGCCTATACTTTTGGGAAAAAAATAAATATCATTTATAAGTGAATTATTTCTTCAAAATAACTTCCCACATGAATGAAAATTTCTCTGCCACCTATTGGTTCTAACTTAGTTGGTCAGAAAAAGAAAAAAGGGTCAGGGACAGAGAGCTGGGCTATGCATCATCATCAAGTTACACTGAAAAAAACGTAGCTACAGGTGGCTATTTTTAATTCCACTTAATTTTTAAAGAGGTAATCTATATCCATCCTGTTACAATGTACCCCACCCCCTGCCTCCTCAATTTTTACCTTGAAGCCTTAAACCTCACCTTCTCCACTGTGACTAAATTTGAAGACAGGACCTTCAAGGAGGCAAAGTTAAATGAGGTTATGTGGGTGAGGCCCTTATCAGATAGACCTAATTCCTCATAAGAAGAGACACCAAGGACCTCCTCTCTCCAGGCAGACCATGTGAAGACACTGAGAGAAGGCGGCCACCTGCAAGCCAGAGACCTCATCAGGAAGACCCAAACTTGCCAGCTCCTCAAGTTTGGACTCAGCCTCCAGAACTGTGAGACAATAAATGCGGTGCTTAAGCCACCCAGTGTGTGATGCTTTGTTATCGCAGCCCTAGTAAACTAACACACAGTAACACAGAAACCCAAAGCTCCAAAAGTGGATACTGTAGACACCCTCCTAATAAGCTCCATGTAACCAAATTACTAGTCCATCTCCATGTAACTTCTATAAAATATTCCGATGCCAGCAGCAAGCTGCTTGGCCAGTGGTCAGTTCTCCAGTGTGCCTGTACAATTCTGCTCGCACCTTCTGAGCTGTACGTTTGCCAAGAGTCGCCTGTATTTACTCCCAGTTCCATAGGCAGCAGCTATATTTGTTACTGTAATCCTATATTGCATCATGTAACTTAAGTAAATATTACCCAAGGGGGTACAAAGGTTACTTCTAAAAAGATAAAGTTATATGCTTTAAAAAAAAAAAAAAACACACCTCAAGGTAAATAAGTAACAAAAATACAAATATGCATACACATCTCTATCAGGTGAAATGTACGTGTGTCAACGTTAAGAGAAGGATTCTGCTCTCAGAGGGCTTTGTAAGAAATTCAGTTCACTGTGATTTTTAAAGAAGTGAAAATACATTGCAGATAATAAATGATATTTATGGCTTATTCAAGGATGAAAACAAATTTCTATCGTACATGAAGAAAATGCCTTGGGATCTACATCTCAAGAATCAAACAAATGGAGTGTGAAATGAAATGCATATTTTACAGCAAGACAAGAAAAATTTAACCATCAAAAGCTTTCTCTGCCCTATGGCCTCTTTTCTTCCCTCTACTGTGCACTGCGTATCTGTATTATGCGTCAACCAAACCTCCCCATAGCAGAAATACCTGCTCAACCATAAAGAGCAAACACTCTCCTAGCACCAAAAAGACAATTCCTTAAACTAGAACACTCCTTCATTATCTTGTAAGGAGCCACGATGACACTTCTCTCGTCTGTGTAAACTGTCATTTAACATACAGCCCTCTGTCTAAAACACTTTTATAACTGCCTTGACTTCTAACAGGCAGAATGGTTCTCGAAGCTTTCCAAGATGCTGTTCCTGGGTTATAATCCTCATCTTGGCTCAAATAAAATTTTCCATTTCTTTCTTAAACAAACTAATTAATTTTCCATTGACAACAGTAATATGTGTTAAAATAAAATGCTTGTAGTGTGTATTTTTTTGATTCTCTGCCTTCAATGACTTACAAACCACTGCTAAATGTGGATTTAAACTGCACTGAATACAGTCTTCCCATGTACCATGAAAAAGAGGTCTTCGTCTTCCTTCCATACAAACTGCCAGGCACTCAATTCAAAGATAACCTTGGCTCTGAGTTGTGTCTTTTCAGAAATGTTCCACGTGTGTTACACTGTCATTCTTTCAAATATGCACTTACTTCCCTGTTGCAAAAGGAATGCAGAAAAATAAACTGGCAGTCAAGGACACTTCATCCATTTACTCAGAGCCTGCTTGTGTGCAAAAGGAAAAGAAAGTCCTGATCTCAAGTGGTCATTACCTTGCCCCCGTAGACAACGGTGCCACCTTCTTTCTTGGCTTCTTCCACTGCTCCAAGAAACATGCCTACTGCCTGTTTGGTGTGGAGTGGCCCATAGAGAATGTTAGCTGGAAAGAAAACAGGAACGCTCTTCATTTCACCCTAAAAGGCATCATTTTATTATTCTAACAGCTATCCCAATGAGCAGAGCAATCACTTCTGTTTAGAGCAGGAGGTTTCAGCAACCTTTCTCTGTAAAGAGCCGGACAGTAACTATTTAATGTTTGATGTGACACATGTGGTCTCTGCCATGACTACTCAACTCCACCAATGCAGTGCAAAAGCAGCCACAGAAGATACGACTGAGTCCTCATAAGCTTTCTATAGAGAAACAAGGAGGGTCAAATCTAGGCAAAGAGCTATCAATTCATCAGAACACTGCAGTCAAAATATAGGCTCTGCTTATTCATTACAGGGTGACCATTCTCTAAGAACTCATAGGCCCAGCAGTTGTGAACAAGTTAAGGGTGCACAGGGGATCAGGCCAGGGCAGGGAGGCAACAAGGTCAGGCCACGCCAGACTGTAAACTTGCTAAAATGGGGCTCCAAAGGCATCGAAGTTTTAGTCCAAAAGCAATGAATGTGTTAAGCAAGAGAGTGAATTATCTAATTACATTTTTTAAATTGCTTTGGTTATGATGGAAGGCAGAAATGGAAGAAGGGAAGTCAGGTAGGTGCCTCTTGCTACCTTGCCTGAGAGAAGATGGTGGTAACTCCAAAGAGGGAAATGGAGAAGAAGCTCTTCAAACTCACCCCATCTCAAGATCATTTCCTAAGCTCACCAACCAGCTCACATGAAACACTCAGATCCTAACTCGGAGCAGGCTTCTCACCCTAAATGCCCAATAACACCCTGCTTCATAGTCCCTTGGGCCTCTCGAAAAGGGAAAATATACATATATAAGTAGAAAATCAGAAACTCTTGTAACACCAGCAATTAAAAAGAAAATCTCTGAAACCAACCAGATACTCACAGTCCCAAGGGTTCCCAACACGGATCTGTGCGTAGGCCTTTTTAAGTCTATTGACAACTTCATCATGGATGCTTTCGTGTAAGAACTAAATGAAGAAACATTCAAGGGATTAGGAAATATAAATGCACTATTAATAGTCCATATAAATAGTACAAATAAAAGCACAAAATTGCTAACAACGTACAATTTTCTTTTTTTCCTGCAGCCTTTTTTTTTTTTTTTTTTGGCCACATCGTGAAGCAGTGGGATCTTAGTTCCCTGGCCAGGGATTGAACCCATGCCCTGAGCAGTAAAATCTCAGAGTCCTAACCACTAGACAGGCAGGGAATTCTCCAATTTTTCTTAATAGTACTGATTTATACAGGTGACCCTGGAACAACATGGGTTTGAACTGCTCAAGTCACCCTGTATAAAAATATTTTTCTAGAATAAATGCTACAGGACTACATGGTTCACAGTTGGTTGAAACAGAAGATTTTGAATACAGAGGGCCAATGATAAATCATACAGAGGTGTGTAGTACTGGAGTGGATTTTTCTAAAGACTCCTACTGTCCCTATAGAAATTGATTTGGGTTATGACCAATAGTATCCCTTAATATTTGACATGTAATAGAAAGCATAACTATGCATATTTGCTCCAGGACACAAAGGAAAAACAAAAGTTAACCAAATAAAGAAATGCTTGACATTTACATCATTTCATAGTTTGCCATGTAATTAAGACTATATTTTGGAGTATGCCTGTTTCCTTCTAAGCTTTAATGTAATAAATGCTTAAGGTGAACAAATTTAATAAATTATAAATATTTTATGAACATTGATGTTTTTGAGAATTTCAACTGAATAATGCAAAAACAAAGAAAAGATTGATATTCATTCATTGTAAAATATAGAAAAAGTGAAAATGAGAAGTTATGGCAAAAGTAAAGAATTTCCCTACTATCTTATTCTAACTAATTTAGATTATGCTAATCTTACAAAGAATTTGTTCACATTCATTGCGGGTGAGAGGAAAAACTCAAAGCTAATTTCTCCATAATTCAATTTTTTTGTTTTTAATGACAGAAGGAAAACTCAACAATAATTATTTTTAAAAGGGCAAATGTAGCCAAATTTTCTGCCTAATTAAAACTTGTTTGGCACAAGTTTTCAGTAGCACAAGTCATGAAAATCAAGGTTGTATCCCATAAAAAAACATTTTAAAATCCAGCCCAAAACTAAGTGTGGATATTAAACTTCCCAAGCCCCAAACACTGAAGGGAAACCACTCTCATCATTTACGTGCCCTATACACTATACGTACAGACTCAGGCATTTCTCAAGAGAGAATACACACACATTTACTTTCCAAAAAATTATGTCTCATCAAGTCAAATCCAAGACTTGACTTACAGGTCAAAATTTTTTTAATTTTTAAAATATTTTACTACTTAAAATGTCTTTATAAAAAAGCCAGAATTGTCTCTTTTGGCAAACCGTTTCGAAGTTTTCAAATGTTTCGTTGCTGTTGTTCAGGCTCTAAATTATGTCCGACTCTGCGACGCCAGAGGGTGTTTAGGTTGTTTTATTCTCTAAGCAACATGGGACTCTGTCTGCATTGTCAGGGGCAGGATTGAAAGCAGGTCTAATCTCCCAAGTCCAACTCCAATGAGGGCTGGACCACATCCAGCTTGGGGCAGAGCTAAGGCAGAGACCCTGGCTGACCAGCAGAAAGTGCCATGAGCACAGAACAGAGCAGGAGCATCAGTCACGTTCAGGAACTGCAGATGTCTAGTAGCATTTCTATCACACTTCCTGAATGGTACAGTGTGTCAATAAATGGCAACGGAAAAGCACAACACTCTCACACGCCCATGCAGACACTCACCAGGCGCCGCGCGGTGGTACACCTCTGGCCGGCTGTCCCCACGGCTGCAAAGAGAGCTGAGGGGACGACTAAGCTGAGGTCGGCATCCTCAAAAGCTTAGGGAAACAAAACACACCCATTAGTGTTGTGAAGTAGGCAGACAAGGTACTTGACACTAAACGGTGTAAGATGATGCCTTTAAGAGCGCAGGAAGAGAACATCAGAACTATTTCTGTAAGACGAGCAGGTTCACACTGCAGAGGCAACTTCTCTCCCAGGGAAAATGATACGAGAACAGAGCGATGAGTTCATCCTATTCTGCCCTATTTTATCTTTCACCTCTCGGGAGTTTCTGGTGCTGACTAAGCCTTGTCTGCACCCCAAGTGATCTCTTCTATAAGACACCGTTGCCTCTGTCAGTTTTACTTGCCTCCAGCCTCAACCCTGAGGCCGATTACAATGGCAACTTCCCTGGGCCAGAGAGCCCACTGGGACCCTTCTGAATTATTACCACCATCAGACCAAGCTCTCAAACAATATCAACACCCTCACCTTCATCAGTCCATCCCCTTAAATGCCACTTGTTTCCCCCTCTACAGACGTTTTTGCAAATCTCTCAAACCCCTCGTGCCCTTTACTCCTGGCACCAGATGACCTCACCCTGCACTTCGTGGAAAATCTTGGAGTGATCACACACCAAGCCCTTCCCTGCTTCCTCTGCAACTCTGAAGAGATCAATGCAAAATCACCTCCAGATTCCCCTCCGCTTTTGTCTATATTCCTTCCTCCTCCTCTTCTGCCCTCTGAAGAAAACACTAGCCTTGTCTTTACAAGGTTAGCCCTTCCAGTGATACACTGTATTACTTGTAACTCCTTCCTTTCCATCCCTTCCATAAACTTACAGTCCCAATTGCCTTTTACATCCTCAATCTTCCCCTGTCCAGTCGACTAGCATTCTCAGACTAACGTGATGGTTAAGAAGGTAGTTTGTACAACCAAACAGACCAAGGTTTTCATCCATCCCCATCCCTTTTTTAGTTGTGTTATTATACCTTTTTAAGCCTCAGTTTCCTCATCCATAAAATGGAATACTATTATCTGGGGTACTAATGGACAACAGGAAGGGGTTTCACAAAGAGAGCTGTGCTCCGGGGTCTCACTGCCAGGATACAAATGCTGACTCTGTCACTTCAGGCACGAATCATTTTAAGCCTAAGTGTAACCTTCAAATGAGATTAATAAAGGTGTCTGCCTCATGGGACTGTTGTGGGGATTAAATGACATATGGCTTATCACAGTACTTGTCAGATGCCTAGTGGTCAATACATGCTAACTGAATTTTTTAATCAGCTCTCTTTTACAAGATCAGAAGTTCATCCAGAACAAATCCTTCATCATACACTTTTTCTATTCTTGGTGTCCCCCACAAACACAAAAGCATTAAACACGATAATGCCAGCAATGTACAATTAGGAAGTTTTTTTATCATAAAATTCATGATTCTATGAAGTCTCAACCAACTGATATTCATTATATTATCCAAAAGTTATGCTGGTAGGCTATTTCCTTTTGTGTCAAACAAGTGAAAAAGAGGATTAATTAATCTCTAAGACTATAGCTAAATGATACAATACCTTAAGGAAGTGTTCCTTCCCAATATAAAAGCACTCAATATTCCACTGAAGACAGACTAGTATTTCTGGGAACAGATCATATACGAGTGACTTATTTATTCTAGAGAAACATGTGGTCAGTTTAAAAAAAATAGGAGAACAAGAAACATGCCCCATTAGAAAGTCTCACACACAGGTTCTAAGCCCCAGATAACATTTTCCAAACACGAACACACTGTGTTCTGTCTCATAAGGAAAAGTTCCCATGCACAGGAGTTAGATCTCAAACAACACAGGACAGATGAGTTCTCACATGAGTTCTACACATTCAGGATGACTACTGAAGATATGTCAACCAGAAAACAAACAAAAAAGGCAGCCTTACCTATAATGGCATTGTTTCCTCCAAGTTCTAATAAACTTCTCCCTTTAAAAATACATAAACACAAATTAATGCCTATTTCAATTTATTGCACACACCTGCAAACCACAGCCTACCCTACTTGTTTTACTTTCAGACTTAAAATATAGCATGAGCATAAATCAGTTGTACCTTAAGGAAAAGAAAAAAGAATGAGCATCGCATTAATGTCAGGATGGCTGACTTTAATAACTGTACAATGGTTACAGGACAGAAAGTCCTCGTTCTTAGGAAATACACGAACATATTTAAAGGAATACAATGTCTTCAGCTTTCTCAAAAGGTTAAAAAACAATATACTCTCACAATATATATGAGTTTTTGTGTGTGTATGTGTGTGCGTGCTGCTGAAAAGTGATTTTAAAAACGGGGCAACTGACTGGTAAAACTTGTTAAAGAGAATACAGGATTCTTTGTGTTAGTCTTGGAATTTCTCTAAGCTTGAAATTATATCCCCTTAAACTCCAAACAGTTAGTGTAAAATGGTACAATCACTGAGGAAAATTATATGACAATGTGACAATCTTCCAAGAACTTAAACACAGTACTACCCTAAGATCTAACAATTCCACCTCTGGGTACTTAACCATAAGAAGTAAACAGGGACCTGAGAAATATTTGCAACAGCATTTTTCACAATAGTTAAAAGGTAGAATCAACCCAAGTATCTACCGACAAATGCATAGATAAATAAACAGTGGTATATCCACACAATGGAATATTATTCGGTCTTAAAAAGGAAGTTCTGACACACGCTACAACATGGGTAAACCTTGAAGATACTATGCTAAGTGAAATAAGTGAGACACAGAAAGACACCTACTGTATGATTCTACTTATAAGAGCAGGTTCTTAGAATAGTCAAGTCTGAGACAGAAAATAGAATGCTTGTTCCCAAGGGCTGGGAGAAGGAAGAAATGGGGAGTTGGTTTTTAATGGGTCGACAGTTGGGAAGACAAAAAGTTCTGGAAATGGATGATGGTGACAGTTTCACAACAATATAAGTGCAAATGTACTTAATGCAATTGAATTGTACAGTTAAAATATATATATACACACACACATATATATATAAAAAAACAAATGTTTAAGTTTTGTTATATATATATATACATATATATTACCACAATAAAAGAGTTTAAAAATTACGTGCTCATTGTAGAAAATTATTTGGGAAAAAAAAAAAAGAATCAAATAAGCCAGAGGCATGGCACAAGTTACCATGAAATCTCTCCTCATAGTTTGATACAGTGCCTTCCAATCTCTTTCCTATACATCTATATTCAGCTGAGATCATAATAATCAATTTTGCTTTATTTCCTTAATAAAAACCTATACTTCTCTCTGAATTAAGAGCTTTTTTTAAAAAAAAAAAAATCACCATATAGCATTCCATCACAATAATATAAGCCAACTTTTATTTAACAACTTCTCTAGTGTTAGATATATTGGTTATTGATTACCTACCTCTCGATCACTTACTTAGGTCAGGGCCAAAGGGTATGAATGTTAGAGCTCCTGATACACACTGCCAACTTACATTCCAGGAAGGTGTACAGGAGGCTGTGTACACCATTCTCATTTTACACTCCTGAGCACTGAGATTTGAGATTTGTTTGCCTCAACTAAGAGCTGTGTTTACTACTGATCTTTTAAATATATATTTATTTTTTCTTAACTGCATTTCAAAATCGGCTTCTATGTAAGTAACTTTTATTTACTTGTGATA
The DNA here is from genome assembly GCA_007570785.1 of Antilocapra americana. Classification (NCBI taxonomy): domain Eukaryota; kingdom Metazoa; phylum Chordata; class Mammalia; order Artiodactyla; family Antilocapridae; genus Antilocapra; species Antilocapra americana. Next base: position 22,293,604 of record ML661896.1, read on the forward strand.
TCAAGAGCATATATGACAACAGGAGAATATGTTCTCACCTCCACTACTCTGAAACAGTTAAGCATCAAATGGATTTTTATTTTTAAAGAATTTTTTTTTTAATGAATTTATTTTTGGCTCTCTCGGATCTTCCTTGCTGCACAGGCTTTTCTCTATTTACAGAGAGAGGGGGCTACTCTCTAGTGTGTGGGCTTCTCATTGAGGTGGCTTCTTTTGTTGCAGAGCACGGGGCTCGTGGGCATGTGGGCTTCAGCAGTTGTGGCTTCTGGGCTCAAGAGCACCAGGTCAATGGTTGCACACAGCTTAGCTGCCTCAAGGCACGTAGGATCTCCCTGGATCAGGGATCAAACCCATGTCACCTGCAGTGGCAGGTGGATTCGTTACCACTGAGCCACCAGGGAAGCCTAAAGCATCAAGGGGATATTAAATTACGTGGGGGTGGGGCCGTTACTACGAAAGCCACCAAGAGCCACATCATAAATGAGAGAAGAGACGCAAGTCTACACCGCGTTCACTCTAGGTCCTGTACTCTGAATGGTCCTGTTTAAATCGCGAGTTTTCTTCTTTTACTTGCTAAACTGGTCTGATACAGATTAATAAATACATTTGATATGATTCTACTACAGTCCGTTAGGGAGGGAATGACATCCTTTTCCAAATTATGGTATTATATCTGCTGGTAATATTAACCCACTGTTAACTGTATCTTTTCTTTTACTTGGACAGTCAGTCAAATAATCCAATTTTTAGAGTGCACATCCATAGTTGAGGGCATTAAAATGCTCATTATAAAGCCAACACTTACCAAACCTCTCCTGTACCATGAGGGCCACCTGTTTTCCCACCTGAGTGCTCCCGGTGAAGGACAACAGGTCCACTCGCTCGTCCTTGGCCATTGCTGTGCTGCAGGGGAACAGACACGGTCACCCAAGCAGAGAAATCCAGCAACGGTGGCATCTGACAGCGCTTAACCCATTCTGGGAGCTCTCCATAAACAGAAACCACCTCAAGGATGTTGTTAAGGAAGATATTCCTTCTTGTACTGATGGGTGACTGGACATTTCAACTGTAGCATTTCCTTGATAAGCATCTCAGTTATTTTGAAGTCTCTTAAAACTGATTCTTTCGAGAATTAAAAGTTCAGGGACTTCCCTGGTGGGCCAGTGGTTAAGGCTCCACGCTCCCAACGCAGGGTGCATGGGTTCAATCCCTGGTCAGGGAACCAAGATCCTGCATGCCGCGTGGCTTGACCAAAAACAAACTCTTCAAAATAAAATAATTAAAATAGATTTTTGAAAAAGCATTAAAAGTGCAAAGACTGTAGGGAAATATCCTAATCATCCCTCATGGAAGCTGACTTAGAAAGTCTGTGCTAGGATTTCCAGTTTCTAAGGAAGGTAGACCAGACACTGTCAATCTGAACCTCCTTGCTTATAGCCCAGTGCTTCAGAGGGTGTGGTGTGTGCCAAGCAAGAGAGATTCAGACCAATGCCGGGCTGGAAATGCTTGATGACACTGCGCATGTGGGCTTCCCCAGGTCAGTTCAGCACACAGAGGCACGGACGCTCAAGGGGGTTGCTGCTCAAAGCCCTCCTGCACACACTACTGTTATCATCTGAGCTATACCAAGGCCAACTTGAAGGACTGCACGTCCTAAGTGCAAGAACAGAGTGGGTCAAAGGATAGACATGTTTTAAATGACATTTAGATAACACTTCACTATATGCACTCTTTATATGGGAGTTGTATTTTCTAAACAAAATTTCTCAAATGTTCTCATTTATCTAAAAAAAAAAAAAAAGTCTTTACTACTCCTTTTTGAGACTGCCCATTTAGTACAATAGATGGAGACAAGAGTAAGACTTTCACCATACCAGTAAGGGTTCTAAAACCTAACTCCTAGGAAACGTCACCTAATAAAAAGTCCAGCCCAGTAGATCCAGTTTTTACCATGGTTCAGAGAAAGCATAGCCCTTTCCAGCTGAAAAAGACATTGTGGCATCCTGACAAATGACAGAAGCCAAATACAAAGGCAATGTGTTGCATGATTCCATTTATAAGAAATATCCCAGACAGGCAAATTCAGAGACAGGAAGTAGAAGCGGGGTTGCCAGGGAAAGACGGACAGGACGTGACTGCTATGGGTATCGGGTTCTTTTGAGGCGAGGGTAACAAAAATGTTTTGGAACCAGGTAATGAGCATGGCTGTACAACACTGTGACTATTCTAAAAACCACTGAATTGTACATTTTTAAAGAGAGAATTTTATGGTATGTGAATTACATGGCAACTTTTGAAAACAATACATCAGAAGTTGGCTCTCCAAGGTTCCCTTCTTTGGTCACGGAAGAACCCAGAGAACAGGCTACGTGTCCTTGGTGGGGAGTGGAGACACCAGAGCACAAGTCGACAGTTCTGCTTTGTAAGTGAGCACATTGATAAATCAAGCGTCAGGAAGCCACAGGCTGCACGCCAGCACAGTACTGTGTCACTTTAGAACACAAGCACCTTACAACAGTAGCTCTGGGCGATGAAAAAGACAATCCTCACTCACCCTCCAACAACAGCTACATATTAATGAAGTGAAGCCCAGTGAGATCCATAACAGTGAAGATTTCAAAACAGCGCTCTCACCTCCTCCTCTATACTGGGTTTTGAAATTCTAGTAAAGACGATTCTAGCTGATCATCCCACGTCCTTCAGCAGAAAGACGCTCCGGGCCTGCTGACTTACCCGATATCCGCCCCACCGCAAGCCAAGGAACAAATCGCACCAGGCAGCCTGTTGTCCTCCAGAACTTTGGCTATTATCCTAGAAAAGAGAAGGCGATTCTAAGGAAGGGACAGATTTAATTTCTTACCATATTTGGAAAAATAATAAATTCCAACCACTTGGCTTTCCCTTTTCAACTTTCTCTCCCATCCCTCAAATATCCAGGCCTAGATTTCTCTTCAGATACTAGAGGAGGTTTTCAAACACTTAAACACAGAACTTTCTTTTCCCCCCAAAAGAAACTTCAGAAGAAGACAGGAAAAATACATAAAAGACCTAAAGCATCGGTCAGGAAGTTCAACTGATCCCTGTTCTTAAATATTTTCTGCCTGACTATGAAGACATCTGGTTCAAAGTGGTAAAGTGATTGCAGGGCTTTTCTGGGGCAGGTGGGGGAGCTCTTGCTCACCACAAACCCATTAAAATTATGTTAAATAAATAAAAAGGGATATACGGAATAAAACCCAGAAAGATGAAGAAAACGAAGGATAGTTCCCATTAGCCATGAGAGGTTTTGCCGCATCTCTTCCAACCAGAGCCAGCGAGAGAAATGGTAAAGGATGAGAAGGGAAAGAGGTTCCCCAAACCAAGAGGGGATGTGGAGGAAACAGCAGAGGGCGCAGGACCTGACTGCAGAACCCCAAAAAAGTTCAGGACTCGTGTCTACTGGCTTCCCACCAGCCTCTTAGTCAGGAAATAGTGCCCCACCCACCAGACTAAAGTAAGGTGGAGGAGCACAGTCTTTTCTTAAGTCTGCTGCTTACAACTTAGACTGAGTCAAAATGAGAAACACAGTTCAATGCTATTTAAATCTGATTTTAAGTTGTAAAATACGGCTCCAGTAATTCAGATTTCTCTGAAACAGGGTTCTTTCGTTGATATTCAGCTTCCTGTGGAGCAGGTGCCTCAATGGGGCAAAAATTCTTTTGATCCATCACCCCAAGCTACTGGCTACTTTCTACCTGAAATTTCATAAAGATCTAAATCTTATACCCACTTCCATAAAAAAGACACATTATCATACTCAAGTAAATTCTCCAACTGGCCCCCAACGTGTCCTTTTCAGCTGTTTGCTTTCCTCCACCCATCAAGGCTCACACACTGTAGTTGTCATATCTGAGACTAAGGATCAGGTTGTATAATTCTCTCCAGGGACTCAGGGTATATCTACTGTTTGCACAAGCAGCTGATTGCACCTGAAGGTAGGCATTTTGCTTTGCACCTGTGGGTAAAAGTTAATCAAACCCTCTTTCCCTAATTCATGAGAATCTGACCTTGGGTTAACTCTTCAGTTTTCTTCCTCAGGTTACCTGATAAAAGCCAATGTCAACAATGCTATCTAGACAACATGGCTCAAGGTAAAAGCAACCCCTGACTGATCACCCCCATCTAAACTGGAATAATGACCTGAGAACTGTGACCGGAACTTCATGCTTTTGCTCTTCTCTGGGGGCAGTGGCTTCCGTAATTACATGTCCCTTATGAGTGGCTGAAAGCCACGCATAGAAGAATTGTTACAAGACTTTTTGATTTCTGTGGGACATTGACTTTCTAAGCCAAGGTAACCCCTTTCCAGTGTAGATCTCAGCTCCTTTGCCCCAAATAAACTGCTCCAAAAACAACGAATGGAGAGAAATACCTGTACCTGATGCTGTCCTCCCAGAAAACTATGTTCCTGTCCTATATCCTTCTGAACAGACAGGTACAATACATAGTCATCTTATGAGTCTGAACAGCAGCTGCATTTAAAAACTCTCAGTGAAAAAAAATAAAAATAAAAACTCCCAGAGGATGGTATGATACATTTGGTTAACTCCAGCACAATACAGCATCATTTTACTTACTGTCTCCTACCCCAAAAATCAGATGATATTCTCAATCATCTAAAAAAAAATCGGCGGGGGGGAGGGAGGAGGGAGGGGGGTTCCGGAGGGGAAGCATGTGTAAACCCATGGTGATATCATGACAATGTGTGGCAAAAACAATAAAAAAAAAAAAAATCGGCCATGTTCCTATATGAACACCTCAAACCTTTCAAAGGTTTAACCAAATAAATATTTAAAAGCACAAAGAATAACTCTGTGCTTTAGAATACCAAAGCAACAACTGAGAATATCAAAATAATTTAATCAGCTATTTTATAACACCTGGCCAATCAGTTTACCACGTTAATATTGTTTGCTTTTTTTTTTTTTTAAGGATTATTTTTAAAAATTGCCTAGCGGAATCTCACCATTTCTGTGTTTTGTATATGGGTTCTTTTAATATTTAACTTGAACCCTTGCCTTGAAAGACATTGTTTCCTCAATATCACACATTCCTTTCAGTACTGACACACACTATTCTCTTATCCGACTTTTTGCTTCCTAAGCCAGTGTTCCTAAATGATCTTCTAATATTAAGGACCGGCTCATGAATCGACTCCATCACAAGCTCTCTGCCAATAATCCTTAAGTCAGAGAATGCGGCCATGCAAACAATGCCTCATCAAGGGCCCATCATCACCCTACACAGGAAGCCATTTTCCTCTATACATTCTCTAATTCTGGAATGATAAATTAGTAACATTGATTTTATGACCTAACTAGTGTTATCATGTCTCCAAACAGTAATTTTTAACCAAAAGATGAAATACATTTTAGACAGTGTCAGAAGAATCAGCTGAATAATATAAATAACCGTTTCTTTGTTTTGCTAAGGTCTGTTAAACAAGAGCAATAAAAGTATCGGCCTGAGTAGAAATTAAGACCATTAACATGCTACATAAGTTACAGCATATAGTCCCTAAATTGCAAGACTATTTCCTCTCCACTGGATTTATTTTTATTTTGCAAGTGACAAAAAAAAAGTTTTAAGAGTTCAACATTTTTATCAGTATCTGGCATGTTTCCCACAACTTAAATGACATGGCCCTGAAAAGGATCTGTAAACTACACAACGATATAAAAATGTTATCACAATCAAAGAACAGAGTTTATCCAGATCCTATGCTAAAATAAATCTGATACTTTCATGTCAGATAAAAAATTCAGTGCCTATCAATCACCCTTTTAAGATTACCCCAGACCCAGGAAAAAGAAAGCCACACATACTTACTTTGTGACAGCTACACTAATGAGGGAAGTGGTAGGAGCTCCTTTCCTTTTTAAGAGTAAAAAATAAAAACAAAAAATCAGCTTAATTTGGTGAAAATCAGAAATACCTTTTATTTTCAAGCAGAAGCAACAGTCTTTGCGAGAAAAAGTTCTAAATAAATAACAGAGCCTCATAATTGAAAGAGAAATCAATCCTTCAGCTTGGTGCCTCTGGGGCCCGGGAACTATAAAACTTTCCTAAGTATACAAATGGCACTGAGCAGTTCCGAACCTGCTTGCTGCACTGATCACAAGAACAACACTAAGATGAGTACATATTAGTGGGACAGACACAAAACGGGCAAAGACAATTCTCCTGGTTTTCCTGGTTTAAGTTCCTCCACTGAACATGAAAGCTAAATGCAAGCTAATGTTTCATCATCTATTAACACTGACATTTCCGCAGTTAACTTTTACTACTGCATATTTTACAGTGATGTAACATTTAATACAGCAACGGGAATACTGGCCAAGTGCCTCAGAATCACTTGGGAATTCACTATCAAATTTTTATTGAATTAAAAAAAAAAAGAGAATTGTGTTTTTAAAAGAAGGTTGTGACTTATCACAAGTTCTCTTTCCCCTCCTGCTTGGTCATTTAGTTTTCTGTTTGTGAAATGTAGCATAATGAAGACTGTATCTGGTGTTCAGCTCAGTTAGTTCAGTCACGTTCGACTCTTTGCCACCCCATGGACTGCAGCATGCCGGGCTTCCCTGTCCATTATCAACTCCTGCAGCTTCTCAGGGATTTGGCTCCCAGTTTCTGGCATACCCAGTAGCAATAACCTTGGAACTGTCTGAATGATAGAAAGGCCTTTGTTATGCTACTGAGGTAACTAGTGCCCCGCCCCACAAGATAGCTTGAGGATGGGAGTTGGTGATGAGAAAGATCAACCATGGGGAGGGAGGGAGGAAGACTTGAGTTCAGCCACGTGTACAATGATTTACTCACTCATGCCAATGTCATAAAAACCCCATAAAAATTCTGGACGCCAAAGCTCAGTGGAGCCTCCTGGTTGTGAAAGTGATATGTCCTGACCTCACAGGCAGCGGGCAGGGATGCTCTGTGTTTGAAACCCTTCTAAACCATGCCCTAAATGTATCCTTTACAATAAAAGCGCAACCATTAAACACTGCACTTTCTTGAGTTCTGTGGACCATTCTAATGAATCTACTCAAACCAATGTGTGTGCTGTGCTTAGTCACTCAGTCCTGTCTGACTCTTTGTGACCCCACGGACTGTGGCCTGCCAGGCCCCTATGTCCAGGGGGATTCTCCAGGCAAGAATACTGGAGTGAGTTGCCATGTCCTCCTCCAGGGGATCTTCCCAACCCAGGGATCGAAGCCAGGTCTCCCGCACCGGAGGCAGATTCTTTACCATCTGAGCCACCAGGGAAGCTCTACTGAAACCAGCGGTAACCTCCAAATCTGTAGACAGCCAGTGAGAACTGCAGATGTCCTGAGGACTGGGAACATTTGCAGCTAGCATCTTAAGAAGGAGGAGTCTTACGGAAGACTGAGCACTTAAACAGGTGGAGTCTGACACTGCATCCAAGCAATTAGTGTCAGAATTGAATAACAGTATACTTGCTTGGGGCAGAAATAACTAGAAGAAACAGGATATAAGGTTGTGTCAAAAAGTTAAGTCAAAAAATATAAATTTTACCAGTGGTAATATATGTAAATAACTAAAACCCAGCATTTCACAACTAGCAGGTGGGACTTGCTGTGTTAACGGATATAGCAGAAAACATTTCAATGCATTTGTAATACTTTCAGTAATACCTGAAAATGGAGACTTTTACCATCTAACTACTGGAAAAGAAAATGAGCCATTCTTACCAAAGGCAGGCGTTCCCACAGATCATGGCAATGGCGTTGTTCCAGCCATACACAGCCACAGGGAAGTTGAACGCAGTTATGATTCCAACCAGGCCTACAGGATTCCACTGTTCAATGAGAGCATGGCCAGGTCCTGAAGTTGGAAAAGGCATGGAACACACTTAAACACATTAATTTAATGTCTGCCGAGGTCACAAGAACAAAGTCTACAATCTTTCATTTTCAGAACAAAGATGCACCAGATCATGTAGGGACTACAGATGCTGATCACCTAACACAGCTGGGGGACACTAGAACATTCATCAACATACAACAAAAGATGTTATTACCAGACTATCTTATAAACCAGGAGGATATCCATTAAGCCTCTACTCCTCAAAGGAACTCTGTGTGGATCAGGGCAGTGCCAATTCCATCTGGGAGACAAAGAAACTGTAGAGAGTAAACGAGACGCGTCCTCGGTGATGCGATCGCCAAGGGCAGGACGTGACCATCACACAGGAGTCACGACTCTCTCGTCCATGTTCCTGACGGTGCCCGATGAAGCCCTCAGCTCATCTGAATTCAGGACAAGGTGACTCATGTACAGGGGGAGAAAAGTCTTAATAATTACATAAACGTTGAAGGAATCAATTGTACACACCTTTACATACCTATTGGAAAACCGAAAGTATCAATTAAAATAGTTGTCTCTTATAGACAAGCTTAAATCACCATAATCCCGCAAGTTGTTGCCGTTCAGCAGCTCAGGCGTGCCTGACTCTTTGCAATCCAAGGGCCTGCAGCGCCCCAGGTTTCCCTGCCCCTCATCATCTCCCGGAGTCTGCTCTAACTCAGGTCCATTGAGTTGGTGATGCCGCCCAACCACCTCACCCCACAAGAGCCCTATTTAATCAAAGGCAGCTGAAGCAGTGAAGACCCACAGCGAGGAGTGCGAAGGTTCACGAAACCTGGCTAAAAGCATCAGGAGGGCGGCACTCCCGGCCATGTACCTTTCTGGCCACGCTCACCCTGCCAGCAAGAACAGGGAGCCCTCCACTTGCTCCACCTCACTCCCAGGCCCTCCCTTAGACAGGGAACCCTATTCTCCCTAGAGGTGATGCGCTGGTACAGGCTCTTCCTCACAGAGCGTGCCTTCTCCTCTCTGCCCTCCCCTCTGTATCCTTCTCTCCAGGGAGACCGCATAGCTCTGATGACCTGACTCCCCCCGCTCGCCACACTCTGGAAACCCCATCACTACTGAGCTGCCCCCAGGATAAAGTCCAAACTCCAGGAAAGTCCCTTCCCATCTCTCCCTTCATACTGCACCCTCCAGCAGAGCTGAAAAGTTCTCCCATCTTAAGCTTTCACCCAGGCTTCTTCCCAGTTCAAAACCACTCCTGGGAATACCCTGGCAGTCCAGTGGTTAAGATTTCATGCTTCCACCACAGGGCACAGGTAGGATCCCTGGTTGGGGAACTAAGTTAAGATCCTGCATGCCACGTGGCCAATATGTAAAAATAAACAAAATTAAAATGCAAGGAATCTACAGCTTTATACATTTCTTGAGAGAAAGGACTACACTTTTTCAACCAAGTATTACCTATTAAATCACTTGGCAGACACTCAACAAGCATTCATTGAATTAATGAAGTCAAAGTTACCCAAGAGCTTCTGCATAAATGAATGATCTATTTTTTTAATGTGTAAGCAATTGAAAAGGATTTTAATTGGTGTGTCAGACATTACAGCAGATAAAAATCAAAGCTACTTGCTTGCACATATATACCTCCCCAAATTGGCAATTTACTTTAACTCTGAAAAACCTCTGAAAAGTGTTCAACATAAAATTAACCTTGGCTAATGGGAATCACGGTTACATACCAAATTATGGACAATAACTGTACATTTGAAAAGAACTCCCTCTTTCTACCAGCAGGGAATTTGCCCAGTATCCCAAGAGGAAACAGAAAAATGTAATTTTGTTTAAATGTCTTTTCCTGATTATAAATGTAACCTAATTCCCAGTGTGGAAACTTTGGAAAATATAGAAGAAAGACAATGCCAACCATTAACAGCTCTGCCTTAACAGATAACCACCATCACTACTTCAGGAGATTTCCACCGCTGTGCTTTCAATACAATCGCACGAATTTACCTGATTTGTTCCATTGACACGGCAAACACTACAAACTGTGTAAGCCCTTGTCCCCATCACTGAGTACAAGGCTGCAGCACAGTTTAACTGCCAAAGACTGAAAATACCCTAAATATCTATTACTTGACAACTGGTCATCCTTACAACAAAACAGCCATAAAAAAAAAAAAATGAAGGAAGCACCTTATTGGAACAATATGAAACAATTTCTAAGATACATTAGGTAGGAAAAAAGTATAAAACAGAACACATGATTTGCTACATATCTGTCTGCACCTGAAAAAGCTCCAGAAAGATATACTTGAGAAATCAGAAACATTTGATACATTCATGGGTATACTATGGAGTATCCCACAGGGAGGAGAAGTAAAAATAAGTACAACTTTCCTATAAAGTTTGTGGTTGGGGGAGGCAATCTTTATGATCTCTTGACAATATCTGCTAATAGACTGCCAAAATTATTTGCTCAACCTTTGTCATGATTGGACTTTTAGGCCATTTCCATTGTTTCCTGTTGATGGGACAATGCACACCTTAACACTTGAACCTCAGTTGCATTTCAGTTTATTTACTTAAATCAAGATTTCGGAAACCTGCATTAAATATTTTGGGGATAGATATTTTTCCAAACTATTTTCCAAATAAGATTGGTAATTCACTTCACAAAGTCTCCATAAAAAAGTGTCACCCATGAACTTGCCAACTCTGTTCTTTATCTTAAAAAATTTAAAGTTTAAGCATCTTGATCTGATTATTTTCACCTGTTTTGACTTTCTTAGTAAAGAAATTCGGAGAAGGTAATGGCACCCCACTCCAGTACTCTCGCCTGGAAAATCCCATGGATGGAGGAGCCTGGTAGGCTGCAGTCCATGGGGTCGCTAAGAGTTGGACAGGACTGAGCGACTTGACTTTCATTTTTCACTTTCATGCATTGGAGAAGGAAATGGCAACCCACTCCAGTATTCTTGCTTGGAGAATCCCAGGGACGGGGGAACCTGGTGGGCTGCCATCTATGGGGTCGCACAGAATCAGACACGACTGAAGCGACTCAGCAGCAGCAGTAAAGAAATTAAAGACATTTTCATATACAAGTATTTTGTACAAACTGCTCACAAACCAGAGAATTTGGGGGAGTTCTGTGTTTCGGAGTGCAATACTTAGCAGATCTGACTTTCGCTGCTTACTTTCAGAAGGCAGGATGGGTCCCCCAATCATCCGAGATAAACCAACAGCATAATCACAAACATCCACGTATTCCTGAACTTCTCCCACACCTTCCACCAAGATCTTCCCCATCTCCAAAGACACCTAAAAATACAAAAGACCAAACAGCATTTTTCCAACAGAATTCATGCTTTAAACATTAAATTCAAAACATTAAAAGCAAAACATTTTGTTTCTGCTTTGTGAGGGTTATAAACCACAGTCTGTTATTATTTTTCTGAAGAATTTTAAAGTTCAAGAATTGTCTTCACATTTTCCTGTCCATCTTGTTCATCTTTCCTCTAAAAAATGATTTTTGAAGTATATGTTACAAATTTATATATATATACATATATTTTGACATACATAAACTATGACCTTAAAAAGATCACAATCTTATACACAAAAATAAGAAATAGCCTTATTCCTCACAAAAGTACTATATATTTACTAGAAAAATACTTTACCAAGCTTCCTAGTACTTGGATCTTCTCCCGCAAGGCATCACCAATCTGTCTCACTACTTCTCCTCGCTTTGGAGCAGGAATCTAAAGAAGAAATGGCATTTCAGTGTCTGCTGAAAAATTTAAGCTCACATCTATTAACACAGTACTAATGTGCTATAAAAGAACAAAGCACAACCACATCAAAAACATCTGTTTTGATCCCATCAGTGTCTGATGTGACAGGCCTTAAAATCCATTCCAGAGATCAAGAAAATATACAGATGACACATTATTGGTGAGCAAGGACTTTGCCAAGTACAGAGGAAATTCAGATTGAACACAACTTTCGGTGATGACTCTGCGTGCTTGATTGTTTATCCCTTCAGTCGTGTCGGACTCTCTGCGACCCTATGGGCCATGGCCTGTCAGTCTCCTCTGTCCATGGGATTTTCCAGGCAAGAATACTGGAGTGGTGAGATGAGTCTAGAAAGCTCTAAATACCTTACATAACCTGTAACCCTATATGATTTCCAGTGATGTTTTCATATGGGTCAAATTGACGGCAAACCCAAACCCTAAATTCAGCGTTCTTAGGCTGGTGTCCAAAATCCATTCAAATCATACCATTCACTCATGGAATACTTTCTGAGCACTTACTGTGTGATATCAGCAATACTAGGCACAGGGGCTAAAATAATTGAGGCACTCATGGAGCTGAAGGCTCTTCTTCATTCTCTCTTCCCCAAATGTACACCAAATATCCTTGTATAGTTTTTCTAATCTAAGGGTAGCCTGGCTTTCTATTAACATTTAAAATGCATCCTGCGCCCCCACTGCTTTGAACAGGCAATTCTACTTCTGGAAACTGAACATATACATTAAGTGTACAAAAGTATGGGTTACAACAGCATTTACTGTGGTGCTGTTTCCAGTAGAGAAACAAAAACTATCCAAATGCCCATCAGTGTATGATTGGTTAATTATCGGAAGCCATAAAATGGAGGGCTTCCCTGGTAGCTCAGATGGTTAAGAATCAGTCTGCAAAGCATGAGACTGGGGTTCAATCCCTGGGTTGTGAAGATCCCTGGAGGAGAGAATGGAAACCCACTCCAGTATTCTTGCCTGGAGAATCCCCATGGACAGAGGAGCCTGGTGGGCTACAGTCCACGGGTTCACAAAGAGTTGGACACGACTGAGTGTCTAAGCACAGAACAGCACATAAAATGTCTGGACACTTTCTAAAAAGAATAAAGCAGATTTATAAGGAAAAACTTTAAAGAGCCATAACAAGACAACAAAATAAAAAGCAAGATAATGCATATGGTAAGTAAACTTTTGCTTAAATTTGATGGAATATACAATAAGAGGTTAACAGTTACAATTTCCAGGAAATGGAATCATAACACTTCAATTCTCTGCATTTTGTAAGTCTGCAACATTTGCCATTTTTATGATACACAGCACTCTTTTGGAAACAGTAAACAAAAATTGTAACGTTAAATGAAACAGCAAAGATTCTCTGTATTTTCTAAGGCATTGAATGACTTGAACCGAATTTAGCCCACACATTTATAGCCTTAGCAAATTGGTTAACTTCAACTCAGAATGGCTAATTCAGTACACGACTATTCTGAGCTTATTTATTCTTTCAGTCTTTGAACCACCACTTACTGCACACATTTTATGTGCCCGATAAGTGTGCTATTCCCCAGGATTCAAGGGAAACAAGGCAGCTAGATTCAAGTCCACTGGGGATGGCAGACACAAAACAGATTATAATCTCACATGATACGCGCCCTGATGGTGGCAGACTACACAAGTGGGCCACCTGTGAGTATTAACCCAGCTTTACTTGGGGGCAAGGAGGTAGGAGGGAAACGGGCTTTTTAAAGAGCTGAGGCCTAAAGCACGATTAGTATTTGCCATCTGAAGAGGTAGATAAAGTAGAGGGAAATTATGGGGGACAGAGAATATAACATATGCAAAGGCTAAAAGGCAAGAGAATATGATAATTTCGGGAAACTATAAAGATTTCAAAGAAGTAGGAACGGAAAGTAGGGGCCACACTGCAAAGGACCATGTAAAGGATCTAAAGAGCAGTGGGGAAATCACTAGGGGATTTTGTACAGTGGTGAGAAAAATCACAGTGCATTTTAATTTTTTAGCTGCATCATGCAGCATGCAGAGACTTAGCTCCCTGATCAAGGACCAAATCCAGGCCCACTGTAGTGGAAGCACAGTCTTAACCATTGAACCACCAAAAAAGTCCCTCACAGTGCACGTTTTAAAATACCACTCTAGATGTGGTATAGAAAATGTTATCAGAGGGAGGAAAGACTCAGGCAGGAAAACTACAAAGCCAGACAAGAGACGGTGACTGTCTGGACCACAAAAACAGCGATAGAGATAAACAGAATTTAAACTGTTAAGACTTGGCAGCTGATCAAGTCTCAACCCTGGGTACACATTAGAACCCACCACCCAAGGTTTGAACTACGTTCCATCTCAGACCACTCAAACTTGACTTTTTTTTTCCTTTCTTCTCACTTTCAAAATGATGGGGAGGAGCAGCAAGAGATAAAAACAAAGTCAGGATTAAGTATGAGGTAGGGATGAGGGGGAGCAGGAAACCACAGCCCAGCACAACAGCACATCAATAACCTTAGACCCTCCTGAGACAGCCACTGAGAGTCTTCATCCCTGTCCACTTCACTCTGAGGTCAGGTTTACAGTGAGCATCAGAGGCAGCCATGAATAGGGAACTAAAAGCACTGAGTTAGTATCTGCGGAGCCCTTGGGAACGTATTGCGAAGACAACCGTGTTAAAGAGCTACAGAAACATATGTATACCTACGGCTGATTTATGGTGATATTTGGCAGAAAACAACAAAATTCTGTAAAGCAATTATCCTTCAATTAAGTAAAAAGCCTTTATTGAATTTGTTACAATAAAAAAAAGTTAATTTAAAAAAAGAGAGAACTACAGGTATCTGGAATCCCTTTATGCAGCTGGAGAAGGCCCATTCAAGTTACTGTCATCAAGAGAAGAGACAGACTCTGGCTTTCCTCCTCACCAGGAATGCAGAAGGAAAGTGATGACACCCACCGGGGATGTAGACGGGCAGAAACAGGTAGCATTTGGACTAAGTCAGCTCATGAAAGAAAGCAGCAGAGCAAGAACTCCCAACCAGGTTCTCGGTGGTTAGTTTTAGTTAAGAGAAACATTTTTATAAACTGCCTTTTCATATTTTCATACTGTCTCCTTTTTCCTTAAGAAAAAGTTCCCTTTGAAAAATTCCAGGTCTAACACAAATGAACTAAATGAAACTGCGGTTTGTCCTCACAGGCAAGGCACCCAGAAGGGTCAGGGCCAAGCAGAAGTAGCCCCAGGCAAGTGAGGAGCCAAGAGGAAAAGTGTGTACACCAGGAGGGGGCCAAGCTTTGGTCTGCTCATGTTTGAGGAGTCCTGGAGGCACACTGAAGATATGCTCAGCTTCCTCCCTAAACTCTGGACTCAACTGCTTAACTCAAAATTCTAACAAGTGGGATTCTCAATTGATTCTACCATCACCCAGGAAAGCCAACTTGTTCCCACTTAGCAGCCCCATTCTATGGAGAGGAATAAAAATTAAGAGCAGAAAGAGAAAGACCACTAGATGCAGAGGCTGGCACGACTGCGGGAGAGCAGACTTCAAATAAGACCCTGAACTCGAAAACAGCAATGAAGCACAGCGCAATGCTAAAGACATCACAGTGCCAACTGCCACCCCCTTGGGCAAAGCCAACACTTCAGGGAAAGAAGACCCTGAATTCACACAAATCTCTTTTCAAACAAGGCTGTATTTACTGTGGGTACATACACACACAGAATGGAAGTTTCTGATCAAAAGTTCCACTAGCATTCAGAACAGCACATGCGAAGAGTGAATCTTCATCCAACTTATGGACTGTAGTTACTACTGATGCGTCTGTCTGTACTGGCTCACCAATCGTAAGACATACCACACTAATGCAGGGTGTTAATATAGGCAACTTGCAAAACTGATAGGGAGTAAGGATCTCTGGACTTTGTGTTCATCTTTCTGATGAAGGAGTTCAGAATAAGGCACCCCAGAATGGGCCATCCGACAAGTTCTTTGGCATTATTTTGAGCTACAGATAATTAAGACCCAGGAGACTCAGGAAAAGATTTCTAACTCCCCTTAACAGCCTAAAACAAATTAGAAAGAGACCTGTACCAGGAGTTATCACTAGAAACAACTTTTTATATCTGACTTATCTGCATGAGAGGGAAAACATCTGCTTACCGAACACTTGCTCTGCTCACATTCCTAGCAACTGCCCTCCTCCTCTTTGAAGCCCCAGGTTCCTACCCCTTTACTTCGCTCAGGATGGTGTAGAAGCCTCAACAGGCTGCCTTTGGGTCTCATATCATTATGCCTCCCCCTCATAAAAAATTAAAATTTGTTTTTCTCCTGCTAATCTGGTGTATATTGGTTAATTATTAGACCATCCAAAGAACATAGGAGGGAAGAATAAAAAATTTTCCTCCCCTAGTTTCACCCTAAAACTGTTCTAAAATAGTCTATTCATTGAAAAAACAATATAGTTGTCCCTCAGTATCTATGAGAGATTGCTTCAGGACCTCCATGGATTCCAAAACCTTGAGGATGCTCAAGCCCCTCACACGGAGTGGTGGAGAACACTCAGCACTCCATACCTGCAGATGTGAGCCCTGCAGATGTGGAATGAGCTGATTTAAAATAAGCTGACATGGCATCGGTCACTATTCTCTACATTGCGAAGGTGAACTTCACTTAGCACACTATTTACTTTTGGAAGCAGTATTTTCTTTGTCTAAGGGTTTTTTCAGCTCAGTTTTTGACTGTATGTAAGAAAGTGAAGAAGAACTAAAGAGCCTCTTGATGAAAGTGAAAGAGGAGTGAAAAAATTGGCTTAAAGCTCAACATTCAGAAAACTAAGATCATGGCATCCGGTCCCATCACTTCACAGCAAATAGATGGGAAACAGTGGTTGACTTTATTTCTGGGGGGCTCCAAAATCACTGTAGATGGTGATTGCAGCCATGAAATTAAAAGATGCTTACTCTTTGGAAGGGAAGTAATGACCAAAGGTCCATCTAGTCAAGACTATGGTTTTCCCAGTAGTCATGTATGGATGTGAGAGTTAGACTATAAGGAAAGCAGAGTGCAGAAGAATTGATGCTTTTGAACTGTGGTGTTGGAGAAGACTCTTGAGAGTCCCTTGGACAGCAAGAAGATCCAACCAGTCCATCCTAAAAGAAATCAGTTCTGAATATTCATTAGAAGGACTGATGTTGAAGCTGAAACTTCAATATTTTGGCCACCTGATGCGAAGAGCTGACTCATTTGAAAAGACCCTGATATTGGGAAAGACTGAAGGCAGGAAGAGAAAGGGACAACAGAAGATGAGATGGTTGGATGGCATCACCAACTCAATGGACATGAGTTTGGGTAAATTCCGGGAGTTGGTGATGGACAGGGAGGCCTGGTGTGCTGCGCGGTTCATGGGGTTGCAAGGAGTCAGACATGACTGAGTGACTGAACTGAAGTGAATAAACCCTGAGTCTAACTTATAGCCAAAATTTGTTAAAGGAAATGTTCTTCGTTCTTTGCACAGAGGCAGTCTCTTGGCAAACAGTAACCCTGCATCCAATTCAGGGCTCTCCTGGAGAGTCCGCCCTTCCCCAAGTTCCCAGAGCAACCACTGATTCCGGAGAAAAAACAAAAAACCACTGAGGCTCAGCAGTTCCAAACTCAGCAGCACATGGTTCTAAAAATCAAACAGGTACTAAGGTTTACCCCTGCATGTAAGCATGTTAAATGATTAACTTATTTAATGATTAACTTATGATAACCCAAGAGGTAAGCACACCTGGCCTCCCCTTTTCTACAAAAGACAAAGCACACTAAGGTAAAGTAACGTTCCTGGGGCAGAGCTGGGTTCACCTTTCAGGATATTGCTATAGCTTCAGGACAATAATCTCAGGCAGAAGACCAAAAGGGATGTTCAGGGTAAACCGGGAGATCCAGACTAAGCCAGTTCTTTACTCTCCCCTCCTCCAGAGCCTGGCCCTCATCTATCAACAGCTCACGTGGCCCAGCCCAGTTCCAGTCAGTTCCTATACCTGCTCACAGAACTGGTGGAGACAGAGATGGGGGAGGCAGAATTAGCCTCAAAGCCTCATCAGCTTGCCGAGGAACTAGAACCTAGGCCCTATGAGGGCAGCTGCTGACACCACTCCCTCTGAACCAAGAATGCTGACCTACTGCTAAGATCCCCTCCCTGCCCCTAAAAAACTTGGAGGTGGGGGAGGAGCATATGGTTTATTTTTAGCATAGATATTCCTTTCTCTTTGCTTAATTTTTGGAGACTTGGGTGTTCATAGATCTGTTGGAGATGAAAGTGTTAATAGATGGTTTACACTACAACAGTACAGACATTTTTTCCCTTTAAAATTACCCTGCTATTGAAGGCAAAAATATGGAAAAGAGTACTAGTTTAGGACGAAAGCTTAAGAGATAGTCACAGGCCCCAAGAAGCTCCAGTATCAGCAAGGGGGCACTGGCTGCCTCTTGTCTGTCATTACGGTAGGTATTTGTGTCAAGGACTCTGTACTTACATCTGCCCAGATGCTCCACGCTTCTCTTGCTTTCTTTACAGTTTCTTCATAGTCAGCCATGCTGGCCTAAGTAAAGATTTGGAGGGAGACAAAGGGAAAGGAAAGGGCAGTGATGATATTCTCCTAAGAACAGAGACTTTTGGAAAAGAATTGTAAAATCCCCAGGTGACCCTAAGATTTGTGGTTTAAAATGATTATCACGGCTTACACTTCCCAAAACTTGATGAAATTTGCTAAGTTAGAATCTGTCCTTTTTTAAAACCTTGCCTTTCAAAGCAAGGTCCAGGAGCCTCATCTGTGAGCAATACCTGAAGTGTATCAGAAATTCAGAACCTCAGGCTCCAACCCAGTTTCAAGAGATCAGAACATTCATCTTAACCCAAGTCCCCTTGTGATCCAGAAACATAGACTTCAGTGAAACCCCTCTTGGGTAGTCCTCTCTAGGGGTCACCTTTTCCGGGGCACATACACTCTCACAGAGTACAGGGTCTCCCCCAGAATTTTTTTTTTTCTTTCCACCTGGGCAGTATAGCATGCAATATCTTAGTTCCCCGACCAGGGATCAAACACATGTCCCCAGCAATTGAAGCCCAATGTTTAGCCACAGAACTTGCAGGAAAACCCCTCCCTAGATACTCTTAAATGTTACATTAAAAGGAAACATTCTTTGACTTTGTAAACTTGTATTACTAGTGATCATTGGCACAAACTCTCTAAAGGAATTTTGCATTAAAAAAAAAACAAAGAAAAACACTTACCTGTTTGACTCTTGCAATGGGCTCATTGTTAGCAGGGCAATAAGAGGTGATAACCTAAAACAAAAAGATGATCTACATAAATAGAAAATGTAATCTCAGACTTGGGGAGCAGATCAAATGAAGGAAGGAAAAAAGGAAGGTGGGGCAGGGGGTAGAACTAAGATACAATAATCAAACTTAAAACCTTTACATTAACTTGTTACAAACAGGAGACTACAAAATTTTCAATTTTGACCTGAACACTCAGAACCACCTTTCCTGCAAAACCCACCTTTCCATCTAAATATTAGGCAGTTAAACAAAAGCCTAAAAGTAAAAAAAGACCAAAGTTACAAGTTTTAGGGACTTCCCTGTAGCTCAAATGGTAAACAATCTGTCTGGAATTCAGGACACCTGGGTCAGGAAGATCCCCTGGAGAAGGGAATGGCAATCTGCTCCAGTATTCTTGCCTAGAGAATTCCATGGACAGAGGACCCTGGCAAGCTACAGTCCATAGGGTCGCAAAAGAGTTGGACACGACTAAGCGTTTACACACACACAGTCACAAGTTTAGCTTATTCCCTCTCTCCATACCTCTGCCCACCCTCTGGTCAGAGGTAAAAAGGCCAAGGCTAGGCAACCACGGGAAAGGCCTGTGTCCACACGAACTGGGGGGATAAATTAGGAAAAAAAAAAAAACAACAACCCAGGTATAGCTTTAAAAAAGCTCTCAGGAGAGGATATTTTATCCATGAATCTAATGATTGGATGACCCAGGAAAAAACAGGATAAAACTACTAATGGGGGATTTAGGAACAATTAAAACCACCTGCCCTTCCTACAGCTACAGTTATCTAAAAGATTCCTGAAAGCAGGTTCTTTCAAACAAACTGTTGGGATGTTATATAACGTTATCTTACGAAAGTTTTTTTTCCATATGCAGCCCTCAAAAAAATTTTTCAAATGCGAGTGATAATAACCTTACCTTTCCATCCAAGTCTGTAAAACATTTTATTGAACATTAACTGAGCGTCAAGCTACTCTATTCTGGAAATAGAGAAATGCTGAAAATCTGGCGCTCAAGGAAGCTCTGAGCCCCACGACTGCAAAACAGGATTTCAGCAAGTCCGAGCTTGCATTCCAGAGGATTTCAAAAAAGGTAATATAAACTGCACCATGGAACATTAGCTGTGGCGCACGTCACATGTGAGGAGCCACAGTCAAGGAGAAAAGTCGGATGTTTTCCACCGCCCAAGTGTGTGGCATTTCGCTCTACGGAGGGCAGAACTCTGCCGTGCGGTTTTAAGGACGCTTGGCAAGTTCAACCCCTTTCTGCTCCAAAACGAACTCGATTCTCGGTAACAACGCGGAACCTAATATCTAATAGTACTTTTAAGGGGTCTACTAGAGAAGACGTTTCCTATGGACTTCAGAACGTCCCACCCAGTCCAAGCCGACGGCGTCCGCGGGGATTCGGGCTGGGCAGTGCCTGTCCGGCCTCCCGGGGCGGAGAGAGGCCGCAGAGATTTGCCCAAGACGCGCATACCTCTCCGCGGCCTCCCCAGCTTCCATTATACACGCCGTCGTTTTCCTCGCGGAGCCCCAGCTCCTTCAGCCAAGCATATTGGGGCTGACTGATGAGCAGCGTGGACATGAAGGCGGCAGGCCTGTTCCAAGGTCCGGAGAACTTGCTCTTCCTTGCAACGTGCACGCAGAGCAGACGGGGGACGCGCCACATACCGAGTCAGCGGTGCGGAGGGCGCCTGGGGCCCGAGGAGGCGCGGGAGTGGAGCCCCGCCCCCGCCCGGGAGCCCCTCGGGTAGGCCCGGCCCCGCCTTCGAGCTCGCCCCCCGCCCTCGCCCCGCCTCGCCGGGTCCGGCGCGGGGGCCGGAGCTGCGGCCCGGAGGTCAACCCGGGCCTGGAAAACGAAGGGGGCGAAACCCGGAGGAAGTGGGCGGACTACTGCCATCTAGTGGACCACGGCGGGAACAGCGGCGCCAGCTAGGAATTCTTTCCCGCAAAATATTGGCTCTAAAATACAGTGAGTTAGAGCGGGGCCTCTCAGGCTGTAATGTGCGCGTGATCTCACCTGGCTATCGTGTTAAATGCACATCGTGATTCGGTAGGTCTGGACTGGGGTCTGGGAGTCGGTATTTTTAAACCAGTTCTGGTGGAGAGGAGACGATTGTTTCCGCCTCTTTGTTACATTACAAATTAAGAGTTTTCTAATGAATGAAAAATGGTAAATTGTGGCAGTTCCCTCCAAATATTCTGCGTGGGTATATTCTTGCTTTTGAAGAACAAAGACAGTTTTGATCAATTTCCTTTTTTCTCCATTTCTTCTCTCTTCCTGCAATATTCTTGCCATCCCCACCATCCCATCTGCCACCTAATTCCACGATAACTAGGCACATCCTATTTAACGGAAATGGCAACATCTCAATCAGTATGATTTGGGCAGCAGTTTAAAATATACACACACTCTCAAATCATTGCATAAAGTGATTCCAAACCTACTCTCCTAAAATATTATTTCTCCGTACTCGCCTTTGGCCTTCCACATGACAACCAGACAGTTTAGAGTCACACGTTTCTTTAGAAAGCTTGTGTTTTCCTCTCATGGTGCCTTTGGCCTACCGTTCCCTCCACCTGTAAAACCTTTCCTTCTATCTCTGCATTCAAGCTTTATCTGTTTGACCCTTAGAACATACGTGATTTCAACAAATCATGTTGAAATAGGCATGTATCAAGCATCTACCAGAAACTGTGGTAAGTGCTGGCAATATCTGAATGGTGTTTCAACTTGAAAATGTTATGCTTTCCCCCCATTAAGGCAAGGACCGCCTCTGACTCATCTTTGCATTACTCCACAATTGCCAGCATCCTACCAGGCTTACATTCATTTACATCATTGGGGGAAAAAATGAACCTATAAACACACCTCAGCAGTAATAAGCAAGGATTACCCTGTTAAGCATTGGTAATCTGTTTATCAACAACCCAACTATTCCTGTCCATCCACTCCTAGGACTGATGCACTAATTTCCTTCATTTTAATTCTTAAGACATTTTAATAGAGAATTTAATTCTCCTCGCTTCCTGGCTGCCAGTAAGATTCTTTGTACATGTATCCCAACATCACATTCTTCTATTCTCTTCCCCTCCATTTGATTCAAAAAATGAAAAGACATTTACAGAGGCACTAAATTTTAGA
Organism: Antilocapra americana; assembly: GCA_007570785.1. Lineage (NCBI taxonomy): Eukaryota > Metazoa > Chordata > Mammalia > Artiodactyla > Antilocapridae > Antilocapra > Antilocapra americana. The sequence goes on from ML661896.1 coordinate 22,315,753, forward strand.
AGCAACACATGACGCTCTCAAGGAATGTTAACTTCCATCTCTTCACTAAGTCACAAAGAGAGGTTCATGGTGCTCTCCCTCTAAACAAGTTTTGGGATGATAGACACTAGCAACTGCTTATATGGAAAATAGGGATTACATCTCTCTTCCACCTTCTTTTTTCAAAACTTACTTAGCCTGTCAATAGGAGGTCAGGAAAAATCACCAACAATGAATTTTGATGAGGCAAAGCAGGAAGATATAGAATTAAATGAATCCTATGAAAGCACATTTCACACTTGAAAGAGACTTAAATGGATTATACACGAAAGCATATATAAAAACTGCAAAGCCCTACAGAAATTTAAATATCAGGATACGTTGAATTGATTTTGTATTAAAAGTGGAGGAGTTAGTAGCTGGCAAATTGTACTTTTCAAATGACTTATCAAAGGCCTCAGAGAGTGGTTAAAGCAAAGACTCCGGAGTCACAGCGTAAGTACAAATGACCTGTGCTTGGGAAGTCCTCTGTGAATACTAGCTGTCTTTATTCTTCAAAGATAGTTGGCCAGAAGACAGAGTGATATGAACATGCCTGCTTGTTTACAAGGCAGCAGTAAATTGGAGAAATCCAGGACATAATTTCATTATTGTAAAAGCATCTGATTTTTCAGAGCGTGAGTGAGTGACACCAACTATTGCTCTGGGCATACTCAGATTAATCAAGCTCACCAAAATATCAAAATAGGATGTTGCAACTAACATGCTGGCTTATTATTTAATGGGGAAAATTATTCTCAGAAAGGACCAACCATTCACATCCTCTAAATACTGCATTCTCTTCCAGGGTGCATTCTGCCTATCTAGTGGTTTAATGAGCCCAATGTCAGAAGAAGAGTTATTGATTAATAATATTTGATTCCAGCATTCAGTGGTATCAGGCTACTACAGTCTCTCAGATGTCCAAATTAACCTATAGATTCAGTGCAATCCCAATCAAAACACCAGAATTGGCAAGCATATTTTAAAGTGTAAATGGAAAGGCAAAGGATCTAGAATAGTCAAAACAATTTTAAGGAAAAAAAAAAGAACAAATTTACATTATCTGATTTTAATAATTATTTTAACAATTTTACAATTGTTATAAAGCTACAATAATCAAGAAAGTGTCACATTGGTATAAAGACAGACATAAAGATCAATGGATCAGAAATAAGGTACTCAAAAATAGACTTTCACATATATAGTCATTTTCAATGAAGATGTCAAAGAAATCAAAAGAGAAAGAATAGTCTTTTCAACAAAGAGTGCCATATTATTTGGATATTCAGGTGCCAAAAAAAAAAAAAGAACCTTGACTTCTACTTCATGCTATATACAAGAATTAAGTCAATATGAACCATAGACTTACAAGGAAGAACTAAAACTATAAAATATCTAGTGGGAAACATTGGAGAAAATCTTTAGTGTGAGGGGCTGTTCTATGTATTATGTGATATTTAGCTGCATCCCATACCACACAGTATAATGTTAATAACAGCATGAAAATGTACTCCTACCTCACATTGCACACAAGAACCAATTCAGGGGAACTTTAATTCTATGCAAAAGAAGTAAAATATCAGTTGTCTAAGAGGAGACCTTAGACAACCCAATAGACCTGTCTATTAGGAGACCTGGAATTAAGACAGAGGTCTGCAATAGCTTAGCTATATAATCTCCCTTCAGTTACCAAAATAAAATGGGCCAAGTGACTTCTAAGTTCTTTATAGGCACTAAATTCATATTTCAAAAATATAAATTTAAGGAAATAATAAAACAAGTTTGTAAAAAGACATGTTCATTACAAAACTGGCTACACTTTAAAGGTACAGCATCAGAAACTAAATAAATGATGCTATCTCCATGCAATGGAAAACTGGGGAGTCATTAAAAAGGAGCTAGATCTTTATATTTTGGTATAGAAAAGCATCCTGGATAAACAGCTGTATTGTTTCTTTTTGAAAGGAGATTACAGAATAGTAAAAGGTACAAACAATAAGATTCCCTCTATACCAAAAAAAAATTCAACTAATATTTCTTCATCATGTTTACACACAAGAAATTACTGGACTGGGCACAGGTAGAAAATAAGTGAATAAAATAGACATTTTGGTGGGGGATTCAGACCAAAAAAAAATATATAACAAATAGGCATATGACTATTGAAGCCATGAAGGAATAAAAAGGGTGCGAGAGTGACAGTAAAGAAAGGACCCCTGTGTTAGAGTGCTTGAAGAAGACCTTTGTGGGAAGGGCGCATTTAATCAGAATTCTGAATCATGTGAGAGCATAACCTCTGGAAGACTGGGGTGTGGGGTATTGGAGGGTCTGCAGGCCGAGGGAACGGTAACTGCAGCGCCCTTGGGCAGGGCAAGGACCAAGGGTGCCTAGGAACAAGGTGAGCGGCGCCAGCGCGGCTGGAGAGCAGGAGAGGGCCCCCAGCCTGGAGCACACACCCGCAGCTCTGTCGGCTGTGCCGCGATCTGAGCCTGGCGGCGACCTCACGTTCCGTCTGGAAGGCTCCCCAGGAAGCTGCTTGCAGAGCGGATCACAGAGGAGCAAGAATGGAAGCCGAAAGGCCGGCCTGGAGCATCCAGGCGAGGACTGTGAGAGCGAGGGAGGAATCCCTCACGGCTGCCAGGCGTGCACCTCTTTCGGTTTGAAGAGAGCAGGTCCGAAGAAAAGGCGCCGGAGTGTTGTGAGGCAGCAGGGGTTCATTTTCCCCAGAACAGCGTAGGTGAGCCGTCGGCCACGATGCCGCAGCAGGCGCGCGGCTCACCGCGGCGTCCGGCGCGGCGCTCTCGCGGGGGCGCCCGAGCGCCCGCCGCCCGCCGCCGCGCCGGAAGTGCTCTCCGGGCCCGCCGCGCCGGAAGTGCTCTCCGGGCCCGCCGCGCCGCGCCGGGGCAAGATGGCGCAGGAGGCCGGCGACATGGAAGACGGGCAGCTCTCCGACTCGGACTCCGACATGACGGTGGCCCCCAGCGACCGGCCGCTGCCGGGGCCGGTGAGCGCGGAGGGCGGGCGGGCGGCTCGGGGCCGGGCGCGCGGGCCGGGGCGGCCTCCTCGGGCCCTGCGAGCCGGGCCTGGCGCGGAGCGGCGAGGCGGGGCGCGCGAGGCCAGCGGCTTCCCGGAGGCGGCCGTGCGGTCGTCTCCGGCCCGCCTCGCGTGCGCCTCTCCTTGTGCGCTAAACCTGCGGACTTCCCCACCTGGGCGTCGCTAGGTCCTCCCCGAAGGGCGGATTTCCCCGAACAGGTAGAAGGTGGGGACGTCGGCCCACAAACCGCCTGTGGCGCCCATTTGCTCCTTGAGGACGAAGGGGGTGAGGACCGGGAATGAAGTGCGTCTCTTGCTCGGGGGCCTGTTCTTCCCCGCGGAACCTAGCTTCGTCGTGCCATAACGTGCCGCTGGGTTTTATGTTAGCTTCCTAGGTTTCTAATTAGGCGTTTGCTTTGGCCGCCCTAAGTAGCAAGCTGTTTCGGGAAGGCTTTAGTGCCAGGCTGCCGGCGTTCGAATTCCAGAGCTGCCACTGGGTGATCGGTGACAGGGTATTTAGCCTAGAGCCCCATCTTTAGAGTGGGAATAATAGTACCCCAGGGACAGGGTGGCTGTAAGGATTCGGTGGAGCCTAAAGGATGGCTGACAAGTGTGAGTGCTGTTATTGTTTCCAGATACGAAGACTTACGTTCTAGCTTTAAAATACCCCTCCCCCGTTTCTAGCGCGGATTAGGAGCTCAGCAAATGCTTTGATGTTTATTTGACAAAGCAAAGGTGATTGCTTTTGCATAGAAGCATCTTGGGAAATCGGTACCAGGATATTTTGGCTTTCAATCTTTTTCAGTTTTGCATAGATTGACTCTTAGTAAACTTAATGCCATGGACTCTGCGGTTTTACAAGTAATTTATCAGTGATGCCTACACATAGGATTTTACTCTGTAATCTAAAAGGAACATAGTCCCAAAACCTTATAAAGGCAGTTGATATATCCAAGTGCATGACCGCTGCCTTTGGAAAAGAGGAAAACAAGTTCTCACTGCCTGTAAAAGTGTTGAACGTGTCATTTTCAAACGTTCTGACAACTGAAAAGATTGAAAAAAAGCTTCTGAAGGTGAGAGTTAAGAGCTTTGGTAATTTTTTGGAAAGCTGTTTTAGCAATAAGTGCTGCATTAGCTCTATAGAAATAAGAATTCGTGGCTTTAAAAATGGAAATTCCAGGGAGTTCCCTGGTGGTTTAGTGGTTAGTATTGGCTCATTCACCGTGGGGGGCCCAGATTCAATTCCTGGTTAGGGAGTAATCTTCAGAAGATCTCTGAAACCAGTTCAGTCCATGGATTTTTCTCTCTCTCTCTCTTTTTTTTTTATTTGGCCGCTTGCAGGATCCCCCAGTGACTCAGGCTAACACTTTCAGAGATCCTGCAAGTGGCAAAAAAAAAAAAAAGGAAGTTCCATGTAAACCTTTAGAAATTCAGGCACTGAATTGGTTTCAAAGATCTTCAAAGATCACTCCTGCTTTTAAATGGTTCAGCTGAATCCCTAAATAATTTTTTTCTTTAATAGCACAGGGTGTGTGGGGGTAATGTCTTTTGGGGAACTGATTGTAATTTTCCCTCACTTGCAGAAAGCACTAGGTGGGGACTGTGCGGTGAGGCCCTTCCAGAGTACTGCAACAGTGTGTGCCCCAGTATCACATTATCGGACTGTGAAAAGTGTGGATTCAAGTGAAGAGAGTTTTTCAGATTCAGATGATGATAGCTCTGTCTGGAAACGCAAGCGACAGAAATGCTTTAACACCCCTCCCAAACCAGAGCCTTTTCAGTTTGACCAGGGCAGCCAGAAACCACCTGTAGCTGGAAGGAAGAAGGTTAACAACATATGGGGTGCTGTGCTGCAGGAACAGAACCAAGATGCCGTGGCCACTGAGCTTGGCATCTTGGGAATGGAGGGCACTATCGACAGAAGCCGACAGTCTGAGACCTACAATTATTTACTTGCTAAGAAACTTAAAAGAGAATCTCAAGAACATGCAAAAGAATTGGACAAAGAGCTGGAAGAATATATGCATGGTGGCAAAAAAATGGGACCAAAGGAGGAGGAAAATGGGCAAGGTCATCTCAAAAGGAAACGACCCGTCAAAGACAGAGTAGGAGACAGACTAGAAATGAACTATAAAGGCCGGTACGAGATCACAGAGGACGATTCCCAAGAGAAGGTGGCCGAGGAAATTTCTTTCAGGTGAGCATTTAAGTATGTCCACAAGTGAACGCTTGACCAGTTATCTTTTATTTATAAGAAATACCATAGATTCCAGATACATTGATGGTGGTGTTCCTTTTGAGATTTTTAAATCCAAGGCAAGAACTGGGCTTAGGTGATTATGTGAATATGGTTGGCTATTCTTAAATTTGGGCAGACCTGATAGAATAATTTTGTAGATTTTTGTGAACTTTTGAGCAACTCTTTCCACTGAGGGCTATAGAACTCCTCAGATAAAAACAGATCCTTTTTAATCATGTGGGTTTCTTGGAGTGTTTTCAAGCATTTGTGACTTGTTTTTACAACTTTATTGAGGCTTATTATACGTGTAATAACATTTGTCCTATTTAAGTGTTGACTCTTTTTGATGAATTTATTGGTTGTACAACCATAAAGCACTTTTAAAACATTGCCATCACCCAGTAAGATCCCTCATGCCATATGCCCGTTTAAAGTTAGTAACTGGTAACTGCTAATCATTCTATTGCTGTCAATTTGCATTTTTTTTTTGAAATTTTGTGTTAATAGAATCAGTATTCTATTGTGGTCTTTTGTGCTTGGCTATTTTCACTTAGTGCAGTGTTTTAAAGTTGAAATTTTGTTTACATTTTTTTAGCTCTAAATCACTAGTGAACAGTGTCACAAGTTTGAAAACATGTTTGATTCAAAGGTAATATAACTAGTAGGAAAACGAGTATTTACTTTCCAGGCAAGCCTGTCAATAGCAGTACTAGATTTTTTAAGTACTGAGGTGGTTTGGAATTTGAGAGCTGGAAAGAAACCTAGAGATTTTGTAAACCAATACCTTCACTTTACAAATAGGAAATTGAGGCCTAGGAGTTGTGTGGTTTGCTCAAAGTCACTAAGGTGTCAGACCTGGAACTGAAGTCTAGTCCCTTTATTCCTAGTCTAGTGCTCTTTCCACAAGAGAGAAAAAACAAAAAGAGGCTAGACTTGCTAGGGAATTGGTAAGACTTCTGTGATATTAGTCCTCCTTCACCTCTGTAGAGTATGGTTGTTCATATTAGGTGTGCTGCTTACTTAGGCTTGCTGTGTTTTACCTGTCAATGGTAAAAATAATTACATTTGCTTTGTAAGATTATTAAGAGAATTAACTGAAATATAGAGCATATATTGGAGAAAGAAATGGCACCCCACTGCAGTACTCTTGTCTGGAAAATCCCATGGACGGAGGAGCCCGGTAGGCTGCAGTCCATGGGGTCGCTAAGAGTTGGACACGACTGAGCGACTTCACTTTCACCTTCACGCATTGGAGAAGGAAATGGCAACCCACTCCAGTGTTCTTGCCTGGAGAATCCTAAGGACAGGGAGCCTGGTGGGCTGCCGTCTATGGGGTCGCACAGAGTCGGACACACTGAAGCGGCTGAGCAGAGGAGCAGCAGCATAGTGCATATATTGTCCTTAGGATTGTGTTTGTCTCATAATAAGCCTTTGGTAAATATTAGCCATATATTCTGTGCAGGGAGCACATGAGGGAACAGTCCGATCCATTTTAAAGCGCCTAGATATCTTGAGTTAGGAGAGCTAAATTTTAGAAAACGTGGTATATGCTTGCTTTTAGACTTGCATTTGTCATGCTGTGTATGCGTATTTCTTTTGAAATTTGCTGTAATCCCATAAGGCAAAGTGAAGAGGCCATTATGAAACTGAGATGAAACTACTGTCTCCTTGGGTGACCCAAGATAGGAATGTTTCCATGTCAGTGATTCCAAGGTTAAACATTGAAGATTTTGGAAAGCAAATGTTCCCAGAAGGCGATGTTAATTCTATCTGGGAACTAAATTGGAGACTAAGGTAGATTTCCTGAACTTTATGCAACAAATAAAGAGGTTGATATTACTTCATTTGTTCTTTATCAGGTTGCAGGAACCAAAGAAAGATTTGATAGCCCGAGTAGTGAGAATAATTGGGAACAAAAAGGCAATTGAACTTCTGATGGAAACTGCTGAAGTTGAACAAAACGGTGGCCTTTTTATAATGGTAAGACTAATAAAATGCCCTTGTCTCTGATTGTTGATTCTCTTATTTATAGATTATAACCAGTGTGTTTCAGACTTAAAAACTTTCATTAATAATCAAAATTGAAGTTAAACATTCAGTATGCTCAGTTTTTACAATTAGTACTTTTCTTATTAAAAATACATCTAAATTGTAGCTTGTTAGTGTGTAATCAACAACAAATCTCTAACAGGCTTCATTAAGGGTAAGGGCTGAAATTTTAAGAAAATTTCCAGCGCAAAGGACCTGGAAGCTCAAATTTAGTGAGTATGGATTTTGGAGTTTGGGGTTTCTTGTTGTGAGTTTTGGATGTGCAGCATACTAGATGTGACGTTTGGCTAAATTATTTGACTTTGGATACCTCGGTCTCAGCTATAAAATGGTATTAATCCTCTAATGTAAGGATTAAATAAGATAATGCGTCTGTAATGCTTATCACAGTGCCCAGAACTCAGTTAGTAGTGGTGAAGAGAAATGTTCTTTTTGGTTCATTTAATTCATGCATTCTTGAAAAGTGGTTCTTAGCGGGGGCAAAAAAAAAAATCTTGTTGTGTATAAAGCACAGATAAAGTATATCTATGAGTATTAAAATTTCATGGGTGGTAGGGGTGAATAGGAAACAAAGTGTCTAAAGAGGCTTCTGGGGTTGAGGAAAGAGAAAAAAAAGAAACTGGTTAAAAAGCACTTTACTGTCCCAGAATGACTGACAGGGCAGTTCTCTTTCGGGGGGCCAGATCACAAGCAGGAGCAGTTTATGCCGTAGAATGAGTGGTCTCACAGATCTCATTTAACTGAACTTTCACCGCAGGGTGAGGATGAAGGTCGAATGGTTTCCTTCTTAGTTGTTCCTCATGAATTTGAGTAATAACATCACAAGAGTCTCCATCAGTATTATGCTGTGACAATATTGTCACAGAATGGAGAGACAAGTAACCAATTAGCAGTGATAGCACTGGGTGAGGAAACAGCCTGTGAACATAGGTTATAGAAGTTAACAACAAACTATCATGATCATGAGTGTAGTGGCACCCCCCCCCTCCCCACCCCGGTCTGTGTCGTAGTTTAAGGCACTGTTTTAGACACGGGAAGCTTATGTTGTAATAGGGAGTGGGAAGGAAGTGGTCTAAAGAATAAATGTAGTATCTTCCAAGTGTGCTAGAAAGTGATACCTGCTCTAAGAAAAGAAATAGAGCAAATGGGAAGTCTGGAGAGGCGGGAAGGACGTTGCAGGGTAACGGAGGGGCATAGTAAATCTTAATAGCTCCTTAGGAATGTCTGAAAGTTGCTCTGACCGTTCATGGTACAAGTCTACACAGGATAATTTTTCTGTTTCTTTTTGTAGAATGGTAGTCGAAGAAGAACACCAGGTGGAGTTTTCCTGAATCTCCTGAAAAACACTCCTAGTATCAGTGAGGAACAAATAAAGGTAAGAATGATAATGTCCTTGACTTTTAAGATTAATCATAATTTGACTGCCACTCAGCCTCTAGCTTCATTTTCTGTTGATCTCTATTACCTGCTCTGCCTTACATTGATTTTTTTAGTTGCTCCTTTCAAGTAAAACTTGAACCTCTTATAAAGCTCTGCCTCCTCTTTTTCTCCCCTTTCAGAGCCAAGGTCATGATTCCTTTTATGGCAGTTTTTCCTGGTGTCTTAGCATGTAATTATTTTTTTCTACTCTCCTATAACTTGGCTTTCAGAATCTTAAGGCTTCCCTGGCGGTTTAAACAGTAAAGAATCTGCCCTGCAATGTGAGAGACCTGGGTTCGATTCCCAGGTCGGTAAGATCTCCTGGAGAAGGGAATGGCAGTATTCTTGCCTGGAGAATCCCCTGGACAGAGGAGCCTGGCAGGCTATAGTCCATGCAGTCACAAAGAGTCAGACAAGACCTAGCAACTAACACACACATAACTTGGCTTTCGGGATCTTAGTTCCCTGACCAGGGATCAAACCTAGGCCCTCTGCACTGGAAGCATGGAGTCCTAACCACTGGACCACTAGGAATTCCCTCTGTAACTTTTTATTAATGAAAAATTTCAAATATGCAGAATAGATGAAAAAAATAACAGCATGTATACCAATATATCCTTTACCTAGTTTTAGGGGTAGTTAATATTTTGACTTTTTTTTTTTCTTCTTTACCATTGAGAAATAAGCAAACATCGTGACATTCAGCCCTAATTATTTCAACAAGAATCTTGCAATAGTAAGGACAATATCCTCCATAGCCACACCTAAGAGAAATAAAGATGATGATTTCATAGCATCATCTCATTATCGATGTAGAACTTATTCTGGTTTAATGAATTGTCCCAAGAACGTCTAGCTTTTTTCCTCCCCAGACCAGGATCTTATCTGGATTTCCACATCCTCTTTGTTATATCTCTTTTGATCTTTGTAATCCTTCATTTTCCTCTATGTTTTAGACCTTTTGATGAGTCCAAGATTTCTCTCTTATAGAATGTGCCACATTCTGGTGGTTGTCTGCTCATGCATTGGTTTTGTTTGTTTCTCTTTTTTCTGTATTTCTGATAAACAGGAAGGTGGGCACTTTAGTATTCTTAATCATTTTTGTATTACTGGAATATCATATGGAAAGTCTTATACAGTGTGGGTTTTTCACAGCTCAGAATGTGGTATCTTTTGTTAATTAAGGAACATGACTTGTATTTAGCATATCTGATCAAAATTGAAAACTGGCTTCTTACATAGGAAGGAGGTGGTACTCACGCAACACAGCTACAGTACTTGAGAAATTTTGTATTCTCGTTATTATACCAAGGGGTGATAAAGGGCATAGGAATGTGTTTTAGCTGTTTTAATGTAAGGCTGATGGTGACACAAAAATAAGAGCCTTTTCTCTTGAGCTGATGCATATTTTGCGTCTGCTCAGGGTTTTTTTTCCCCTGGCTATTCACTTTTAGTCATTTTTTTAAAAATATGTTATTGAAATTCCTGCAAGAAATGTCCCCGTTGCACATTTGGAATCTGTATTCCTTATGTGCTTTTTTCCCTCATTGGACAGTTATTCTGATAACATGAATTTGTAACAATGTGAATTTCCTTGGGAACACAACTTTTCAGTGATAGAACAGAGCTTATATGAATACCTTAATGTTCTCCCTCCTCCCCTAATATTACCCCTGGCCAGAAGTGTGTACTTAGAAGGAACATTCTTCTCGGGTTTTGTTTGATAGCAAAATGTCACTCTTTTGAAAGATATAGTATGATGTGATGAAAAGGATTCTCTAAGATTAAAAATCTAGGTTTTAATCTTCATTTTGCCATTTAGCGATTGTAGACTGTGAGGAGATTGCTTACTCTCTCCCCCAGCCTTGATTTTTTTCATCTATAAAGTGAGGACTTTAATATGTGCCCTGCCTGTTTAATATTACTATTAAATAAAATGATATCTAAAAAAGCTTTTTCTTGGTAACTAAATCTGGACAATTTCCAGAAGCAGGAGAGAAGAAAAGGACATTTATTCACTGTGAGCCTGGCACTAAGGCCAATATTTACAGGACTTACCCTTGACAGCCTGTCATTGGGTGTCACCCTGCTCTGCAGATGAAAGCAAGAAAAGCATAAGTCTCAGATCACACAAGACTCTGCCCTCAGACCCATGTTATTCACTGAATCACCTGTCTTGAAATTCGCTTCTTCTAACTGGTTGTGGAGAAGGCTGTTTAATGTTTGTAGATTTTTATCTTAAACTGTCAGAAACATTGCCTTATAATAAACAGTGGAAACGTTTTTAATAGTATCCAATAATAGGGGAATGTTGACTTTATAAGGACATTCTTAAAACACCTATTGTGTAGCCTCTATTTTTGTGAAGCAATTCTAAGAATATTAGAAAATAAAATAATAGCTGAAAGGCAGAGTACAGATTTTTAAAGAAAAAGAGTCATGGAACAATAGCTTGGTAGTTAAAACACCAAAATGTTACCAGTGCTTTGGTCTGTTGTGAGGGGTTAGAAATGTTTTGGCTTTTAAGATTTTTTTGTTTTCTGTTTTTTCCAAATTTTCTCTTGTATATGGATTGACTACTTTTGTTACTAGGAAAAAAAAAATCAGAGGGTAGATATAATTTTATTGCAGGTAATTTCACATCTCATCCAAATAATGGTGTTATCATTTTTCAAGTCCAGCTATAACAATCTCCCTCTGAAAGTAGTATGCATTAGGTTCTTAACTTGTGGATGGGAGAAGAAAAATTTCTCTCAGGTTATCTTATTGTCTGTATTTGTTGTAACACGTTAACAATAAGATAAAAAGACATTTCTTTAGGCCATTCCGTGCTTTGTTTTATTTAAATATATAACCCATGGGAAAGACATTTCCTCTTTAATAAGGTTTGCTGTGTTTGGAGGGAAAGGGGAAACTTCATAATTTAATTAGTATTGCCAGGCATTGTACTAGTTAGAATTGTTTTTATCAAGATGTTTGGATGTGTTTTCGTATAAAATGAAAATACTGCTACTATGCTCCACTTGAAGGTAAGTAGACGCTTGAAAAAATTGTGAATTTTCACACTGTTGTGAAGGCAACGTAACAGAGTTTAAAGATACGGTAGTTTTAATAAATAGTAGTTCTTGTTTACTAAAGTTGTTCCTTTATTGTAGGACATTTTCTACCTTGAAAATCAAAAGGAATATGAAAATAAGAAAGCTGCTAGAAAGAGAAGAATGCAAGTAATGGGGAAAAAGATGAAACAAGCCATTAAAAACCTTAATTTTCAAGAAGATGATGATACATCACGAGAGACTTTTGCAAGTGACACTAATGAGGCCCTGGCCTCTCTTGATGAATCCCAGGAAGGACATGGAGAAACAAAGCTGGATGCAGAGGAAGCCATTGAGGTTGATCATTCTCATGATTTGGATATGTTTTAGTACATTTTGAGGAATAAACGTTTCTAAGATAACATTGTAATAAACCATTTCTACTGAGATTATTTTACTTTGCACTGATAAACACAAAAATCTGGAGAGAACTGTTACCTTGTTTTAAATAAAACTGAATATGTGGGAAATGAATGAGGTAAGAACATTTAAAGCTTTCTCATGTCTGACAAAATATTTAAAAGTATATAGTGGAGGATTTAATTTCTTAATCTGTTGCATGTGCTAATTATTACTAGTTGATCATCAATTTTGTCCAGGTCATTACATCATGCCATTCAAGAGTTTTTCTGATTTATCTTTGCAATGAACCATGATTGGTTTCAAAACATTCCATTAAAAGATCCTATTAAGACATGGATTGTTAAGCTATTACAAATATATTCAAATTTAGTTTTTCTGTGTTTTAAGAACTCTTAGGCTTTTAATGATAGAAACTAAAAATAGATTTATACTAGTGGCTCTTCCCACTTATGTGTTTGTTCCGAAGTAAATGAACATCAGAAGCTTTTTAAAGAAGTATCGGTTTGTAACTTTAACTTTGTTTTTGACTTATTAGTTACTTTGGTCATATATTTAAATACTGAATATAATCCATACATGTGTAATTATAATGACATTTGAAAAATTCCCAGTGGTGGCCTGCCTAAGACAGTTTTACCTTATGTTAAGGAAGTTAGGTATTAAAAATGTTTCTTCTGCATGATGTTTAAAATTACTCATTTTTATTTAAGAAAATAAAGGTAGTTTACTTAAGGTGTCCCAAGAGTTGACTGCAGTTTACAGAGTAAGCAAAAATAGTAGGAAGCAGTTATTATCTATTCTTTGCAGTAATGTACTTGAAGTCTTTCAGTAGTTTTTGAAACACAGAATCATTGAAGTTGGATCTAAGCAGGGAAGGAAGAGGAAAATGGTTATTGGTTAGTTACATTTTATTCATAAAGAATGCAGAAATAAAATTGGAATTCTGGAAGTCAATGAGTTTCAAGTGATTTTATTTTTTACTCAGATTTTCTTTCATAAAATTGCTATAACCAAGGAAAGAATCATTTAAAATAGGTAAGTATTTAAATATTGTCCCTAAAGGTTTTTTTAACCTTTTATTTATTTATTTGAAGAATTTTTTTCTAATTGAAGTATAATTGACTTACAGTATTACGTTAGTTTCAGGTGTACAGCATAGTGGTTCAGTATTTTTATATATTGTAAAATGATCACCACAGTTCCTGGGAATACTTTATGTGAGGTGATTTTAAAGGTCTGGTATATTAGGTAAGGTAACACTCAGAAATCTAAATGTCGTGTATCGTTGTGAATATTACTAATTTTTCTAGTGAAAGTTACAGTTTTTGAAGGATATTAATGTCTCAGGCTACGTCATCTTTAGTGGATTGCTCATTTCTCGCCCACCCCCCTTCCTAGCTTGTTTTCATTATTTTCTTAACATTTGCAAACTACACAGATTTCTGGATTGGGTTACATCCTAACGTGTATAGAAACCAGTGCTTTAGCTTTTAAGGTTAAAAGTTTTGTTTATTAACATTACTCTTCGCTAAACCTTTCTAATTATCCAGATTTAGGAATGTCTCTCCAAACTCTTGCCAGAGATGTATTCCCTTAATACTGTCACCATACCAGCATACATTACAGTCATTCTTCCTGCTCAGCCCAGCATTCTTCTACTTGCTGGCTAGTAGGATTAACAGTAATAGCCGTCTGTCTCTGGCTTAGAATAAGGTTTTTTTTTACCTAAAATACTCTGTGATTCAACTCAAAACCTAGGAGATAAAATGGGTTGGATTGGTTTGGGTTAAGGCAAGTTTGATGTCTAATGGCAAAACAGAAATGGTACTTGTTGGCTATGTGCAACATATAAAGAGGAAAATATGAAGTGGTTATTTGTGAGTAATAATTGCCTAGTCCACTATATATCCTAGTATCTTTGTCAAAGTTGTATGTCTGCAAACATCCTTATTTTTTAAGTGCTCGTGATAAGAATGATGATGTACTCAAGGAGTATTTAAAAAACACTGGAAATGTCTCTAAGCCCCACATTCTTTAATTAACTGCTGAAGCAATTGCTGTGGGTTGCTATGAAGTTAGCAAAACATTGTTACATCTGAGGCAGCACTGCCATCATAATTAGTAGACTAGTGAAGTTCTAGAGGAGAATTCTGTCACTACTGGGCAGTGATGGCTTCAGGCAAAGACACTTGTCCGATCTTACCTAAACTCACCAACAACTGTAATGATGAGAATTCAGATAAGCCTGCTAATAAGTGAGGACTTGAGGGTTTGGGGTTTGCTGGTGGTTTTGTTTTTAGTCTGGGAGTTACATTCATGGGGACACCAGTTCTGTGCTTCCTCTTGGCATCTATATAGAAAACTTTATGTTCCAGAACAAAACTGTGTGTGCTAGAGAAAGTAAGACTGTCCTGAGTGCAGAGCATGTACTAAATTAAGCTAAATTAGTTACTGATTTTTGTGACTGGCCAGAGATTCCTTTAGCCAGTGCATAAGCCTGAGCTAAATCACGGTGTGCTGTTTTTCCCCTTAAAATAAGGCCAAAATGAACACTAGCAGATTGTAAAGGACAGCATGCAGTTAGAGTAATGATATCCAGAATGGACTCTTGGTGACACTCGGGGATTTAATGGGTTGGTTATGTGCTACTAATAGATGAGTCTCAAAGCAGTGACAGCTCTGTCCTGCACCTGCAAGGGTGCAAACCTCACAGACACAACTGCTTCCATTCCCTCAAATGATGCTAAAGCAGTTGTACTTAGTTCACAAGATACCCTTTCTTCTTGCTTAATCTTCAGCAGGTGTTGTGAGATTCATTTGCCACGGTTTTCCTTAAAGCAAGGAATGATCCCAAGACGTTATGTTATGCCTTGGAAACAGAACGTGAAATTCAGGAATGTGAATCTGAAGGTATTTTCCTAATATTTCCTAAATATTCATAATTTTTTTTTAAAAAAACTATAGTATGTAATATATCTGTGAATAAACATACAACTCTACAAATTCTGTTTGGAAATTTATTTTTCAATTTTTCAGCTTTATTGAGGAACAATAGACAAGTAACGATTGTGTATATTTAAAGTATGTAACATGGGACTTCCCTGGTAGTCTAGTGGTTGAGACTCGTGCTTCCACTGCAAGAGGTGTAGGTTTGATCCCTGGTTGGGGAAGTTCCTTGTGCTGTGTGGTATGGCCAAAAAAAACTATGGAAAATTGTGAATCACTGTGTTGTACAGCAGAAACTTACATAATATTGTATATCAACTATACCTTAATAACAACAAAAGAATTTGAGGGCAACTTGGGGAGATAGTTATAGCATATACAGCAAAGGGCTAATTTATTAAAAAATCTTTAAAAATAGGAGCTTGTCTCTAGTGGTTAAGAATCTGCCTGTCTGTGAAGGGGACACAGGTTGGATCATTGGTCCCAGATGATTCCACATGCCACGGAGCAGCGCAGCCCACGTGCCTAGAGCCTGTACTCTGCAACAGGAGAAGCTGCCACAATGAGTCCACACACTGCAACTGGAGAGAGTCCACATGAGCAAGGAAGACCCAGTGCTGCCAAAATTAAATAAAATTTTTTAAGTGTACAGCCTGATGCCTTGTACATCACTGATTACCAAGATCAAGACAATTAACACATTCATCATCTCTCACAGTTAACTTTTTTCCTTGTAGTAAGAATGCTTCAAATCTACTCTCAGCAGCTCTCAAATATACAATATTATTTTATTAACCATTTTATTAACTATAGTCACTATGTTGAACATTAGACCCTTAGAACTTACTCTTCCTAAAACTGAAAGTGTGTACCCTTTGTCTCATTTCTTCCTCTTCACAGGCCCTGACAACCACCATTCTAACAAAAGTTATTTTGTGCACCTTCCACATAACTTGCAAACCAAAGTTAAATAGCAATATCTTACTCAATTAACCCAATTATAAACTTGAAATAGGTAAACCAAAAGATATCAGAAATATATGTCTACATTTTCTCCACATAATGCCAACTCACAGTTGTTACGTTCATCAGTCGTAGGCACCATTAATATTAAGGCTGTAGTACAGAGTGTGTATTTTTTGTTGAAGTATATTTTATTTTCAATTTGTTAATTTCTGCTGTATAGCAAAGTGATTCAGTTATACATATATATGTATATAAATATACACACATTCTTTTTTATACTCTTTTCCATTAATGGTTTATTACAGGATAGTGAATATATTTCTCTGCCATACAGTAGGATCTTGTTGTTTATCCTTTCTATATACAATAGTTTGCATCTGCTAATCCCAAACTCCCAATCCAACTCTCCCCTGCCTCTCTTCCCCCTTGGCAACCACAGGTCTGTTCTTTACAGAGTGTAGTTTTGTAGCTGCACTGCATACTCAGGTTGAAAGCTATGGGAACAGTTTGGCTAGATTTATAGATAAGACTCCTTGTTCACTCAGTGCTCCTATTCAGTAGTCAGCAGTTTCAAAACATTTTCCAAATTCAGTTTGACCATTCACTTGTGAAAAGGTAGTTGTTTCTTTAAAAGAGAATATAATATTTTGTAATAATCAGACAACAAGGAGTTTCAATTTACGATTCCTAGGAAGAAGTGTGTTTATGTAACTAATTTCCACATTTCTAATCAATAAGCAATTAATGTTGAATAAGAATATACTTTACCAAAATAGATATTATAAAATATGAATATTATATATAGAATATATAAAAATATGGCTTAATTATAAAATGCTCTCATACAATATAATAAATGAGGCTGCAGTTTGCATTGAGATGACTGTTTTACATGTATTTTTATCCGATATTTTGAAAACAAATATAAAACTAAGGAAATCAAGACTTGAATAATAGGCTTAATGATCAAATTTATATGGTTGTTAAGACTATACTATCTTAATATTGGGCTGTATTTCATGTAACTTAGTGGCTTATCAAGTTATTTTCAGTGTCCTAAATAGCTTTAGCGTGGTGACAATATTAGCACTGACTTTATCTCTTTCATTTACTAGAACCACAGAGTATAAACTTTGAGTTGAAGTCAATAATGAAGAACTGTTTTGAATGCATCAAAACTTTTCTATTATTCTTGACCTTACTCTTTAGAGCTATAATTCAGCATACATTTTTCATTGTTATTTCACTTCTGCAATTTAGTTGACAGTGTTCCTAACAGTCTTAAAATGTAATTAACAGCTGGTGTATGCAGCATCTATCTTACAGAGTAAAAGTGAAAACTAAACAAGAATTATAATGAAGTGAATGAATGTGCACTGAGTAAATACTAGTTTTGCTTTTCTTCCATTGTATCATTTTTCCTATAGGAGATGAAATAGCTATTTAACAACATAAAAACAAGAGCACAGCATAGGAGAGAGGGGGATGCACCCCAAGGTCAGGCCCTGCTGCTCTTCAGCAGTATCAGACAACCAGAAACAGATGTACGATTCGGATAATAACCTCTTCCTGCAGACAATAAGTCTGCAATTATTGCAGCAGCCTCTGGACACTCTACAGCTTGTCTTACTCCGTGTTGTTGTTTAGTTGCTCAGCGGCGCCTGACTCTTTGTGACCCCGTGGACAGTAGCCCGCCAGGCTCCTCTGTGCATGGGATTTCCCAGGCAAGAATACCTGAGTGAGTTGCCATTTCCTTCTCCAGGGGTCTTCCTGAAATAGGAATGGAACCCAAGTCTCCTGCACTGGCAGGCAGATTCTTTGCCACTGAGCCCCCAGGGAAGCCCTAAAAAGAGCTTTGAAAGTCAGCAAAAGATTTTTCATTCACATACAATGTTTTATTCAACACGCAAAGAATTGTTTAATAATTCCCGTTTTGTATTTGAGAAAACTGAGTCCCACAGTGCCTAAATGACTTGTACAAGGACACATAAGTGGTAAAGCTAAAGGTCAGTGATCTGACTCCAGGTTTAGAGTCTGCAGCCCACGCCACTGGCTCTTCCTGTTGTTTGGAAGGCACCAGTTAGCAGTGCTTTTTAATAAACGGTTATTGCTCTGCCCACGAGAGATTCCTTCTTGATGACAGTAACAGAACAACTACTGGGCAACTTCCATCGTAATACAATAAAGTGATTTTTGGCGTGATATACAGCAGATTTTTTCTTCCTCTTAGCACGCAGAAGCATGTGGGATCCATGCTGGCCCTTTGGAAGACTCTCTGTTTTTGGATCACAGTGAAAGGCTTTGCCATGGGGAAGATCGTAAAGTTGTCTTGAAGAAGGGCCCACCAGAAATAAAAATTGCAGATATGCCTCTGCATTCACCTCTCTCCAGGTACCAAAGCACTGTGATTTCCCATGGCTTCAGGAGGCGACTGATCTGATCAAAGAATAAAATAATCAAGTAGTTCAGTCTTTCTCTCTCTCTCTTCCGTAAATGTTTCACGTACAGGTTTAATTTATTCAAAGGCTATAAGGCAACTGCATATTTTTTTTTTACAATATTATAGCTTAGAAAGAAAACAGTCTCTGAGAACATCTGAGATGAAGCAGAGGAGCAAGGAAAACTGTCTCATTGAAATTGATTTCAGAGCAAGTAGTTAAGAAACAGCAGACTGATCCAGTCGCACTATCTATCTCTACCACACTCCTCTACCTTTTTCTCCTCCTCATTCCATCCTTATTATTCATCTCTTCCAAAACTCAGTGTCAGGTAAACCAAACTGAGATGGAGTTGGAGGATGTGGGATTATTTTTGCTACTTTTCTGATTGCCCCAACACCTTTCTTTCTGCCCCACTCACCAACACACATACCCTAAAGGCTATAAGAGACTGGTAACTAACCAGTATGGTTATTAGAAGTGTTTAGTAGACAAATCTATGATGCATCATATAATTTTAGCTGAGATATACTTTCCATATTGGTTCAGTGTATCCAAGTATCAATATTCTACAGCAAAGAATTGACTCACATAACCTAAGAAATAAGAATTACTATGTGTAAAAATGATACAATACTGTGGAAGACAGTATAGTGGTTTCTCAGACAATTACACACAGTTATGATCCAGTAAGTTCAATTCTAGGCATATGCCCCAAAGAATTAAAAGCAGGGACTTGAACAAATATTTGTACACCAATGTTCACAGCAGCATTATTCATTATAGCCAAAAGGTAGAAACAAATGCCCATCAACATATGTTGGGGAGGACAAAATTTTCCTCTATTATTCTAGGTTCTTCTGGTGGGTTTAAGAATTGAATTGACATGAGTCGGATTAACAGGAGAAAATCAAACAAACGTTAAATAACATGTATATATGGGAGAGACCCAGGAAACTGAATAACTCACCACAATGACTGAAACCTTCACTTTATATATATCAACTTCAGCTAAAGACAGAAGAGGATTTGAGAATAGTGATTTGGGCTTCAAAGAGGAGGAAGGTAATTGACATGGAGATGGAAAAGCAAACGTTGTGTAAGTGTTTGTTGGGCCATGCAGAAACAACGGGGCATAGAATGGATAGAGATCTTGAGCGTTTCCCCCACCACACCTTGCTTGCTTGCAGACATCTTTGGTGATGGCTCTATTCTTATAATAAGCCCTCTAAATTCCTTCAGGCACTTTAGGGTACCTGGCTCAGTGACAGTCTCATCACCCTACAGTATCAATTATTCTGTTCTACTTAATTTTCTCTAATTTTGTGTGACCCTCTAAGTTACATCCTAGTAAGTGCTTCTCTTTCAGATTATTCCACATCTAATTTCACTTTCTTAAATGTAAACTCTAATTTGTACCTATGGCTTCCTTCTTTAAAAATTCCAGGGGCTTCCCTGGTGGTCCAGTGGCTAAGACTCTGAGCTCCTAATGCAGAGGGCCCCCTGGTTCAATCCCCAGTCAGGGAACCAGATCCCACATGCTGCAGCAAACAGCCCACTTGCCTCAATAAAAAACGTGGCTCAGCCAAATAAATAGATAAATAAATATGCTTTAAAAGATTCCCCATTCCACTGTGCTTTAATTTAAAACTCTGAATTTCTTCCCAAGAGAGCAGATTGTCATGCTGCATCTTGGCCCAGGTGGGTTAATCCCAGTAACTGGTAAATCTCTGAGATTTCCAGGGTCAAAAATGCCAAGGGATATATTTTACACATATTGAGAATATAGGTGATCATATTTGACCATTACTAATTAGCTTCCAGCAGGCTAAGGGGCCGCCAAGAGCAGGTGAATAGGTGTGTCCCACACAGGGGTGTCTGGCAGAGAAGGTGAGCAGTGGTTGGAATGGAGCCAGCACTATATACTCCCCGAGCTCTGCGCACCTCAGTCCACAGCTGGGGCCCTGGCAACAAAGGGACCAGTTCCAAAGTCTTCACTACAACTTCTCTGGCTTTTCACGTGATTTACCACTAGAAGCCTGGCTGTCAGAAAGCATCTTTCTTCTCTTAAGAATGTGGCCACTGCTGAAGCACCAGCAGCCAAAAATGAAGTTCAGTTCTTTTGTGGCTTCTCATCAAAGCAAGAACCAGAAAAGGCACATCAGTGCACTTCCCCACGTTCACAGGAAGATGCTGTCTTCCGCTCTTTCCAAAGAGCTGAGACAGAAGAGCAATATTCAATCCATGCTTATCTGAAAGGATGAAAAAGTTCAGATTTTGCGAGGGCCCTGCAAAGAGCAGCGAACTGGCAACACAGCCCGAGCTTAGGGGAAGAAGAACGTCTCCTACACTGAGTGCAGCCAGAGGAAGCTAATGGCACAACTGTCCACGTAGGCATTCAGCCCAGCAAGGTGCTTGTCACCAGACAAAAACCAAAGACTGAAAACGATCCAAAATCTGGCCAAGTAGGAAAGGCAAGGGGCAGAGGTAAGGAAGAAACAACTGAGAAAACGCAAGAATCATCTTATTAGCAACTTTCATTAGAAACTGTTAAAATGGGGCTTCCCTGGTGGTCCAGTGGTAATGAATCTGGGGGTGCAGGTTTGATCCCCGGTTGCACATGCTACACAAAAACAAAAAAACTGTTAAAATGAAAGAAAAAAAAAAAGAATGTGGCAAAATATGTGGGATAGAAGGCTGGATAAAAAAAATCAGGAGGTATCAACTTGTGTGGATAAAAAGAATGCCTATGACCAGAAAACAGCTCTGGAAGCCGGAACATCAAAATGTTTACAATATTAGTTCTGAAGGTGGAGTTATAATTCTTATTTATATCCTCGTATCTTTGTAAATTATCTGCAACAAACAGTGCTGTATCTTCCCTTTGCAGACACTGCTCCCCACGTGTGGAAGGCACTTCTTTCTATTCTGCTGTCAGTTTTATATTCAACAGAACTGCCAACTCTTCTATGAAACCTATTTCATATTCTGTTTTCTCCAATACCAATTCTTTCCACCTTAACCTTTTCCAAGTTGGTTCTCTGCCTAATCCTTCTGCTTCTTGACCAGAAGAGGTCTCTGCTGTGTTGCTCAAAATGTTTTGTTGGTTTGCACTTTTTTAATGAGGGAAATCTTTGTCATTACCTATTAGAGATATTGTGATATTATAAAAATCAGAGGTAGAAATTCTTCAATGCTTTGGTAACTAACAAATTTTCAGATAGAGCATTTTATTCACAAAGGGGAGCTTCAACCCTTTGGGTCTACCCCTCAGTGCTTTGCAGTGGAATTACACCTGATATGTAAAAATTTGAAAACTAAAAAAAAAAAAGAAAGAAAGAAAGTAAGGGATAACACATTTAGACAGAAAAACACATCTTTTTCTAGGGACAAATTAAAAACCATCAGTAAAATGCTTCTTTGGAATTCAAGGAAGGCCTTGGGGCTTGGAGGCTAACTTTTTTCTACAGACAAGAGGCAGGCAGAGGACGTGTGGCATGGAGTCTGTTCCAGGAAGGCCCATGAAGTTCTGCTCAGTTACAGATACAGAGCAAAATCAGCAAAGAAAAAAGGCACATGGGGTGAAGTCCAAGGGACAACGAGCACTAATTTCCAAAAGTCCTCTTTCAGTGAAGTCACACAAGACATATTTAATTACGCCTAGCAATGAGCTGTGACAACCCTGTTTTCTTTGATCAGGAAAATTAACTTGTTCATTCTTTGGTCTTTTCTGGAGATTTAAGAAAGTACTTTGCAAGTACAACAAGGTTCATTTTCTTCCTGGTATTAGGAGACAAAGGTTATGGTGGGGGAGGGGTCTCAAGCAATCACAGGTGCATTTTATCCTAAGTGATGACTAGATGATCAGGCCTCAGCTGGTGCTACCCTCCAGAGGAGAGTTAAGCTTTAAAGTGGCAGAGAAATCAGAGTAGGTTCCAGCAGGATGTTGGATCTGAGCAATGGGTCAGATGTGAGCCAATGAGAGCTAAAAAGGACTTTCCACACATGGGAAAAGCATAAACAGAGGCAATGAGGAAAAATCACTATGTTTACAGAATATGTGAAGATATCCTGGGCAGAGAAAAGTTTCGTGCTGGGAAATAAAAGAAGGTAATCTTAGGAAAAAGGATCCAGCTTATTGAGGACTTTAAATTCCAAACCAGTGGTTGAAATTGATTGCTATTAACGATCAGGACAGAGTCTGAGAAAAACTAATCTGGCAATAGTTCAAAGGATGGATTGAAGATTAAAAGATAAACTGGTTTGAACATAAATCCAGGTAAGAAGCCCCAATCTGGATCAAAACTATGCAGATGGGGGGAATAGAGACCTCCATCGAGTCGGTTTACGTCGGAGTGAATGAAGTGCACAAGCAAGGCTTGAGCACGTGGTCAGCCTATCCTGGAAATGAGTTTAGCAGCACTTGGTAAGTTACCTTTATAAATCGGGTCAATAAGGCACTATTAGAACCTTTTTTTTTTTCATGCACAGCTTATGGGATAATTCCTCAATTAGGGATCAAATCCCAGCCCTTGGGAGTGAAAGGATTGAGTCCTAAACACTGGACCACCAGGGAAGTCCCTGTTAGAGCCATTTTAACCTCCAAGAAAAGTTATGAAACACTTTCTACTAGAAAGCCAGATGATAACGCAGAGAGGAAAAAATCAGTGTGTGGTGTAGGAGTACCAAGAGGTGCAGTTGTTTTTTTTTTAATGGTGAAGTATTTTAAGAAAACCATTTAGTGTGACTAATCTGTTTTCCCTTTCCAAGGTAGTTCATTTAAGTATAGCCTGATTAGAAGGAATAAATAAGGCACACAGGGTCAAGATTGGACCTGCTGTGTTAACTTATCAAAATTCATGAAAGCAATGATATTTAAGAGCTCATACATTCATATCTAAGATCTGATACATTTGAAATGAGCTACGAGCTGATGTGGAAGTGTGTATTTTTAATAAAAGCAGGAATGACATTTCTTTTAAAAAACATTTCATTGAAGTATTAGCTGATTTACAATCAGTTAATATCTGCTGTAGAGCAAAGTGATTCAGCTATATATATATATATATATATATATATATATATATCCCCATATATGTACTTTCTTTTTCATATTCTTTTCCATTATGGTTTATCACAGAATATTGAATACAGGCCCCTGTGCTGTACAGTAGCACCTTGTTTATCCATTCTCTACACAATAGTTTGCACTGCTAACCCCAAACTCCTAATCCATCCCTGCTCTAGGCCCCCTCCACCTCTGGCAACCACAAGTCTGCTCCCTATGTCTCTGACTCTGTTTCGTAAATAACTTCATTTGTGTCATTTTTAGATTCCACCTATAAATGGTAGCCTATGGTATTTGTCTTTCTTTTTCTGACTTTGCTTAGTGCGATAATCTCTAGGCCCATCCATAATGGCTGCAAATAGCATTATTTAATTATTTTTTTATTTTTTATGGCTGAGTAGTAAGGAATAACATTTCTAATCACACCTCTCTGATTTTCTCAGTACAAAAACAAATAACATTATTAACATTAATAACATTATTAACATGCTTTAAAGATGCGAAGTGTCTTGAGGAAGCAGTAGTCGGAATAAACCCCAGCTGTGGCTTGTATCATGCTGCTCTGTCAGATGCACAAGCTCAGTCTCTCCATCCTCTCCTCTGTCACCCCATTCCACTGGCAATGGCCTTTTTGCACTTCCAACACATGCCAAGTTAGTTCTCATCTCAGAGAATAATCTTCCCAAGATTTTCCCGTGGCTGCCTCCTTCTCATCATCCAGCTTTAAACCTATATATCATCTCCTCAGGGAGGGACAGAAGATGTTGTTGGAGGCCCTGCCCATATGCCCCTTCACAGGGTGTGCATCCATCCCCCAGGTGCTGTGGGTGTTGGCTGCTCCTGGCTCAGGCCTTTGACCTTTCATGTGGAATTGCCCTTGGCTTGCGGGAGCCTCCTCAAGTGGCTCTGGTCCAGGAGATAATGGCAGTAACTTACACCCCCCACCCCCACCCCGGGGAAGGTCGTGGACAAGGCTGAGAGATGAAAGGATTAGCAGCCTTCACCTCTGATGGCTCAGATGGTAAAGAATTTGCCTGCAATGCAGCAAACCCCAGTTCGGTTCCTGGGTTGGGAAGATCCCCTGGATGAAGGGAATGACAACTCACTCCAGTATTCTTGCCTGGAGAATCCCATGGACAGAGGAGCCTGGTGGGCTACAGTCCACAGGGTCCCAAAGAGTTGGACACAACTGAGCGACTAACACATGACGTGACACCTCTAGGTGGAGCAATTCATGATTCAGGGCTTCCCATGGGATCCAGCTGAGACTAGACTTCTCCTAAAGCCATATCTCTACTGAACTTCATCCCCTGCTGTCTCCTACTTTTTTTTCACTCCCTAAAAGGTTTCTCCTTCAGATCTTTTAAGTAAGCAGTCCCACCTCAGGTTCCATTCACAGAGAAAGTGGTTTAAGACAGCTAGTGAGAGGAATGGTCCTAGGAAGCCAGCTGGATGTAGGTTTGTCTTTGGAGTGCTCATTCACTAGATGGCAGTGAGAACCCCGTCATCGGTAGTGAGTGAACTATTGTTACTGCTTGCCTTGCTATAGTGGTGCCATTGCTAAGATTTTCACCTGCAGAGAACTAGGACAAAATATAGGAAGAGGAAGCTGCATTGAATTCTGCAATGGCTCTGGGTATTTAATATGTATGAGGAAAACCGGGGGGAGCTTGGTACACAGGACTGCTTGTATTGTCTTCGCCACTTCTTGGGAATCTGTAGTTATTCCAAAATTAAAAGTTGTAAATGAAAACAAATAGCTATTTAGTGGGTGATGAGGAAGTTTACTGGGCTTCCCAGATGGCTCAGTGGTAAAGAATCCGCTTGCCAATGCAGGAGATGGGCTTGATGCCTGGGTTGGAAAGATCCCCTAGAGGAGGAAATAGCAACCCATTCTACTATCCTTGCCCGGAAAATCCTTTGGGCAGAGGAGCAGGGTGAGCTACAGTCCACGGGGTTGCAAAGAGTTGGACATGACTGAGCAAATGAACTTGCAACATGAGTAAGTCTACTAGTTTAAGTGAGACTTAGAATACAAAAGGGCTCTGTAGTGGATCTAGGTTATGATATAAGAAACACTGCTGTTTGGGCCACATGACCCCCAAAATTCTAGGGTATTTGATGTATCTGTGGTAGATAAAGATGCCATGTGAAATACTTGAGAACCCCAAATATGAGAATTGCAGTGCAGAACTCTAGGGTTCTTGGGCAAGGCTGTGTTACCTGTGGCAGAGAACTATACACCATTCACAAAACAGCATCTGATACATTATTGCGACCTGGAAGTGACTGTCTGATTATGAGACATCAAATGACTATGAAACAAGAGCTGCCCACCGCAAGCTGGGTTTGGTCAGACCTACCAAATCATAAGATTGGGTACACCAGCAGCATCCATCCTAAGATGGAAACAGTGCATCCGAAACTGGGCTCCGGCAGTTCCCCAAAGCGTAACGAAGCTGTGCAAACAAGTAGATCAGAACAACTCCTACTTTTAACCTGAGGACAGCCTGCAACATCAAAGTTGGAATTTTTTCCAATAATTCTGCTCTTATAAGTACCAGAAATGTCACCAATCAGAATGCTGGAGGACCTGCAACCAGATGGAATGATAATAACATGAGAAACAATTGGCTCTGAGTGATACAAAGGGTAGATTGTAGCAGATACTATTGGTGCCTTCCAGGTGGCTCTGCGCTAAAGAATCCACCTGCCAGTTCAGAGGACACAGGAGACGTGGGTTTGATCCCCGGGAAGGGAAGATCCCCTGGAGGAAATGGCAACCCACTCCAATATTCTTGCCTGTGAAATTCCATGGACAGAGGAGCTGGGTGGGCTACAATCCATGGGGTTGCAGAGTTACATAACTAAGCAACTGAGCTGCCGGGAGCCGACAGGATGCCCCCTCACTCGGATGACAAAGTCACGAGACTGAGAAGGAAACTGCAAAGTGGGTTTTCCTTCGGGGCATCCCAAGGCAAGGCCCCTCCTGGTATTTTTCTTGGGAAGTTCTGATTATGCTCATCTGTTTATGTTTTAGCTCATCTCAGATCAGTCCCAGTTAGAAAAAATTCATCCTGAGATAATTCCCTCAGACCTTATTTCCCTCCTACTAGTTACTGGGGAGTTTACCAAGAGCTCTCTGGGGGTCATGGCAAAGCCACCACCAGAAGGGCTCGTACTTGGGTCACCTTTCCACATCCCACTCCCCCCGACCACTCCACGGAGGAGGCTCCATTTCTTAAAAAAAAAACCAGGCTGGAATGGGACTTAGGAATGCTCATAACTGACCAGCATAGTTGGAGACACTGATTGCTTTAGGATAGTGTAGAAATAGGAATTCCTTTTAGTAGTTGTAAGGTTAATAGGGTTTCATTGTTAAAACAGTGCTGCTAAACTGTCTCTTTGTCTTCTTTTCTCTTTCCTTGTAAAAACCAAAATAGGTTAATAGAATAAAACAGTTTCAAGCCTAAGCCCCTCTTTCTAGCTTCTACATAGTTGCACCTTGTCAGGGAACATTTGGCAGGAGGCTTCCTGTGTCAAACCCTGAATATTCAGAGATGAGTGGAGAGGCACACCTTTTCCGGGGACAAAAGAAATGCATACATTCTTAAAGGATAGCAACCATTTACAGCCTTCTTCCCTCTTGGATATGGAAAGTAAGTTCTTTACAACCCCCTCTTTTTGAGATAGATTCTAGCCCTATGTTTCCTGGATAAGTTGCTGAAAAGGCTATCTTGTAAGACAGTGAATATTTGCCCACATTATGCTAAATAAAGGTAAGCTAGAGACATTCAAATGGTAAACATACTATTATTAAGTCTGATTATGCAAAAATCCAACCTTTTGTAAAGAAGATGAGCTTAATGTAAAGGTTGTTGTTGGTAGGCAGAAAACAAGTTTGCATAAAAATGTTGTGATGTAATGGGGATGTTCTTTGGCTATAAAACTGTAAGCTAACAAAAATAAAGTGAGAGACTTCTCCACCGCCTTTTGGAGAGACTTCTCCATTCACCTCACAAAACTAGCAGCAATAAAGAGAGACTGCTTCATCACCACACACCGACTCAGCTCAGTTCTTCCACCGACGCCACTCAACCCTCAAGACCCCCGGATCCCGCCGGGGCTGGACCCCGGCACTGAGCATGCATGAAATCCCCTTTACAAACTGGAGTACCAGTGTTGGCTGCTAATTACACCTGCACTTTTCCCCGGGAGGTTGCCTTTGGCTGACTGGAGCTGCCTAAGTTGGAAATGAAGCCTCCTTCCACAGTGTACAGCGGCAGCTGTCCAGCCATGGACTACACTTGCCAGCCTCTCTTGCAACTCGACAGGGACATGTGAATAGTTCTGAGAACTACTGAGATGTATCCTCTTAAGACCAAGATTAAGAATCTTTCTCCATTTGTTTTTTCCCTATGCTCCTCCTGCATGTAAAGGGTGAAAACCCTGGGAAGAGGAGGCCACAGATAAAAGGAGGCTAAGTTCCTGAGTCACCATGTGGAAGCTGCCGCCAGTCAGGAACACGTGTATTGTTAAATGACTGGGGTCACAGTTGTGGCTGCTACATTACTCTAACATCCTCTCTCTGTGAACTCGAGTGGGATTCCTGACATACCAGGAAGTGGGACTGGATGCTTCTGAAAGCTCATTCTGATACAGATTCTCTGGCACATTTCTCCTGAAATTTATAAACTATTGTACCTGAAGGTTATGTTGTCAAATAGGATCATTTAATTATCCTGTAGTTAATATGGTAGAGCTTAAAACCACTGAGTCAGAAGAACTGGTTTATCGCTCTGGCTCATCTATAAGCCTGTTATAGAGTCTAGAAAACATAACTTTACTTTTCTGAGCCCCAGTTTCATCAACTGTAAAATACAAATAAAATGCAGTGTGAACGAGGAGACAATATGACCTCTAAGTTCCTTTCAAAATCTTATGGTTATTACTTCTCTGTATCATATTAAAAAAAAATCTCTTTGAGGAATGTACAGCAACAGCTCTTTATAGGCAGAGAGAAGTGGGAGCACAGAACTTTAGTGCATTAATTAATATTGCACTAAACTTAACCTATAATAAACTCTTTAATCACAGAGTATCTTTTATTATTGGACTTAAAAAATTGGAGATGAGTCATTAGGTTCTTTGCTTTTGGCTGTATATATAGTCAAATTGTCTTGAGCGACTCAGATACTCCATTCAGCTGAGGCAGTAATTGGGGATGATTTGTTTCAGGAGTAGGAAATGGGGCCAAGTGAGTCCAGTGGGAAATGACTGGCAATGCCAAGAAACTCTCCAGGGCACCAGGCCATGACTGTGTCAGTGACACACAGCCCGCACCAACCATGAATCCCACAGTAAACCATAGGCTGATTGAAGCTTTGTTTCCCTTTATAAACAAATAGGCATGGTGGTGTTCCAATAAAACTTTGTTTACTGGTTTCGTTTTTTTTTTTTTTTTTAATTAACCAACCTTAGAAAGTCATTTAGAGGGCACAAAATTATTACAGAAAAAATCCTGCAAGCTATTAGATAAATCTGTTTCCCTGGTAAACATGAAGTCTTCTGATACTCTGCATCTCTAAATCACATCATTTCATTTTGTTTGTGTTACACAGGGCATTTAACTAATCTCTTGGTGTTTGTTTAAGGAACCTGGGCCTGCTGGAGATAAGGGAGGGATTGGGATGCCTTGTGTCTTATCCACTGTAGAATACGCATGTTTTCATTGGGTTGACTTTCCTGCAGGTGAGCATGATGAGAAATTCTCAGAGGTTAGAGGAGCTGCTGGGTTCAATCTAGGCTGTTGGATTATATCTTCCTGAATGGCCACACATGCAAATGATTGTCAAATTCTAAGGTTAAGATACAGCTCCAACAGTGATATCTGGTAAAGTATCTCAAGGGATGGAAAAAGGAGATAATTTCCTCAGCTTCTTTACCAAGCACCAGTTCAGTCCAGCTTCCCAAAGATCTGGCTCCCAGTGTTGGGCTGTGTATTCCTTGCGTTCCTAATAGTAATATAAAGAGAATGCATTGACTTTCTCTGCTGAGGCGCTGTGGACAAATCTGATGTCTCCTTGCATACAAATACATCAAACCATGAGTGGCCATGCTGAAGGATCCATAGGTGTCTAGGACATGCTTTAAGGATTACCCAAACTTAAAATCTTAGCTTTGTCTACCCCCACCCCAGACTCCTTTTACCTTCTTTAGTCAATCACTTGCCAATTTATGTTTATTCAACATACACAGGGGTTTTCATTTCTTTCTAGGGCTACTCTCACTTCAGAGCCTCTCACTGACACTATAATATTAGATTCTAAACTGCTTTTCCAGACCCAATGCATCTTAGACATGCTAGTAGACTAAGCATTTGAAACCTGGTTCTCATCATGTTAATTTCTGCTTGTCCTTCTCAGCAGTTTCCTGTTGCATATATAATTATGTGTAACCTCCTCCTGGCATCTCTTAAAATTAAGCTCAGATTTGTATTTTCCAGTCTTATCACCTATTTCACACATCCAACTCTAACATAACTACCTGGAAAAGCTGAAACGTTCTTATGTATGTGCTGGTTTTCGTATGACGCCTCAATTTTCCTTTGAAACTTTTTCCATAGAAGTTGGCTCTGGTTTTGTTTTCCTTCACTACTCCAAGTGCAGAGCTATTTACATAGTTGGTTTTCAGTACATTTTTGTGGATCTGAGTTTGAAGGTGAAGTCCTTCAGGTACAATCCAAGATCCATTCTCTAATGGTTATGTGTCAGGCATTCTTCTAGGACTTGGGATAAAAAAGCTGAACACACCAACAGGACTAGATGTATGCTTTCATGAAGCTCAAAATGGGGGGAGGGGGTAGGAGATGAGACATTAAACAAATAAACAAGCAACATACTTAGAATGTCATATGAGATGTGAGCTACAAAGAAAAGTAAAGTGGAGAGGGGAAGGGTGAGTAACAGAAGTGGCTGGGAGAGGGGGAGAAATGTTAATTAATAGTGATCACAGAGGATCCTTCTGAGAAAGTGATGTTTGAACAAAATACTTACTGAGGACGAACTTGTGGCTACTGAGGAAAAAAGCTTTCTAAAGAAAGGCATGAGATATGCCGAGGCTCTGAGGCAGGAACTTTTGGTGTCCCAGTAATAAGTAGCAAAGAAAGCAGAGTGAGTCAAGCAATAGATGAGAGTGGAGGGTCTCAATGGACCATCAGCTGTTGTCAAGACATTGATGTTTACCCTAAGTCAAATGCAGAGATTTGGCAGGGTACTGAGCAGAGACACTCCATGATCTGTATTATATCTTAAAGAGATCTCTGGCTAATTGAGAGTGAGCTGATATGCCCGTGGTAGAATCAGAGAAACCACTTAGGAGCATCTATGTAATAAGCTAAGATGGTGACTTGGACTAGGGTGGTGGTGAAGTGTTTGAAAGGAGGTCAGATTCTAGAAATATTTTTAAAATAGAGCTGATAAGAACTGCTGATGGTTTGAATGTTGCATGTGAGAGAAAAAGAGAACCAACAATGAGACTTTCCGAGTAGTCCAGTGGTTAAGAATCTGCCTTCCAATGCAGGGGATGTGGGTTCAGTCCCTGGTCAGGGAACTAAGATCCCACATGCCACAGGGAAACTAAGCCTGAGCACCCCAACCAGAGAAGCCTGCCCACCACAGCAAAAGAGGCCCACATGCTGCAACTAGAGAAAGCCCAAACACTACAATGAAGAGCTATGTGCTACAAGAAGGACCCAGTGCAGCCAAAAATTTAAAAAAATATAATTTTTAAATTAAAAAAGAGAGAGAGAGAAAGCCAAGGATAAGTCCAAAGTTATCCTTGAGTAAGTAGAAGGAAGTTGGCCTCATCAAGATGGGATAAACTATGAGAGGAACAAATTTTAGAGTTTGGATGGCAGGATGATCAAGATTTGTAATAGGTTGTGAGTGATAATTTAAGGTAACTCTGGTCTTATCCAAAGTTTTAATTAGAATGTTCCTTTCTAGCAGACTGTGAATTTTATCTCAAAGCCTTTTTTTTCTAGTATTCTTATAACACAAATCCAAGACACTGTAGACAACTAAAAACTGAATTATGTTTTAAAAGCACAGTAAAAACTACCAAAAGCAAAGACTAAATACAAATGGCAAACCATGAAGCAGTATCTGTAACTCATATAATAATCCTAGCTTTCCTAATATATAAAAAAACTCTTATAAGTAAATAAGAAATAACAATAACAACCCAAAAGGAAAAATGGAAAATGGATGTGAACAGACAATTCATGGAAAAAGAAAACCCCACTATGAATGCCTCTTAAACGTAAGACAGTGTCACTCATTTAAAGCTATAATTAGATAGCTTCTTCCCTATCAAATTGATAAAGATCAAAAAGCTTAATAACTCAGGATATTGGTTATAGTATAAGGAAATAAGTGTTCTCATATATCAACATCTATGGAGGAAAATTTAGCAACATCTGTCAATATTTTAAATGTATCAATATTTTAAATCTGCATACAGAGGTGGTCTGGTATTCCCATCTCTTGGAGAATTTTCCATAGTTTTTTGTGATCTACACAGTCAAAGGCTTTGGCATAGTCAATAAAGTAGAAGTAGATGTTTTTCTGGAGCTCTGTTGCTTTTTCAATGATTCAACGGATGTTGGCAATTTGGTCTCTAGTTCCTCTGCCTTTTGTAAAACCAGCTTGAACATCTGGAAGTTCACAGTTCACATACTGTTAAAGCCTGGCTTGGAGAATTTTGAGCATTACTTTACTAGAGTGTGAGATGAGTGCAATTGTGTGGTCGTTTGAGCATTCTTCCAATGCAGATAGCTGAATACTGTGATAGCTACAGTGCACCTAACCCAGACAGTGTGGTGGAGAAGGGGTGGGGAAGGCTTTCTTAAAGCCTAAAATAAAATTTTAAGGATAAAAAATGAGTTAGCTAGGTAATGGCAAAATGTTCCAGGTAGGCAGAAGAAGCAAATTTCTCCTACTTGAACTTCCATGGAGGGAAATTGAGAGAAGGGACAGCATGTTTAGGTAGAGTGTAATGGTTAAATAAACTGTGGTATATCTATTGTAAACATCCATTAAAAATAATAAGGCAGGTTTGCAAAACATATTATTAAGAGATAAATATACAATTAAATATCTCAACATTCAGAAGACTAAAATCATGGCATCCAGTCCCATCACCTCATGGCAAATAGATGGGGAAACAATGGAAACAGTGACAGACTTTATTTTGGGGGGCTACAAAGTCACCGCAGATGGTGACTGCAGCCATGAAATTATAAGACACTTGCTCCTTGGAAGAAAAGTTATGACCAACCTAGACAGAGACATTAGAAAGCAAAGTCATTACTTTACCAACAAAGGTTTGTCTATTCAAAGCTATGGTTTTTCCAGGAGTCATGTGTGGATGTGAGAGTTGGACTATAAAGAAAGCTGAGTGCCAAAGAATTGATGCTTTTGAACTGTGGTGTTGGAGAAGGCTCTTGAGAGTCCCTTGGACTGCAAGGAGATCCAACCAGTCAATCCTATAGGAAATCAATCCTGAATATTCAATGGAAGGAGTGACGCTGAAGCTGAAACTCCAATACTTTGGCCATCTGTTGTGAAGAACAGACTCATTGGAAAATACCCTGATGCTGGGAAAGATTGAAGGCAGGAGGAGAAGGGGATGACAGAGGATGAGATGGTTGGTTGGCTTCACCAACTTGATGGACATGAGTTTGAGTTGGTGATGGACAGGGAGGCCTGGTGTGCTGCAGTCCATGGGGCGGCAAAGAATAGAACACGACTGAGTGACTGAACTGAACTGATATAATTAAAAGAAAAGGCAAAATGAAGAATGATTTGTATAGTGAGGTACCATAGGTTTTAAAAATAGGAGAGAGACAGAATGTACACATGTATATTTATAACTGCCTGGAGTTTATCTGCACATATTATGGCAAAGTAATAAATGTAATGGCCTCTGGAAAGCAACTTGGGGGTGCACTCTTTTTAAATAGATGACTCTGACATCATTAGACCCCCCTGGAGCTACCATCTTATCCAGGAGGATTCTTACCTTCCTTTAAGACACCCATTTTCCTTCAGGTGGCAGCGGAGGAAAGAGAAATAAGCAAAGTAATCGTGACTTGAGAAAGAAGTTCACAACTCCATTTTAAATGAAAAATGCCATATTTTATCTCCTTGTCTAATTTTAGATAGAAAACCTGGCTACATCTAATTTGAAACCATTACATTTTAAAATAGATTTAGCATCCTTATATTTTTTTCTGTTTCTTTCTTTTATTATGAAATTAACATATTCACAGAGTTCCCTGGTGGACCAGTGGCTAAGACTCCAAGCTCCGAATGCATGGAACCTGATTTCAGATCCTGGTCAGGGAACTAGATCCCACATGTCACAACTAAGACCCAGTAATCCAAATAAAAAATGTTTAAAAAAATAATATAAAATATTCATATATTACTTAAATTCATCGGGAAAAAAAATGCGATTCAATGAGACTTAAAGAGGAACTTCCCTGGTAGTTCAGTGGTTAAGAATCTGCCTTCCAACCCAAGGGCTGGTTGGGAAGCTAAGATCCCATGAGCTGCAGAGCCACTTGTCTGTTCAGGCTGCTCTAACAGAACGCCATTGACAGAGTGGATTAGAAACATGAAAATTTTATTTCCCACAGTTTTGGAGGCTAAGAAGTCCAACAGCAAGGCACCAGCAGATTTGGTGTCTAGTGAGAGCCTGTTTCCTATTTCATGTTAGAATTCTTTTCCCTATGTCCTCACATTGAGAAAGGGGTGTGAAGCTCACTGGGAATCTGTTTTATAAAGACATTGAGGTCACTCAAGAGGACTCTACCCTCAAGACATAATCACCTCCCCAAACCTACCCTTTCCCTCCCTGACTCTGGCCAAATACCTTCCACATTGGTTAATTTACATTTAATGCACTAATTTGGGGGGGGGTACAGTGTGAGTTCAGTTCAATTCAGTTCAGTTCAGTTCAGTTGCTCAGTCGTGTCTGACTCTTTGCGACTCCATGAACCACAGCACGCCAGGTCTCCCTGTCCATCACCAACTCCCGGAGTTTACTCAAACTCATGTCCATCAAGTCGGTGATGCCATCCAACCATCTCATCCTCTGTCGTCCCCTTCTCCTCCTGTCTTCAATCTTTCCCAGCATCAGGGTCTTTTCTAATGAGTCCATTATTTACATCAGGTGGCCAAAGTATTGGAGTTTCAGCTTCAGCATCACTCCTTCCAATGAATATTCAGAATTGATTTCCTTTAGGATGTACTGGTTGAATTTCCTTGCAGTCCAAGGGACTCTCAGGAGTCTTCTCCAACACCACAGTTCAAAAGCATCAATTCTTTGGTGCTCAGCTTTCTTTATAGTCCAACTCTCACATCCATACATGACTACTGGAAAAACCATAGCTTTGACTAGATGGACCTTTGTTGACAAAGTAATGTCTCTGCTTTTTAATAGGCTGTCTAGGTTGGTCATAGCTTTTCTTCCAAGGAGCAAGCGTCCTTTAATTTCATGGCTGCAGTCACCATCTGCAGTGATTTTGGAACCCCCAAAAATAAAGTCTGTCACTGTTTCCACTGTTTCCCCATCTATTTGCCATGAAGTAATAGGACCAGATGCCATTGATGGGATGAGGGGGGAGCACAAACACTCAGTCTATAGACTTTACTTAAAAAAATATTCTAACTGAAGTTTTAAAAGGTTTTCATTTCTTCTTTTTTTTTTTTAGTTCCCCAGCAAGGGATCAAACCATGCCCTTTTCAGTGGACATGCAGAGTCCTAACCACTGGAGCAACGGGTAATTCCCTAGGAAGGTTTTTAAACAGATGTTTAATATGCTCTCATGACACAAAGTCTGTTGGAAAAAATTAGCTTTAAACTTAATATTTAATTGTAAAGTTTTATTACTTCCATTATGACTTTTGATGTCAGCTATTTCATTTGCCCAACATCTAAAAACTTCTATTTTCCCAGGTAATGCTTGGCATAGTTTGTGGTATTAATCTTTCCCATACATTATTTTCTTTGCACTTCTTATTATGGGGTAGTATTTCTTTTCCTTTAGTAAGACATGTTTGAACAAGCACCTTTGGTCAACGTTCTGCTACTAATGCATTATTTTTTTTAAGTAACTCTATTTCTGTTTATAAAAGTAAACCATACGCACTGAAAAAAAAAATAAGTAAAAGAAAAAAAAAGACCAGAAAAACAAAAAAGTACAAAATTACAGATTTTGTACTGTAATAAAAAAAAGATTACATAAAATTCCAGCTTCCAGAGACAACCGCTGACAATATTTCATGGTCTAATCCTCTAGATTTTATTCTACATATAATATCAGTTTGTCATCACAGTACATAGACAGATATCTGAAAATCTGTAGATGTAGCAAACAACTAAAATGTGGCCAATTTGCTTTAACGTTTGGAGTGAAATGAACCATGATGGTGACAGACATTGCAAAAACACATGGCTTTATACTAAAGTGCATCTTGTGAATCTAGGAACTTAGTGTCAGAATATTTTTTTCATAATTTATTAAGGCTAAAAAGTTGATGCTACTAATCTCTCTAGATTTTGGTCTCAAGGTCATATTCTTCCTCATGGACAAATAAGCCAGAGTTTCCCAGTTTGTTGGCAAGACTGTAACTTTCCAAATTATAGAGCCTGAAGAACATCACAGAGATTTACACAGATGCTGCAGTAAAAGAAGCATCTGATGAGACCTTCTGAATTAACCAGGTCTGTTCTTGTATGTCTCATTGTTGTTTAGCCTCCCGCATTAATTAACCTTTTCATATATTTACTCTGAAATGTTCATCCAGTTATTCTCTGAACAGATGGTCCTTAGAAGTTACTTCATTCAGAATAGGGTAATTAAGCATGAAAATTATGATACGAGTT
Source organism: Antilocapra americana (assembly GCA_007570785.1). Taxonomy (NCBI): domain Eukaryota; kingdom Metazoa; phylum Chordata; class Mammalia; order Artiodactyla; family Antilocapridae; genus Antilocapra; species Antilocapra americana. The sequence continues at coordinate 22,352,344 of ML661896.1, forward strand.
ATGGTCCCATTTTCCACAGAAAATGCCACAAAATCCTGCAGACAGGGTGGATTTAAAACAGCGCCTTCAGGTATGCTGTGCTTAGACCAGAGAGTAAAAGAGGCCCATACTTGTGTAAAACAAGAAGACTGGAAGCAGTTGTTCCTGCATTTCCAGTTAGTGAGGAAAGAACTTTCAGAGCTCATTGGCTATCCAGCTCCCCAGGGTGGTTAGTGGTAAATCCCTAGTGAATATGTCAGGTTTTTCTAGGGCCTGATCTTTCTGCATGAAGCTTTTGGATTACAAGATAGTTGTGACGTCTTCACTGCTTTGGCATATTAAATGCCTGGTTTTAATTCAGACATTTGGAAACTGCATGAAATCTTCAAGATGCAAAGTTTAGTCCAGCCTAGTGGATGATCTGTATACAGTGATAGCTAACAGCTAATTCACCAGTCATATCTTTCCGATGTGATGCATGATTTTAATTCTTAAAAAAAAATTGGTACGTAAGTAAACTGGAAAGGGAGCTACGAGAACCGATTGAACAATTTCCCTTTATAAAGACATTTTTAAAATTCAGTAGACATCCCAGAGTGTCACCTGTAGTAGAGGTGAAATTATGTAATGGCTTGAAAAACTTTCTTGCAAATCTGTAGATCTGAAAGTCTGATAGCCCTGGTGGGGTGTGAATATTAACATCATTTACTTATTCATTTGTAGGACTAACACCCCTCCTCGTTTTCTCCATTAACGTAGTATGTTGTCTTGGCATATGAGCCTTAAGTTTCCTTTTTTAATGTACAAATATAGATCACTTTGTTCCCTGCTATTTCACTTTTCTGTTTGTCTTCTGATCCTTATAGTTCTCTTAAACCCAGTCCTGTCAGTTACAAGTAGCTGCAAGGATCTGTTTCATGCCTTTCAGTGCTTCACTATGGAAGGGGTGGTGGAAGGACCAGCAGCACCAACCTCACCTGGGAGCTTGCTGCAATTGCAGAATCTCAGTTCCCTCCAAAACTACCACATTAGGATCTGCTTTTTTTACAAGATCCCTGGGGCATTCATATGTACAACTAAAGTTTGAGAAGCACTGTGATAGTGTAACCATGCCGTATGGTTCACTTGTCGAAATGGTGAAAAATCACGTAATATTTTATTATAAATTGTGCTATGAGCTGAATTGTGTCCCCTTAAAATTCATATTGAATTTGAAGCCATGACCCCTTCAGAATGTGACTTTATTTGGAGACAGGGCCTTTACAGAGGTAATTAAGTTAAAATGAGGCCCTTGGCATGGGACTTAATTCAATCTGAGTGGGATCAAAACAGTATGATACTGGCATAAAGACAGACATATTGATGGAAAGAAAGGAGGCCAAGAAGTAAACCACACATATATGATAAATTAATTTATGACAAGAGCCAAGAATATACAAAAGGGAAGGGAAAGGATAGTCTCTTTAATAAATGGTGTTTTCATAACACCTACATGCAAAAGATGAAGCTATACCCTTGTCTTTTGCCATAAACTAAAATCAACTCAAAACAGATTGAAGATTTGAAACTATAAAACTTCTAGAAGCAAACATAAGGGGTGAGTTTCTTGACACAGGTTTATATTGCTTCTACTGGTTTCGAAAATATACTGTAATTTATTTTTCTCATTGGTAATCCTTAAAATACAAATCTTTTATTTGACAAAGTAAAACTTGAAGATTTTCTTTTCTTCCTGAACAATTCAAGAATTTCCGTGTGCTTTAACTTTGAGAGTGCCATTCTCACTTTTACTTCCTTTGGTTGCCTAGTATTTTAGAATATCGCTCTTGATTTAAGAATTACATAAGAGAATTTGTTTTCTTTACATGTTTTTTTAGAAGGGCCTTTATTTTGTGATCATGTTAGTTAGCCTGGTTTTACTGAATTGTGAATAGAGAATGTGGCCTCTCTTATTACCATTCAAAGTTTGTTCAGTGTTTTTTGTGGACTAATATATGGTCAATTTTCTATGGACACTTGAAAATGAAGTATATTATCTATCTTAAGGAAACACAGTATACCTACCATGTGTTATTGACTACAGTCACAGTTTCCTTCTTTTACGTTTTAAAATCACTGCTTGAGATTCATCTTTCAAGGCTGGCATCGCATAGGTGCTTTTGGCGAGATGGCAATCATAAGGCATTGCGGGCACAGGCATATACTTGGTCCCTACTGTTTACATCATTGGCACTCCAACTGAGATACGCTTATATTGCTGACTCTGTACATATTGAGTTTAGTTACCGTTTTAAGTGATTGACAAGATTACAGTGTATTTTTAAAATTTATTGGGTACATAGGAAGGCTTGGAGAAGTGTAAATTTGATATTAGGAAAGCAAATATTATTGAACGGCAAACTATACATTTTCTTGCAAGAAACAACCCAAGACTGTACAGAACCTTAAAACAATAAAGGAGAATAACTGTGAGTGGAAGAATGTGTGTGGTGTTGTATTCCTGAGATCCGTGCTAGAAGCTACCTATTGCACATCAACTGAAGCAACCGAATTTAGGAGAAGCTGCGAGACCCCTCAAAACAGATGAAATAAATTTCATAACTAGCAGAGGATACTGAGACTTCTTCATGCCTTTTGCAAGCCATAAGGTATGTGTCATAGTTTAATTGATAGCACTTATTTTCTTGTGCTATTTTTAAAAAAAAAATGACATGTTTTACAGTTGATGGCATCTTACATTCAAATGAGATGTGATCTATTGACCAGCTTTAAGCTTATCATGCTACTATGTTGTCTATATTCTCACACCCCTTAAAAATTTCTTTGATCTACCTTAAATGCAAATGAAATGTCTCCTAAACAAGCACATCTACTTCCCTTTGTTATCTCCTGTAACGTCTGCTCCTTGAATGCTGCCACCAAGCTTTAAGGGCATGTATACCACAAGTGTTATATCATCATTATCATTTAAATCTTATAATTTAATATTACAAGTAGCCCTACTTGGTCTCATTTTATGGCTTTTTGGTATGAATATCTGTTGCTGATATTAAGATCACAAATCCTGTTTTTTCTTTTTATTTGCACTTGCCTAGTTTACTTTTGCCCATCCTCTTATTTTCAACCTTTGTGAACCACTTTGTTCTAGGTGTGTTTCTTTTACATACCAAAAAGTTTTGATTCTTCTCTTTGCTCTAATCTGAAAGTCAGTATATTTCTAAAAGGTAAATAAGCACATTTTAAAATTTTGATTGCCATATTTGTCTTTTGTGTTATTTTTTATAATTTTTAAATTCCCTCATGATATAACTTATTTTCTTTGCCCTTTTGATAATCTGATATTTGGACAAGTTCGTGATTTTTGTGACTTTAATTTTAAATTGTTACTCAAGAAAATATATTCTTTTGCAAATGATACATCTGATAAATTAATTGATCCAGAATATTTAAATGGCTCTTAAAAATCAATAATAAAAAGACAAAACCTCAGTTTTAAAATGGGCAAAGTATTTGAACAGACATTCCCCCAAAGAAGACAAACATATGAAAAGATGCTCAGCATCATTAGCATTAGGGAAGTACAAATTCAGATTCACAGAAATACTACTTTATATTCCCTAGGTTATGGACTGAATGCCTGTACTCCAACAAAATTCAGATGCGTAAGTCCTAACCCCTATGTGGCTAAATTCGGATACAGAGTCTGTGGATGTAGAACCAAGGATAGGAGGAATGGTGGGTACAGGTGTGTTTTTGACTGCCAGGGGCAGTGCGGCACCCTCTAATGCCTGTGCTGTTCAAGGGCCAATTGTAGTATTCAGAGAAAATTAAGGAAATTGGGAGGGGGAAGGTAATTATTAAAGCTAGGGGGTAGTGGCATAGAGGTAGGGCAGGGAGGAATGCTGTATAGGAAAGCGAGAACATTCCGTCATTGTATACCACCTGGCTCAGCCAGGAATAGTGTTTACATAGACATAATAATGAAATTCTGATTATTTATATAAGCAATCTTACAGTATAATTGTGGAGACAAGGGGAATGAGAAATGTGTGTGTGAAAGAGAGAGAGAGATACAGTTAGAATTCGTGTCAGTCTCCCCATGGTGTGAAATCAGTACATAATGCCGACAATTAGCAATTCAAGAAGTGATATTATAAGCACATTGTTTAGAGCTATGAAGGTAAGTATCTAAAAAAAATGCACAAAAATAGCTAAAAATCATTGCTATGGGAAACATAAGTGGGATGCTGGGGGAGTGTGACATGTTGGAGAGTGGGGAATAGCTGGGATTTTTAAACTAATAAACATTATAAATATATTTAACTCTACGTATATATTATAATTTTTGATAAAAAAAAAAAAAAGAATGTATGGTCAACTGTGTTGAATGTCACCAAAAAAAACCCCCGCCAGATTCACTAACAGGAATTAAAAAGAGATAGTGAGGGACTTTCCCAGGGGTCTAGTAGTTAAGACTTCTAATGCAGTCAGGTAGCTAAGATTCCACATATCTCAGGGTCAGAAAACCAAACCATAAAACAGAAGCAGTATTGTAACAAATTCCATAAAGACTTTAAAAATGGTCCACATCAAAAAAGTCTTCTTAAAAATAGTTATATTAATAACACTTGGCAACATTAATTTTTCCAACAATTGTATCTGTTTGACTATCATCTTTTTCACATGCTTTCCCTCATTTTATTTATGTATAGAACCTAGAGGAACTACCCATATGAACATTTTTAGTTTATTATAAATGACAAGTTATCCATTGCCCTAGTCTGTAAAGTCATCTGTCTGTAGGAAACTTCAAAGGACAAATAATGTGTAATCTCCATTCCTTCCCACCCAACCAGTTCTCACTGAAATTCTTCACCTGTACCTTGAGGGCCTCTCCCGGCAGTTAGGTACCAGTCATTCCTGTTTTAGGGGATGAGTTTCATTATCAGCATGTTAAAGTTATGAAGACTGAAAAATTTAGAGACACATTTGCAGTTCCCTGCACCCCTCTCCCCATCCACCCCTTCTGACTTCTGACCAAATTGAGATTCCACTGGAGGAAAGGAGAGACAGAGGGGACAGACTGCACAGGAAGAAGTGGGCAGAGAACGGCATCGGTGTTCAGCCTGGACAAGGAAGCCCAGTGTCAGTGGCAGGTCAGCTCCCAGAGGCCATCCAGGCAAGTGAGGACGGCTCACTGCTGTTGTGTTGATCACCCTCATCGGCTCACGCTCCTTCCCGCTGTGGGATCAGTAGTCTGCTAGGAATGACCAGCCTCTTTCCCAAGATGGCTTTGCCATCCCCCACCCCACGGGCTCCATGTGCTCTGCTGGCCTTTCTGTGGCCGTCCTTGACAGCCCTTGTCTGAGCAAGACTGGACCAGGCACAAGTGAAGAGGCATCTAGCACTGAGGGGGGTGTTGGGGAAACATGCTCTCCATTGTGATCCCAAGTGGGGTTGGGCCACCTGGGGCAGGCAGAGCTTAAGGATACAGAAGGATGGAGGGGGTCCGCAGTTACTGCTCTGCTCACGCTTCAAAGACCGCCGCCTAACTCTGCAAACTCCACCTCCAGAGATTCGACCCAGGACCCCGGTCTCCACTAAGGTGGGGAGGAAGGGCCCGTCCTGAATGTACCTTGTCCATCTGCGTGCCAGTGAGTAAAACAGTTGTCTTTTTGCAGTGTGACTTATTCTGTTGTAGCCACACGCTCCGGGAAGCAAACTCACTCAGAAGGACAATGCAGACAGTGAAGTGCAGTTTATTACACCGGAGGCGGGCCCAAGGCAGAGTCTCCTCTTAGCCAAGGACCCCGACCAGCATTTGTGAGGATCTTTTATACCCATGTGTACGTGTCTAAACCCACCACCCCAAATCAGCCGGAACTTACATCAACAAAGGAAAAATAAATACAATCACAATAATGCCATCATTCAAGTATCATGTGTTAGAACAGTCAGATAATCAATAAGCCCGAGATTGCACTCCAAATGGTTAATAGTCGATAAGCCCAAGGTTACTATCAGAAAGTTTATGACCTGTCAGGAGCCAGGGGTTTATGACCTGTCAGGAGCCAGGGGTGATTAGTGTATGTTATCACTTAGGTGTTGACTATCCTGTATCTAACCTTCCAGATTCTCCTGTCCAGAGGGGGGCCTAATCCCTCCATTGTAATTTTCACAGGCACTAAGCACAGAGTTCAGAGAGGTGTCCGCGCATGATCAGCAGGCCTGAAATGGAGATCGGGCCCTATGAATTCCTTCTTCAATTTAACATCAATAGTTTTGTTCTGCTGCTCAGTAATTGTTCAAGTTTTCAAATGAAACCCTTTACCTTTCTCTACTTTCAGCAAAATGAAATATTTCAAGTAGATAAACACCAAAGCTGGCCCCAGATATTCTGTAACCTTCCCTTTACCCCATTACGTGTTGGATAAGGTTATGATTATCTTGAGGCCCATTGTGATTTCAGATACTGAAGAATGATGAAGGATGAAGTAATTTGTTTCGAACTAATAAACGAGTTTTGGCTGAATTATTTTTTTTTAAATGACCCAAATTGGCTTTTTAAAAACCTAGAAACTTGCGTAATTGTAAGAACTTGACAAATTCCACTTCTTATCCTAGACAGATATGTAAGCACTGGCAGTTCTGAGAGCCATAACTTAGGACCAAGATTGCTCATGTAACATTGACTTGTGAGGTTTTAAACACTTATCGAAGCCAAACTTAGACAAAAGGGCAACAATTTAGTGCTTTGAAAAATCCTAGAAAGTTCTCTAAACATTGCTAACCCTTACTTTAATTTTAATCTTTTTCAATCACTTACAGACTAAAAGCTGAATTATAATTTAATATTTTGAGTTAAACTTTGTAATCATAAAAGTAGCTATTTCCCTGACAGGATGTCAGAGACTAATCTTTAAACTTAATACAAATATTCTACTACATTTTCCCAAAAATCTATTGTTTTCAGAACTGTAATAGTAAAGATATTTTAAAATTAAACCTAAATTTTATGTGAAAACAAAAAACTGGCTGTAACTCTTATACCATTTCTACATTTGCAGAGCAAGTGGTAATCGCCAAAAAATTAGAGAAACTGCCATCTTCCCTGGAGTTTTAAAAGGTACTTCTTCATTCTTTTATGAAAAGATAAAACTCGTGATTGAAGACGTCGGATTGTTTTGAATCTGGAAGCATGGATTTAATAATATTGGGTGGACTATTTCCTCTGCTGCTGGGACTTACCCCTCGGGGCATTTGAGTCTCAGAAGAGCACACAGCAGCTGCCTTGAGCAAAGCAAAAAGCCGGGTTTAGCAGTAGCTCATGTGAAAATGATTTAGGGAATGCAGGCAGCAGTTGTGTCAGTATACACCCATTTTGAGGTTTACACCAAAAAAAATAATAATAAAGTGACTATGATCTTGGTCTGCATTAAGAGAAAAGCAGAGATGACAGTTGCTCTCTCTACTCCAGAAACATGACTTTCAATTCTGGATGTCACGTCTTATAAGGAAAAGACATAACTGCAAAATACTCGGGGAAATCAGGAGCATGGAGGGCCTCGACACATGTCACACAAGAAATAGCTGCACAAACAATTCTGAGTGTGTTTAGCTTTGAAAAGTGATGTCTCAGGTGACCGACTTTACTTTGGTATTCTGTTGAGGATGGATTAGGCGTTGCCTTTATTACCTCAGGTTGCAGAACCCAAGAGTGAACATTACACAAATTCAGGCTTAATTTTTAAGATACTATTTTATTAATGTTTCTGAACAAAGAATGAGGTGCTTTGGAAAAGAGTGAGTTCCAGTCTTCAAAGCTCTGTTGAAATAGGCCGGACAACGTGTGGCAAGAAGTTTTTAATGCTGAGTGTGTTGTTAAATGAGACAACCTTTAAAATTATGTCCAAAGTCCAAAATATAGATTTCAGGACTTCAGCACAACAGGATAAATGCCCAGTTCTCTTCAAAATGTAACCGAGGTTACATATGACTTGGGGTAGAAGCAAAGCTTCCCACCTGCACGTATCCTCAGATTATCGGCAAGTTCAATTTTTTAAAAAAAATTTATTAGAGTACAGTTGATTGCCAATGTTCTATTAGTTTCAGGTGGACAGCTGCAAGCTCAGTTTCTACTCCTCAACCCCCATGTTTCCTCCAATCCCATTATATTTGGGACTCTCTCAAAGTACTATTACCGAAACAATGCTCTGCCTGATGCCCAGCAAGCAGTTTGCTCCAACACAAAAGTCTGAAGCAAATAGAGGGCTTATTCACAAGGCAGTCAAACAAGGAGAAAAGAAAAAAAGTCTCAGATCAGCCTCTCTGAAGACAAGGGGATGGGGTACTCATGGGATAAAAATACAGCAGCAGTCTGAGGCAAGGGGAATGTGGGGGAAAGTGACTGGGAAAAGGCATGTAATATCTTCCTGCAGAGGTGTAACTCATCTCCAGGCCTCTGTAAATTCAAAATGGAGGCACTTAGCAGGCTCTGAGAAAGGATTTTTGGCTCTCTGAAGTCAAAAGTTCATGGAGCTGCATGTACGCATGCCCAGTTGGAGGGTTGCCACACTAGCCAGTCTTAAGCAGCTCAGTTCAGCTGATCCGTCCTGTCAGAGTCTTTGCGACCCCATGGCCTGCAGCATGCCAGGCCTCCCTGTCCATCACCAACTCCCGGAGCTTGCTCAGACTCATGTCCATCAAGCGGTGAGGCCATCCAACCATCTCATCCTCTGTGTCCCCTTCTCCTTCCACCTTCAGTCTTTCCCAGCATCAGGGTCTTTTCCGATGAGTCAGCTCTTCACATCAGGTGGCCAAAGTATTGGAGTTTCAGCTTCAGCATCACTCCTTCCAATGAATATGCAGAGTTGATTTCCTTTAGGATGGACTGATTGTATCTCTTTGCAGTGCAAAGCACTCTCAAGAGTCTTCTTCAACACCACAGTTCAAAAGCTCAGCTTTCTTTATAGTCCAGCTCTCACATCCATGTATGAATACTGGAAAAATCATAGCTTTGAATAGATGGACCTTTGTTGACAAAGTAATGTCTCTGCTTTTTAATATACTGTCTAGGTTGGTCATTGCTTTTCTGCCAAGGAGCAAGCGTCTTTTAATTTCATGGCTGCAGTCATCATCTGCAGTGATTTTAAGCCCCCTCAAAATAAAGTCAGCCACTGTTTCCCCATCTATTTGTCATGAAGTGATGGGACCAGATGCCATGATCTTAGTTCTCTGAATGTTGAGTTTTAAGCCAACATATTTCACTTTCTTCTTTCACTTTCATCAAGAGCTGATGAGCTTAACCAGCTTAGCTGGAACTAAACGCAGCTGACTTTCCACAAGTTCCTGGAAAGCAACTGGGGCAAACATCTTTAGGCTACATGCTGCTTGGTGGACATTCAGGTCTTAAAGTGACCTTGCTTGGTGAAATGGACCTGATGCAGGGTTTCAGCACTTCATTTCAAGGGACGGTCCTCTTTGCTCAGGTCTCACTGCTAGAGACAAAACAAAACTCAGATAGCCACCCTCGCTTGAGCTTTGGAGACACCAGCATCAGTTGCTGTAGAGTAGAAGGAACCTCCGTGCTGCTCTTGCTGTAACCAGAGAGCAGTGGTAGCCCCGCTGAAACCTAGGTTATCAAAGAGCTCTCTGCTCACATCTGTTACCGTCACATGCCATTGCTCATCATGTCCAAGGCAACACGACTGGAGCCGCAGCTCACTAACGCAGACACTTACACACTCTTGGCAGTTCTTCAAGGAGTTTCAAAGAGTAAGGATGAGCAGTACTCACTCTGGTCAGTCACAGCACCTGAACTCCCAACTGAACAACCCTTTAGACTGAAATCACCAGCTAAGTTCGGGTCTGTATGTCCCAAGACCTAATCTCTTTAAACTACACTCAGCTGCCAGGAGAAAATTAATCAGGAAATGTGGAAAGACTTGATGCATTTCCATGAAGAGGGTTGGTAAAAGGGCAAGAATTCCCATATCACATTATCAAACCAATTAGGAGACTGGGAGCCACTTTGATCCAAATGATTCGTTGTTAAATTTGTTCTGGGTTTATTAGCCAACTGGGAAATTGCTGCTTAGTGATTAGGACTGGGGGTTCTCAGGCTGGTCTGCCTGGGATCACATCCCAGTCACATTATGCCTCAGAGCCTCCGCTTCCTCATCCTTGTATTAGAGATTATAACAGCATCTACTGCACTGGGCACTTGTGAAGATTAAATTAAATGACCCACATAAAAGCAAGGTTAAGAAAATAGAATTAGATAAATTTTAGCTTTAAAACAAATGATTCTGGAGAAGACCCACTGTGCTGGGAATCCTGATTCTGATTCCCAGGTACAATCTGAGAATACCTGAATAGTAGGCTCTCTGCCAGAAACCTACATTAGTAATTTAGGAGGGCATCCTCTACATTACCTAGTTATCTCCTTTTTCTTACTAACATCTCTGGGACTGTATTTTTTTCCTCAGACTTATCTTCAGTATACCTATACTCAAATATCCTTGTATCCATAACAAGACTAATGAACTTACAGGGGAAACAAAGCTTAAGGTAGATCATCTTCAAAAACGTTTTTGGTTTTGATCCAGTCCTTGAACCAGACCTCTCTGGTAGGTCCTTCCCTGTCCCAATTCCCCTTCAAGTGTGCTTTGCATACCCTGGAATTCTCTGCCCAAATTGCCTCAAGAAGCTCATTTTCAAGACCTGGCTGATGGGGCCCTGTCCCTAGCTCATTCTCCCAAGAATGGGCCACAGCCCTGATGTGCTTGCTCCTAGCCCAGGGGATTGAGCAAGTATGTAGATATAGCTTGAACAGGAGAACGAGATAGTCTCACAGGTGCTCACAGCCCCGGTTAGCCAGAATAGAGCTGGGAGCAGGAAGAAAAAAATAGATGCACCATGACAGGACCAGAGCTGAGTCTGGACCAGCTCTTCCTATTTCTCCAAGCTGGGATACAATAGACAGTACCTACTGTCTGAAATTTGAAAATTCTGAATTGATATCTGGAATTTTAGGTGGTTCTGAAGGTAGATGTGTCTGGGTATAAATAATGGTGCCTGAAATATTCTTGCACACATGTAATTGAAATGTCTCCAAATTCCCTTGCCTTCTGAATTACCCAACCCACTCCAGGATTCTTGCCTGGAGAATCCCATGGACAGAGGAACTTGGTGGGCTACAGTCCATGGTCGTAAAGAGTCAGACGTGACTGAGTGACTAAGCACAGCACAACACTGGCCACTCAGCTTGTGTTGCCCATGACTTGTTCACAAGACTTTTGTTAAGTAAAGGCTGTTCCCTGACACCTTATCCCTAAAACAATCTAGAGAATCCTGTGCCAGATGAGAACAGAGGTCACCTTGCTGTATCGCTGGCTGTAATGGGAATGTTTCCTGGTGTTTTACTATTGAATAGAATGTTGAGTTTTGGTATAAGGTATACACTTTTAAAGTCAAGTCAAGAAGATATTTATCTTGGACTAGTCAGGCTTCTTGTTTTCAAAATCCCAATCAGAATCTAGGTAACTTAAGGGAAGAAAATATTGGATGCCTATTTGATAACCAGTGGAATCTCTGGGAAAATTGAAGATTCCAACTCAGCTCATAAGAACAAGAAAGACTGGGCATCATAAAATTGGAAGTTCTTTTAAAATGTGGTGTTTTGCTTATTCCCAGACTGAGAAGCATCCAGGAACAAATCTCTAGTTTGCAAATATAAGTTCTTCCGGTCTGAGTACCATCTGATATTTGAATCATCTTTGCAGCATTCCTATCAAGTGCAGATCAATCTGTCTTTGTCTGAATGCGAAGATGATGCCGGAAATTGGTCTTGCCAATTTCCTTTGACTTCTTGCAGTATTTTCCCATTGTTACAAGCTTTATGCCTTGAGTCATTGGAATAAACCCGATGTATTCTGTTTGTTCTTCCAAGAATGCTTTTCCCACCTTCAAAAGACACAAAAATACTGATCTTTCAAACATGAAATGAAATTTTATCAGTTCTAAAAGAAAACAAAAAGAAATGCTGGAAAGCCAGACTACAGATGCCTCTGTCCCAAGAGGTGTCAGGTTGAGATGCCTCCTGCCACCCCTGTTGATCCTGAACATTGTTCCATCAGACACTTTTGTTCACCTCTACTTCTCTGCATTACCCACTTGTGACTCAGAGTCCCAGGTGAGAGTCTCTGGTTGACAAGGTTAGGGTTGGTGCTTGCACTGTGGCTCCCAGAGTCAGAAAAATCAGTGCTTTGTTTTCCTACTGGGACCCCATGTCCCATCGAGATTCACACAAACTCCTACCCCAGAATGCGAAGCTGATGCTGGCTAGCTAAAAATAGAAATGACAGATGTCTGCTACTCATCTATTCTGACTTAATTAAAAATTTCACCAGGACTCAATATTGATTACCTTTCAAGTCTTAGCAATAACCATATGATTTTTTTTTGCTTCAAATCTACTACTATAGTAACTATATTAATAAATATGACTAAACTATTTTTTCCAGTTTTGGAATAGCACCCAGTTGGTTGTGATATTGTGCTCTCTTAGTACAGCTGGATTCTACGTGCTAATATTTAATTCATAATTTTCATGGTTAATTTATAGGTGAGATTTGTATGCATAATCCTTTTCAGGATTTGATATTCATTGTTTGATTCCATCATAAAATACTTTGCATGGTTTCCGTCTCTATTCCCTGGAGCAGTTTAAATACTTAGAAACACTTATATGTTACATACTAGGCACTTTTTTCAATTTTATTTTTAAAATGATTTACTTATTTATTTTGCCACACTGCATGGCCTGAAGAACTTCTTCAACCAGGGACTGAACCCACACCCCCTACAATGGAAACCCCCCCTGCAGAGTCTTAACCACTGGGCCTCAAGGAAAGTCCACCATGTAATTCCAAGTGTGTTACATGTATTAATCTCTCCAGCAACCATATGAAGTAAGTACTGTTATTTCCATTTTACACAGAAAAAATTTGGGAGAGTGGTTTAGTAACGTGTCCAAGGCCACAATGGTAATCAGTATCAGAATGACATGTTCCTTGAAAATTAGAGATATTTTACCTGCAAGATATATCCGGGAATGGTATTTATTTGGATAAAAATCTCTTTGACAAACAAAGAAATTCCAAAACAGAGGTCCTCAAAGTGTGGTCCTCTGACCAGCAGCATCAACATCACTTGAAAAGAGACCTGCTAAATCAGAAACACTGGGGTGGTTCCCAGCAATCTGTGTTTTAACAAGCTCTCCAGATGTTTCTGATGCACGTTAAAGTTCAAGAGCCAGTGAGCCAGAAATATAACCATATTAGTCAAACATTTGGTGAATTATGGCTGAATCAAAAGGTAAGGGCAGATTTGAAGTTGGAATCTTTGGAATGTCTTTGCTTCTGTGTATGGAGCTCTTCTTTTGGGGGAGCAGGTTCTCTCCAACAGCAATGCAATTGGGTGATTTTGATGGGGCTACTAAACCGGGATTCTATTCCATAGTGGGCATAGAACACTCCAGACATTCCTAATATCCTAATATCCTGGGCTTCCCTGGTAGCTCAGATGGTAAAAAATCCATGTGTGATGCAAGAGACCTGGGTTCTATCCCTGGGTTGGGAAGACCCCCTGGAGAAGACCCCCCTCCACTATTCTTGCCTGGAGAGTTCCATGAACAGAGGAGCCTGGCGGGCTATAGTCCCTGGGGTTGCAAAGAGTCGGACATGACTGAGCGACTTTCACTTAGTAGGCAAAGGTGTGCGACCCAAGTCAGGCCAGTGGAAATCCCTCCTGGGATTTTACATTTAGAGTTGGAGGGGAAGGCACTTCGCTTTTTGTGTTGTGGAGGTGGGAGCAAAAAAAAAAAAATTATGTTTTATGTGGACCATTGTTAAAGTCTTTATTGAATTTGTTACAATAGTGCTTCTCTTTTATGGGTTGTTTTGTTTTTTAGCCATGAGGCACGCCTGATCTTAGTCCCTCACCAGGGATCAACCTGCACTTCCTGCCTTGGAAGGCAAAGTCTTAACCACTGGACTGCCGGAGAAGTCCCAGGGAAAGATATTAACCAGGAGACAATGTCTGATAATCTCCCTGCTATGTGGAAAAAAGCCTACCTGCATAGAAGAGAATAGGTCCAAAATAGTTAAAAAAAAAAAAAAAGCAAAATTGAGAAATCTGACAGGTTCATCTGAGACCCTGGATCTGTCATCCTGAAACCAGCCACACCCGGAACACCCTGAATTCAGGAGTTACACACAAGGCAGTAAACTCTACTGTGTGTGTTTAGTCACTCAGTCATGTCTGACTCTTTGTGACCCCGTGGACTGTATAGCCTGGCAGGCTCCTCTGTCCATGGGATTCTCCAGGCAAGAATACTGGAGTACATAGCCATTCCCTTTTCCAGGGGATCTTCCTGAACCAGGGATCAAACCTCAGACAGTTTGGAATTGGCTTCTGTCACTTGCAAAGGAAAGCATGCTGCTTACTACACTAGAGGCAGGGAGTGTACTGAGGGTGTTAACCTATTTCATAATCACACTATTTTAATTTTCAAATCTACAAGTATTTTGGCAACAGCAAAGGGCTTATCTAAATTATGCTTTTATACTACTATTTCATACCTTATGCATTGTGTAACTAAACTAATTTGCTTTTTGTATGTTTTTGGTCCATAAACTTGCGATTTCTTTTTTGAACTCAAGCCGTTACTTCCATCTGTCTCCAGTGGACTGTTCATGATACTCTGCTTCCCCGCAACTGGCAGCTGCCCTAGGAAATATCAAGTCTAAACTGCCGTCTCCCCTGGGAGTTTGTTCACTTGGAAGAAAACTGAACAGGGCAAACCTTGGCAGTTCTCTTTGCTCTATTCTGCTTAACCAAGAAGAAAACACATAGGAAGCCCTCAATGAATGTTTATTGAATACATGAAATACAACCTGAAAGAAACGTAACAATTAAAAATGAAGAACATTGAGGATTTTATTTCAGCAGCTAACTTCAATATCCATGCACGAATTTAGGAA
This sequence comes from Antilocapra americana, assembly GCA_007570785.1. Taxonomy (NCBI): domain Eukaryota; kingdom Metazoa; phylum Chordata; class Mammalia; order Artiodactyla; family Antilocapridae; genus Antilocapra; species Antilocapra americana. The sequence continues at coordinate 22,367,367 of ML661896.1, forward strand.
ATGTATTCACTTTGGGAAATGTTATGTGTCAGAAATGAGTGTAGTTGCAGTAACAAAAGTTGTGTGATGGTGTCTTGAAGCCTTAGACAGCACAACCAGGACACCTGCGCAGCACAACCAGGACACCTGCGCTGCACAGCCAGTGTCTGGGCTCATCAGGTGGGAGGTAAACTATGAACATTTAGTTGGCACTGCTTATCTCTGACCCAGCTTCACCCTCGCAGCTGTCCAAGTAGATTACTGTATTGTCTTGGCTCCTAGCCAAGGCTGGCTTGGATGTGTATTTTTGAAATGTTTATGGCTGGTAAGGTTCTAGCCTGAGTGGTGCTAAGCATTTACTCGACTGAGACATCACCCCTGATGGAATATAAATTCCAGTAAAAAGGAAGTGCAAGGAGACAACTGATTCCCACTGGAGTACTAGAAAGATTCCCTTCTCAAGTTGCAGTGTACTGGCCTTTTCAATAATTGACCTTAGGACGACTCCACGAGGTCCAGTGGTCAAGACTCCACGCTTCCACTGCAGGGGGCCCAGGTTCAATTCTATGCCAGAGAACTAAGATCCCACATGTCCTATGGCAAGGCAGAAAAATAAAAAGAAAGAAAGAAAATTGACCTTGTTAAATAGGAAAAAATTGGGTGTTAGACTCATTGGTTTTTTTCTGAAAAAATTTTATTTAATCTCCAACTATGAGTATCCTCTTGCTATCTGACTCTACCAAGTAGATTCTTTAAAATATACTTCAGTTCAGTTCAGTCGCCCATTCGTGTCTGACTCTTTGAGACCCCATGGACTGTAGCATGCCAGACCTCCCTGTCCATCACCAACCCGGAATTTACTCGAACTCATGCCCATTGAGTCGGTGATGCCATCCAACCATCTCATCCTCTGTCGTCCCCTTCTTCTCCTGCTTTCAATCTTTCCCAGTATCAAGGTCTTTTCCAGAGTCATCTCTTCACATCAGGTGGCCAAAGTATTGGAGTTTCAGCTTCAACATCAGGCCTTCCAATGAACACTCAGGACTGATCTCTACTGGTTGGATCTCTTTGCAGTCCAAGGGACTCTCAAGAGTCTTCTCCAACACCACAGTTCAAAAGCATCAATTCTTTGGCACTCAGCTTTCTTTATAGTCTAACTCTCACATCCATTCATGACTACTGGAAAAACCATAGCCTTGACTAGATGGACCTTTGCTGGCAAAATAATGTCTATGCTGTCTTTTCTGCCAAGGACAAGGCATCTTTTAATTTCATGGGTGCAGTCACCATTGCAGTGATTTTGGAGCCCCCCCAAAATAAAGTCTGCCACTGTTTCCAGTGTTTCCCCATCTATTTGCCATGAAGTAATGGGACTGTAGACCATGATCTTAGTTTTCTGAATGTTGAGTTTTAAGCCAACATTTTCACTCTCCTTTTTCACTTTCATCAAGAGGCTCTTTGGTTCTTTACTTTCTGCCATAAGTGTGGTGTCATCTGCATATTTGAGGTTATTGATATTTCTCCCGACAAGCTTGATTCCAGCTTGTGCTTCATTCAGCCCAGCATTTCTCATGATGTACTCTGCATATAAGTTAAATAAGCAGGGTAACAATATACAACCTTGACGTACTCCTTTTCCTATTTGGAACCAGTCGATTATTCCATGTCCAGTTCTAACTGTTGCTTCCTGACCTGCATACATGTTTCTCAAGAGGCAGGTCAAGTGGTTTGGTAATCCCATCTCTTGAAGAATTTTCCACAGTTTGTAGTGATCCACACAGTCAAAGGCTTTGGCATAGTCAATAAAGCAGAAATAGATGTTTTTCTGGAACTCTCGTGCTTTTTGATGATCCAGGGGATGTTGACAATTTGATCTCTAGTTCCTCTGCCTTTTCTAAAACCAGCTTGAACATCTGAAAGTTCACATTTCATGTATTGCTGAAGCCTGGCTTGGAGAATTTTGAGCATTACTTTACTAGTGTGTGAGATGAGTGCAATTGTGCCATAGTTTGAGCATTCTTTGGCATTGCCTTTCTTTGGGATTGGAATGAAAACTGACCTTTTCCAGTCCTGTGGCCATTGCTGAGTTTTCCAAAGTTGCTGACATACTGAGTGCAGCAGCATCTCTTAGGAATTGAAATAGCTCAACTGGAATTCCATCACCTCCACTAGCTTTGTAGTGATGCTTCTTAAGGCCCACCTGACTTCACATTCCAGGATGTCTGGCTCTAGGTGAGTGATCACACAATTGTGTTTATCTGGGTCATGAAGATCCCTTTTGTAGAGTTCCACTGTGTATTCTTGCCACCTCTTCTTAATATCTTCTGCTTCTGTTAGGTCCATACCATTTCTGTCCTTTATTGAGCCCATCTTTGCATGGAATGTTCCTTTGGTATCTCTTATTTTCTTGAAGAGATCTCTAGTCTTTCCCATTCTATTGTTTTCCTCTATTTCTTTGCACCGATCACTGAGGAAGGCTTTCTTACCTCTCCTTGCAATTCTTTGGAACTCTGCATTCAAATGGGTATATCTTTTCTTTTCTCCTTTGCTTTTCATGTCTTTTCTTTTTACAGCTAAAAGACAGGTATTTTGGTTTTTTGCATTTCTTTTTCTTGGGGATGGTCTTGATCCCTGTGTCCTGTACAATGTCACAAACCTCCATCCATAGTTCATCAGGCACTGTGTCTATCAGATCTAGTCCCTTAAATCCCTTCCTCACTTTCACTGTATAATAATAAGGGATTTGATTTAGGTCATACCTGAATGGTCTAGTGGTTTTCCCTACTCTCTTCAATTTAAGTCTGAATTTTGCAATAAAGAGTTCATGATCTGAGCCACAGTCAGCTCCTGGTCTTGTTTTTGCTGACTATATAGAGTTTCTCTATCTTTAAAATATAAGCCTTTTGAAAAAATCCATAACTGCAATTTTCATGTATTCCAGTTGCAGTTTGCTAATCCTCTCTAGGCATTCTGGACATTCATAGAACAGAAAAGAATATGTCACACATTTTGAATTAATCTCTCTTTTTAAAAATTGTTGATGAAAAAAAAAATTGTTGATGAATCTACCACTAAATCAACACTTTAGTCTGCTTTTATTGTCTCCTTTGGGTACTTCCTTTAAATATCCTAAGGTTTTGATTCTAAGTGGATTTAATTAACTAAAATATTCCAAATATTTAAAAGTGTGGAACCTAGACAGTATTCTTCTAGAGCTTTCATTGGATATCATAAGTGTAATAGTCTATGTAGTCAACCTTCAATATTTGCAGAGTAGGTCCAATTTCTTGACTCAGGCAGATTATACAAGTGGGCTCTGTTTGAAGGATTTTCTGTAAACACAACCAAATAGATATATTTGATGACATTTGATCTCTCTGATGACATTTATCTTTTGTTAAGATGATCAACAAAAGATACTCCTGTAGATCTGTTTCTGAAGATTGGATTTGTTTGACTTGAGGGAGTAGACAATTTCACCATTCTTTAAGCAATTGAGAAACAAACAGAATCATGTTATTTATTAATGGAAATATGCAAGTTCTAAGTTGCCAAAAGTAAGTGTCTGACACATATCGGGGAGGTTTTGGCATGCCCTAAAGATGTTGCTTGCCTTCTTTATGCGTTTACCAAATGATCACGGGTGTCCTCTGAACAATGTAGCAGGCACTCCCTTTGGGGCATGAAAAGCTTTGGGAATGTAAGCTAAGAAAACAAAAATAGCACCTCTTATTACAGAATATTTTATATAGATATGTACTATTACACAATAGAAGTCAGGTCCTTTCTAAAATTTTAAGTCACAAACTACCAAAGATGATGACAAAGAAAAGTTAAAAGATTTTTTAAGAAAAAAAAAGTATACTTTAAAGACATATATGCAATGGCCTCAGTATACCAGCTGTCAAGCTGAGTTCAAGAGCTTAAAACCTACACAAATGCTGCATCCCAACCTAATCAAATTATTGACTCAGTCGGCACTCTGAAATAATTGAGTCTAATTCTTATTTGGTTTGTCAGAACCACCTGCCTCTGCTCCATTCTACCCAACGCTTTGTGACATTGACCCCAAAACCTCGTTTATACTTTCTTTTTTTTCCTGTGTGTTCTATTCTGGAATATTCCAAAGCATTCAGCCTGACCAAGCAACATTCTGTTAGTAGAATGTAAAGGCTCCACTTTTGGCAATTGCTAAAGTCTCTGAAACTGCTCCAGGAGTTTCTCGTTCCTCTGCTGTATTGGACGCATTCCTTGTTCCTACCTTCTCTGGCATCTGACTTCCTTGGCCCTCCACCTCTCCCAGTGCCTGCCTCTGGCCACTTGCTCGCTCGCTCTGACAATTCAGTTTAGACACATCTCCCTGAGTAGTGCTCTTGTGAATGGATTGGAAAAAGTGCTTGTCCCCAGCGTGACCCTGAGATCCAGCAACACCAGAAGACCAGCCAGTGGTGTCATAGGCCAGCCCTGCCCAGCTCTTCTGTAGCTCCTCCTTTGCTCTTCTCTTTGCTAGTAAACACTGTCAAGCTCCCTATGAGTGAATCACTCAGACTTTCCCTTTTAAAAAGGTCAAAAAAAAAAAAAAGAAAAATCACACCACTTAACACAGAAATTATGTTACACATAGGTTTCTTTAAAATGCCTTTTATTGTGTCAAGAACAGCTAACAGCAATTCCAAAACGCAGATACACATGAATAAAACTAAAAACATTTTCAGCCTCTGAATTTCTTTCATCTTTTTTTTTTCAGATTCATAAAGAACTTACAGGGCACCAATGGTACAAATATTCTGAAAAGAAATTTTCACTATTTATTTAACCAAACATGGAAGAGAGGGATTTTCTCTCCCATGTTCACACCCTATTTTTCCTCTTCTTTTTTTTCTAACATGATAAGGCCCTAGAAGCCATGTCATAAAAAGTAACTAATTTTACCAGGAGAAAAGTTTGTCTTCTGCATCTGAAACCCAAGGGGACAGACTTTAAAGAAACCAAACTTCTTGATTTTGGACTTCCAGTCTTCAGAACTGTGGAAATAAATTTGGGTTGTTTAAGCCATCCAGTCTGTGGCATTTTGCTATGGAGCACTAGCCAACTTATACGCTACATGTCCAAAGATTTCACTCCTGGGTGTGTTGCCAAGAGAGATGGAGACATGTGTGTGTACATGCTCCACTCAGTCGCTTCAGTCGTGTCCAACTCTGCGATTCTATGGACTGCAGCCCTCCAGGCTCCCCTGTCCATGGGATTGTCCAGGCGAGAATGCTGGAGTGGGTTGCCATTTCCTCCTCCATGAGATCTCCCCAACCCAGGGATCGAACCTGAGTCTCTCACATATCCTGCATTGGTAGGTGGGTTCTTTACCACTAGAGACACCTGGAAAACATATGACTACACAAAAATTTGTAATGAGTGTTCATAGCAGCATTATTTTTAGTAGCCCAAACCCCAAATGTCCATCACCTCCATGAGCAGATAAAATGTGGCATATCCACACAATGGATTATTTATTCAGTAATTAAGACGGATGGAGAACTGATAGATGTTACAACATAGATGAATCTTAGAAGACATTATGCTAAGTAATGGAAGGCAGACGTTAAAGACTATATATTATATGATGCTGTTCAAATGAAATGTCCAGAATAGAGATGTCTATAGAAATCTGGCACTAGTGGTAAAGAACCTGCCTGCATGGAGAAAACACAGGAGACTTGGGTTCGATTCCTGGGTCAGGAAGATCCCCTGGAGAAGGAAATGGCAACCAACTCCAGTATTCTTGCCTGGCGAATCTCATGGACAGAGGAGTCTGGAGGGCTACTGTCCATGGGGTCACAAAGAGCTGGACATGACTGACTGACTAACACACACACAGAAACAGAAAGTGGTTGCCAGAAATTGGGGATGGAAGGGAATGGGAAATGATTGCTAATGGGTGGGAAATTTCTTTTAGGGGGTGATAGAAATGCTCTGAAAATAAATAGTGGTGATGCTTGCACAACTAAAAATGACTGAATTGTACAGAGAAAGAGAGAATTTTATTGTATGTATGGTACAACAAAACCAAACGAAAACCAGTATGTCCCTTATTGTTGATCTAGATCGTTGCTCTTCAGTCACTCAGCTGTGTCTGATTTTTTGCAACCCCATAGACTGCAGCACATCAGGCTTCCCTATCCTTCATCATCTCCTGGAGTTTGCTGAAACTCATGTCCACTGAATCAGTGATGCCATCCAACCATCTCATCCTCTGTCATCCCCTTCTCCTCCTGCCTTCAGTCTTTTCCAGCATCAGGGTCTTTTCCAATGAACTGGCTCTTCACATCAGATGGCCAAAGTATTGGAGCTTCAGCTTCAGCAACAGTCCTTCCAATGAATATTCAGGGTTGATTTCCTAACTTAGGGTTTACTGATTTGATTTCCTTTCAGTCCAAGGGACTCTCAAGAGTTTTCTCCAGCATCACAGATGGAAAGCATCAATTCTTCGGCACTCATCCTTTTTTATGGTCCAGTCTTATATCCATACATGACAACTAGAAAAACCATAGTTTTAACTATATGGACCTTTTGTTGGCAAAGTAATGTCTGCTTTTACTAGATACAATATCTAGGTTGGTCATAGCTTTTCTTCCAAGGAGCAAGCATCTTTTAATTTCATGGCAGCAGTCACCATCTGCAGTGATTTTGGAGCCCAAGAAAATAAAGTCTCTCACTGTTTCCATTGTTTCCCATCTATTTGCCAGGAAGTGATGGGCCTAGATGCCATGATCTCTGCTTTATGAATATTGAGTTACTTTTTCACTCCCTTCTTTCACCTTCATCAAGAGGCTCTTGAGCTCCTCTTCAGTTTCTGCCATAGGGGGGTGTCATGAGCATATCTAAGGTTATTGATATCTCTCCTGGCAATTTTGATTTCAGCTTGTGCTTCATCTGCCCGGTATTTCTCATGATGTGCTCTGTATATGTTAAATAAGCAAGCTGACAATGTACAGCCTTGAGGTACTCCTTTCCAAATTTTGAACCAGTCTGTTGTTTCATGTCCGGTTCTAGCTGCTGCTTCTTGACCTGCATACAGGTTTGTCAGGAGGCAAGTAATGTAATCTGGTATTCCCATCTCTTTAAGAATTTTCCACAGTTTGTTGTGATCCACACAGTCAAAGGCTTTAGTGCAGTCAATGAAACAGAAGTAGATGCTTTTCTGGAATTGCTTTGTTTTTTTCTATGATCCAATGGGTGATGGCAATTTGATCACTGCCTTTTCTAAATCCAGCTTGTACATCTGGAAGTTCTTGGTTCACGTACTGTTAAAGCCTAGATTGGAAGATTTTGAGCATGAACTTGCTAGTGTGAGAAATGAGTGTAATCGTGTGGTAGTCTGAACATTCTTTGGCATTGCCCTTCTTTGGGATTGGATTGAAAACTGAACTTTTCCAGTCCTGTGGCCATTGCTGAGTTTTCCAAATTTGCTGGCATATTGAGTGCAGCATTTTCACAGCATCATCTTTTAGGATTTGAAATAGCTCAACTGGAATTCCATCACCTCCACTAGCTTTGTAGTGATGCTTCTTAAGGCCCACTTGACTTTACACTCCAGGATGTTTGGCTCCAGGTGAGTGATCACACCATCATGGTTATCCAGGTCATTAAGAACTTACTGTATAGTTCTTGTGTATATTCTTGACATTTTTTCTTAATCTCTTCTGCATCTGTTAGGTTCATACCTTTTCTGTCCTTTATTGTGCCCATCTTTGCATGAAATGCTTCCTTGGTATCTCTAATTTTCTTGAAAAGATCTCTAGTCTTTCTCATTCTATGTTTTCCTCTATTTGTTTGCACTGATCACTGAAGAAAGCTTTCTCGTCTCTCCGAGCTATTATTTGGCACTCAGAATATCTTTCCTTTTCTCCTTTCCCTTTTGCGTCTCTTCTTTCCATGGCTATTTGAAATACGTCCTCAGACAACCATTTTGCCTTTTTGTTACAGGAGGGAAAGGGGCAGGGCACAACTTTTGAAAGAATGACATAGCCCATGGACACAACATAAACCAAAGAATCAAAAGGGTCTGAGATGGCAAACAAGTCGACTTTGATAAGACCTTGATCCTCAATCAACAAGCTAAATGACGCACACAGGAGAAGCACAAGCTGAAATCAAGATTGCCAGGAAAAATATCAATAGCCTCAGATGTGCAGATGACACCACCCTTCTGGCAGAAAGTGAAGAAGAACTAAAGAGCCTCTTGATGACAGTGAAAGAGGAGAGTGAAAAAGCTGTCTTAAAACTCAACATTCAGAAAACTAAGATCATGGTATCTGGTCCCATCACTTCATGGGAAATAGATGGGGAAACAGAGGAAACAGTGATAGACTTTAGTTTGGGGGGCTCCAAAGTCACTGCAGATGGTGACTGCAGCCATGACCAAGGAAGGTTATGACCAACCAAGAGAGCATATTGAAAAGCAGAGATGTTACTTTGTCAACAAAGATCCGTCTAGTCAAGACTATGGTTTTTCCAGTGGTCATGTATGGATGTGAGAGTTGGATGGTGAAGAAAGCTGATCGCTAAAGAATTGATGCTTTTGATCTATGGTGTTGGAGAAGACTCTTGAGAGTCCCTTGGACTGCAAGGAGATCCAAACAGTCCATCCTAAAGGAAATCAGTCCTGGGTGTTCATTGGAGGGACTGATATTGAAACTGAAACTCCAATACTTTGGCCACCTCATGAGAAGAGTTGAAGGATTCGGGACAGAAGGAGAAGGGGATGACAGAGGATGAGATGGCTGGATGGCATAACCGACTTGATGAACATAGGTTTGGGTAGACTTCGGGAGTTGGTGATGGACAGGGAGGCTTATGTGCTTTGTGCTGCGATTCATCGGGTTGCAAAGAGTCAGACACGGCTGAGTGACTGAACTGAACTGAACTGATCTAAAGACCTGTCCCACCAGATTCCCTGGAGCACGGAGTTCCTCACTCCACCCTGAGTTCCCTCGGGGGTTTTTGAAGGTCAACAGCTATAGCAGCAGAAAAAGTGAAAGTGAAAAGTGGAGTCGCCCAGTCCTGTCTGACAGTTTGGACTGTAGCTCTGTAGCTCTACAGGCTCCTTGTCCATGCAATTTGCCAGGCAAGAATGCTGGAGTGAGTTGCCATTTCCTCCTCCAGGAGATCTACCCGACCCAGGGATTGAACCCGGGTCTCCCTCATTGTAGGCAGACGCTTTACCATCTGAGCCACCAGAGAAGTGAGGCAGATGGCAAAGCCTTTTTTGTTCAGTCGTTGGCAATGCTCTTGGTAAGAGCCACGTTTTAGTTGACATCCTTGTGATTAAAATCATACTAGGTACTTTGGGCAGAGAGAAATTCCATGTATTTCTCAGTGCACTTTCAGAAGGTGCATGATGTCAAGCTAGTTCCCTATCTCATGAATTTAACTACAGTCTCTGGATAAGAAGTTGTTTGGTGGTTTTCTCCACTGTAAGGGGACTAATTTTCTCTGAGTAATTAAGAAGAATGTGGTGGCGAACATTGTGTTTCAACAGCCAAGCTAGAGCTCCTCTGGTCGAGGTGGTAAGCTTCAGGGTGTGTAGAGGGCGGGCCGCCCAGCTCACCTGCTCCTCCACCCCACTTAGCCTGCTCCTGAGGTCTGTGCCTCAGGCCCGTGCCCAAGGTCTCAGGCTGGCCAATCCTTCCCCGCGGGCTGCACCCTTGGGATCCACCTCCTTGCTCACTTTTCAAGGCACTATGTTTCCTGGCCTGGGCCGTGACTTGCCTTTTTGTGAATGATTGCATAATGGTAGTAGATGGCTCAGTTCTTGGGGTCAGAATAGGGTTTTATTTATTTTGGTGTTCGGAATGTGTCAACTCGTTACTTTTTTCAAAGGTTGGAAAGGTAAGGAGAAACACTGGACCTCTCAGTTAAGTTCAGTTGCTCAGTCCTGTCCAACTCTTTGTGACCCCATGGACTGCAGCACGCCAGGCCTCCCTGTCCTTCACCAACTCCCAGAGCTTACTCAAACTCATGCCTGTTGAGTCGGTGATGACATCCAACCATCTCATTCTCTGTCATCCCCTTCTCCTCCTGCCTTCAATCTTTCCCAGCATCAGGCTGTTTTCCAATGAGTCAGTTCTTTGCCGCATCAGGTGGCCAAAGTACTGGAGTTCCAGCTTCAGCATAAGTCCTTCCAATGATATTCAGGACTGATTTCCTTTAGGATGGACTCGTTGGATCTCTTCGCAGTCCAAGGGATTCTCAAGAGTCTTCTTCATACCACAGTTCAAAAGCATCAATTCTTTAGTGCTCAACTTTCTTTATAGTCCAACTCTCACATCCATTTGTGACTACTGGAAAAACCATAGCCTTGACTAGACGGACCTTTGTTGGCAAAGCAATGTCTCTGCTTTTTAATACGCTGTCTAGGTTGGTCATAACTTTTCTTCCACGGAGTAAGTGTCTTTTAATTTCATGGGTGCAGTCACCATCTGCAGTGATTTTGAAGCCCTCAAAATAAATTCTGTCACTGTTTCCTCGTCTATTTCCCATGAAGTGATGGGACCAGATGCCATGATCTTAGTTTTCTGAATGTTGAGCTTTAAGCCAGCTTTTTCACTTTCTCACGTACATCAAGTGGCTCTTTAGTTCTTCTTGACTTTTTGCCATAAGGGTGGTGTCATCTGCATATCTGAGGTTATTGATATTTCTCCTGGTAATCTTTGATTACAGCTTGTACTTCATCCAGCCCAGCATTTCTCATGATGTACTCTGCATATAAGTTAAATAAGCAGAGTGACAATATACAGCCTTGATGTGCTCCTTTTCCTATTTAGAACCAGTCTGCTGTTCCATGTCCATTTCTAACTTTTCCTTCCTGACTTGCGTACCGGTTTCTCAAGAAACAGGTCAGGTGGTCCGGTATTCCCATCTCTTGAAGAATTTTCCAGTTTGTTGTGATCCACACAGTCAAAGGCTTTGGCATACTCAATAAAGCAGAAATAGATGTTTTTCTGGAACTCTCTTGCTTTTTCTATGATCCAGTGGATGTTGGCAATTTGATCTCTAGTTCCTCTGCCTTTTCTAAATCCAATTTGAACATCTGGAAGTTCACGGTTCATGTACTGTTGAAGCCTGGCTTGGAGAATTTTGAGCATTACTTTGCTAGCATGTGAGATAAATGCAATTGTGTAGTAGTTTGAGCATTCTTTGCCATTGCCTTTCTTTGAGATTGTAGTGAAAACTGACTTTTTCCAGTTCTGTGGCCACTGCTGAGTTTTCCAAATTTGCTGGCATACTGAGTGCAGCACTTTCTTAGCATCATCTTTTAGGATTTGAATTAGCTCCACTGGAATTCCATCACCTCTACTTGCTTCGTTTGTAGGGGTGCTTCTTAAGGCCCACTGACTTCACATTCCAGGATGTCTGGCTCTAGGTGAGTGACCACACAATTGTGTTTATCTGGGTTACAAAGTTCTTTTTTGTATAGTTCTTCTGTGTATTTTTGCCACATCTTCTTAATATCTTCTGCTTCTGTTAGGTCCATACCACTTCTGTCCTTTATGGTGCCCATCTTTGCATTCTATATTCCCTTGGTATCCTTAATTTTCTTGATGAGATCTCTAGTATTTCCCTTTCTATTGTTTTCCTCTATTTCTTTGCACTGATCCCTGAGGAAGCCTTTCTTATCCCTCCTTGCTATTCTTTGGAACTCTGCATTCAAATGGTTATATCTTTCCTTTTCTCCTTTGCTTTTGTGTAACTCAATGAAACCATGAGCCATGCCATGTAGGGCCACCCTAGATGGATGGGTCATGATGGAGAGTTCTGACAAAATGTGGTCCACTGGAGAAGGGAATGGCAAACCACTTCAGTATTCTTGCCTTGAGAATTCCATGAACAGTATGAAAAGGCAAAAAGCTAGGACATGGAAAGATGAACTCCCCAGGTCAATAGATGCACAATATGCTACTGAAGATCAGTGGAGAAATGACTCCAGAAAGAATGAAGAGACTGAGCCGAAGTAAAAACAACATCCAGTTGTGGATGTGACTGGTGACAGAAGCAAGGTCCAATGCTATAAATAGCAATATTGCATAGGAGCCTGGAGTGTTAGGTCCATGAATCAGGGTAAATTGGAAGTGGTCAAACAGGAGATGGCAAGAGTGAACGTTGATGTTTCAGGAATCAGAGAACTAAGATGGACTGGAATGGATGACTTTAACTCAGATGACCATTATATCTACTACTGTGGGAAAGAATCCCTGAGAAGAAATGGAGTAGCCATTGTAGTGGACAAGAGTCTGAAATGCAGTACTTGAATGCAATCTCAAAAAACGACAGAATGACCTCGGTTCATCTCCAAGGCAAACCTGCCGGAGTCCAGCCCCGGCGGGGTCCGGGGGTCTTGAAGGTTGAGTGGCATCGGCGGAAGAACTGAGCTGAGTCGGTGTGTGGTGATGAAGCAGTCTCTCTTTATTGCTGCTAGTTTTGTGAGGTGATGGAGAAGTCTCTCCAAAAGGCGGTGGAAAATTCTCTCACTTTATTTCAGTTAGCTTACAGTTTTATAGCCAAAGAACATCCCCATTACATCACAACTATTTTATGCAAACTTTTGTTTTCTGCCTACCATCAACAACTTTTACATTAAGCTCATCTTCCTTACAAAAGGTCGGATTTCTGCATAATCAGACTTAATAATAGTATGTTTACCATTTGAATGTCTCTAGCTTACCTTTATTTAGCATAATGTGGGCAAATATTCACTGTCTTACAAGATAGCCTTTTCAGCAACTTATCCAGGAAACATAGGGCTAGAATCTATCTCAAAAAGAGGGGGTTGTAAAGAACTTACTTTCCATATCCAAGAGGGAAGAAGGCTGTAAATGGTTGCTATCCTTTAAGAATGTATGCATTTCTTTTGTCCCCGGAAAAGGTGTGCCTCTCCACTCATCTCTGAATATTCAGGGTTTGACACAGGAAGCCTCCTGCCAAATGTTCCCTGACAAGGTGCAACTGTGTAGAAGCTAGAAAGAGGGGCTTAAGCTTGAAACTGTTTTATTCTATTAACCTATTTTGTTTTTTACAAGGAAAGAGAAAAGAAGACAAAGAGACAGTTTAGCAGCACTGTTTTAACAATGAAACCCTATTAACCTTACAACTACTAAAAGGAATTCCTATTTCTACACTATCCTAAAGCAATCAGTGTCTCCAACTATGCTGGTCACAGTTATGAGCATTCCTAAGTCCCATTCCAGCCTGTTTTTTTTTTTTTTAAGAAAGGGAGCCTCCTCCGTGGAGTGGTCGGGGGGAGTGGGATGTGGAAAGGTGACCCAAGTACGAGCCCTTCTGGTGGTGGCTTTGCCATGACCCTCAGAGAGCTCTTGGTAAACTCCCCAGTAACTAGTAGGAGGGAAATAAGGTCTGAGGGAATTATCTCAGGATGAATTTTTTCTAACTGGGACTGATCTGAGATGAGCTAAAACATAAACAGATGAGCATAATCAGAACTTCCCAAGAAAAATACCAGGAGGGGCCTTGCCTTGGGATGCCCCGAAGGAAAACCCACTTTGCAGTTTCCTTCTCAGTCTCGTGACTTTGTCATCCGAGTGAGGGGGCATCCTGACGTCACCCGGCACAAACCATTCATTATCATGGTAATACAAGTCTATGCCCCAAGGACTAATGCTGAAGAAGCTGAAGTTGAATGGTTCAATGAAGACCTACAAGCCCTTCTAGAACTAATACCCAAAAAAGATGTCCTTTTCATTATAGGGGAATGGAATGCAAAAGTAGGAAGTCAAGAAACATCTGGAGTAACAGGCAAATTGGGCTTTGGAGTACAGAATGAAGCAGGGCAAAGTCTAACAGAGTTTTGTCAAGCGAACACATTGATCATAGCAAACACCCTCTTCCAACAACACAAGAGAAGCCTCTACACATGAACATCACCAGATTCAACATGGAAATCAGATTGATTATATTCTTTGAGCCAAAAGTGGAGAAGCTCTATACAGTCAGCAAAAACAAGACTGGGAGTTGACTGTGGCTCAGATCGTGAACTCCTTATTGCCAAGCTCAGACTTAAATTGAAGAAAGTAGGGAAAACCACTAGACAATTTGAGTATGACCTAAATCAAATCCCTTACAATTATACAGTGGAAGTGAGAAATAGATTTAAGGGACTAGATCTGATAGAGTGCCTGATGAACTATGGAGGGAGGTTCGTGACATTGTACAGGAGACAGGGATTAAGGCCACCCCAAGAAAAAGAAATGCAAAAAAGCAAAATGGCTGTCAGAGGAGGCCTTACAAATAGCTGTGAAAAGAAGAGAAGCCAAAAGCACTGGGTCTCTAGACTTAACTGATAATGAAATGTGAAAGCAGCTCTTTGGAAAGATAATAAAGATGTAAATAATTCTTTCTCTTTTTTTTTTTAATATGGAATGCTTCATAAATTTGCATGTCATCCTTGCGCCATGCTAATCTTCTCTGTATTGTTCTAATTTTTTATATGTGCTGCCAAAGCAAGCACAGCTCTTGCTTGTAAATAAACCAATTCACTTCTTGTGGAGACCTAAGTGACCAGATATTTCCAATAGGAAGTTTTATTTTTTTACAAAGGCAGAGAGAGGTTAAAAGATCCAGAAGATGAAAAAGAGCTGGGGTTGTAAGCTTAAGATTCTGAGTCCAGGACTTCTTCATAGCACCAAATTCATTTTGGTCTGGTCCATCCCTTTACAGGTATTCTCTGGTGGCTCAGAGGGTAAAGAATCCTCCTGCAATGCAGGAAATCTGGGTTCTATCCCTGAGTTGGGAAGATCCCCTGAAAGAGGGCATGACAACTTATTCCAGTATTCTTGCCTGGAGAATCCCATGCACTGAGGAGCCTGACAGGCTATATATAGTCCATGGGTTGCAAGAAGTTGGACTAATCACATCACTTTACAGACACAAAGCAGGATGGACAAATTTCAAGACCCTAAAAGATTTTAACACCAAACTGTGATTGCTCAACAATCTTTTTTCTAATTGAGGTGAAATTCACATAGCATAAGCTTAATGATTTATGATTTTAAAATATACAATCCAGGGGCGCTTGCTGTACTTGGTTTTTGTTTCCTGTTTTCTTATTTTAAAAATTTCACATACGAGATTCCATTAGACCTGGTCTCACTTAAACTCCAGATAAAGTGTTATTTTCAGAGGCAGATGAGTGAAAGCTTGTGTAGAGAAAGAATGCAGTCAGTCCTCCCCTCACAGTAACTCCAGAGATGCTGAGTTAAACCGTTCAGTGGATACTTGCCAAAGACAATAAATAAGTCACTCCTTCCAGGGCACTATTTTATTATGGTTTATATTGTCATTTTATTTTCCCTGCTATGCCTTAGATACAAAAAGCCTAACAGCTTTGACAACAGTTTTGCTTTGACTGTCATCCGTTTAAAGAGCCTGGGGGTGGTGACTATTTAGGAAGCCCTGTGGAGGTGGGAGGGGCTGACTCTCATCCGGTCACTGCCTTTCAGTGGGTTCCACCTCTCACTTGAGACTTTCCTCCACGTCCTCAACCCCCCTCCATACCCCTTCCCCAACACCCTGGGGTTCACTTTGGGGGCTACTCTTCTGGTTCCAGGTGCCGAGTCCTGAGTTTTTGAGTGGTCTTTTAATATATTAATACCTTGTTCAAGCACTACAGTTTGACTGAATACTGAAATCTCTCTGTATTTGCCAAACTTACTACTTTTTCTTTAATTCGATAAATGCGTGTTAAGTTGTTTCCCTGTGCATGAAACTTGGCTGTATGGTGTGAAATCTAAAGTTTAATTCTATATCGTTCTTACTTACTCCCTTTGAAAACTCAATTCTAATAGGAAAGATAAAAAGGATATGTTCATTTGACAAATATTTGTTTGCTGAACTTCCTAATAGTCCACATGATGGTAGGTGCTAGAGGATGCAAAGATGAACTGGACGATATTCTAACATTCAAGGACTCATTCACAGCATGATCAGAATTGGCAGTTCAGGCTGACAATTAGACTTGTTTCTGAACTCAAACAGAAGATCCCCAGGACATGTTTGAATTTCTCATTTAGGCCAGGCTGGGTGTGAGCTTTTAAGACATCTTCACAAAGAGGTGAGCCTAAAAATTCATTTACTATCTCATAAACAATGACTTGCGGATTAAAGAACCTTAATGAATTGGTGGGAAGGGGTAAAGGTCAATCAAAGGATGTTCTAGTCAGGGACAAATTGGAACTCCCACTCAAGTCACCATGTCTAATCTTACCCAACACTGTCCCCAGGATTAAGCCATTTATTTGGGGGCAAAATGGAGATCAGCTAAGTTCTGTGGTGCCTACTTGTGCCCTAGAGATTTTCAGGTTCAGCAAGATATTGCTGCTTCCAGAAGCAGGGGGTAGGCCTGGGAGGAGCAGAACCAGACACTCAGTTTTCATGATAGAGATCCCGAAGAAGAACCCAGAGGTGCTTGCTTTGATAGTAGTGTAATTGGAAACACACCCTAAATGTGAGACGAAACCTAAATGGTTGGTTTCATCTGAACTCCAGAAGAATTAAAGACTCTGTGTTAATTACACTGTCCACTCCCACACTAAACAATATGCACCTGTTAAGTTCTCCCAGGGCTTTCCTTATGGCTCAGCTGGTAAAGAATCCCTCTGCAACTTGGGAGACCTGGGTTTGATCCCCGGGTTGGAAAGATCCCCTGGAGAAGGGAAAGGCTACCCACTCCAGTATTCTGGCCTGGAGAATTCCATGGACTATACAGTCCATGGGGTCATAAAGAGTTGGACTCCTATGAGCAACTTTCACTTTCACTTTTCAGAGTTAACTGAACCTATGAGACAATATAATCCAGTCCAGTGAATGTGGCAGAGCAGGATACTATGTATTTTGTGGCTGCAACTGTAGTCTGCATGTGTTGGTGAGAGTTCTGCTCTGTTTCCTGCTTTTTAAAATATTTTGAAACCTCATCGCCGTGAAATGACTTAGCACTTTTAAATCCTGAGCAGGTCAGCAAAGACACTTACACCTGCTGCTCAGGCCAAAATGAAGACTCTCCTTCGGTTATAGGAAGTTGAATGGTTTCCTGTGACGGTTCACAGATAGTCTCCTGGTTGATGCTGGGATTCTAAAAGAAAGTCTAAAGGACTTTTTTTAAGTTAGTGTACAAATTAATAAACCCCACATTTCCCTACGAATTCCTTAATTTATTTTCTCTTACACTGCTTTGTTGTTGTTTAGTCACTAAGTCATGTCTGATTCTTTTGCGACCCCATGGACTGTAACTCGCCCGTCTCCTCTGCCCATGCGATTCTCCAGGCAAGAATACTGGAGTGGGTTGCCATTTCTTCCTCGAGGGGATCTTCCTGACCCAGGGATCGAATTCATGTTGTGTGCATTGCAGGCGAATTCTTTTCCACTGAGCTACCCTGCTTTAACCTACTGCAGATAATTCTAAACATGTCAGCTGAGGTTATTTGGGGTTCTTCATTAAGGACAATGTCAGGTAGAAGATAAGTCTATGATCTTCATCCTATCAGAAACCATAAATTCCATGTTAGCGTGGAAATAATGTCATATTAAGCATGTGTATTGTGTCAGAGTTTTCTCTGGTTACAAGTGAAGGCAAACAAAGAGAACTTCAGCAAAAAACTGAAGGGTGGAGGCGCTTGTGGGAGAACAGTCAAGCGTGGCCTTGAGTGCAGGGGAGAGTGGGCAGCAAGCCTTGGAGCAGTGCAACCAGGGCGTCTCTGGGGGCCTCAGGGAGCCCAGACACAGTCGGGACTTTCTCCTTAGAGGGCTTGCTGCTTCAAACACTTCTTGGTCAAAAGGTACGTCCTGGGGAAGAGAAACCGATTGTCCCTCTTTGCTCAGGGTTCTGCTCCGGACTGGTCAGCCATCCTTATAGGACAGAACCGTGCACCAGAAACGACACTGAGGAGAGCCCAGTCATCTGGGGGCACTAGGAAGTTCTTAAGGAGAAGTGAGGAGGGAGGAGGCAGGGGGTGAGGGAGAGGTCCACTGCCCGCCACAGTTGACTCTAATACGATAACCGTGTGTTACAATTAAAGTCAAGCTTTGTTTATTTTCCATTGTACAGCAATGAACACGTTAAGTGTTATGGTCTTTCCTAATATGCTATTTATACGATTTTAAAAAATTAAGGCTTGGCGCAGTGATATGAATCAGAGGCACGACCAAAGGAAAAATAGAGGGTGAGTCTGGCATCTTAATATGCAGTGGGAGATATGTGAGAGACAGACAACTTGCAATTACTACAAACATACAATCAAAGACAGATCTCTTATTTAATTAGCTTTTAAAATACAATTTAAAAAAATGTTAAAGGTCTCAAATATATCTTTATTGTTCTGTGCTATGGATATTAATTGGCTTCTATTCTTTATTATGTGTGTGTGTGTGTGTATAGACACAAGTACATGTATTTTGACATCACTGTTCTTCATCACATCCAAAAATACTACCTACCGTCTTTCTAAATGTAAAGATGGAAAACCATAATTAACAATGCCTATATTACACACATAAATACAGCTGTTGGAGTCACTAGTTTGAATGCCTGTGCTTGTTTAAAGACCTGTTTTTTTTTTTTTTTGTCTCACACGGATGTCCTAAGTCTGTTCCCTATAGCTATATGGTACACTGAATATGATACATCTAATGCAAGTCTCAAGGTGAAAAGACTGTCAAAATGTTTTTCGGGAAATTCAGAGAAGAGCTCAGCATGCCTGCGATGACCCTAGATTTGAACACTTCATTACTAGGAAGGGGACTGTGTCAGCCCCCCTCCATCTGCAGTTCCTGGTATTGTTAGAAACTGTGAACTGTAGGCCTGCATAGGTAGTTTCCTGCCTGGTTAACAAGTTGTCTTCATTTCTAGAGACGCATATAGGCAAATGTTTCTTTCTCTCCAAGAACTGATTTACTTGGCTGAACCAGGTCTTTGTTGCAGTATGTGGGTGGCATGCAAACTCTTAGTTGCAGTCTGTGGGATCTAGTTCCCCAATCAGAGATTGAACCCGGCCCCCTGCACTGGGACCGGGGCCACCATGGAAGACCCTCCTAGAATTTAATATTTATGGGAGTCCTGGAAATCCTCACTCCGGACAGCAACAAGCACTTATATTTCACATGAATAAATGAAGATGTCGTCTCTTGAACTATTTATTTCCTTATCATCCCATCAGCTGGTATTTATTTTCTTTTATATAGTTCTCTAGAAAAATGGACTTTTTTTCCCCCCATTATTTAGTAACAGAAAAAAGAAATCCCGCCTAATTTACTCCCTCTGTCAACCTAAACCCACAGACTGTGAAAACACATTAGTCGCTCAATTTACACCTCTGAAGGAAAACAAAGCACCAAATAGAAAAAGAAATGCATCAAAGCAAAAGCCCTGATTCTTAGATCATCAGATTATACCAAACACAGTTGATATATTTGTATCTCAACTGCCAGACTGAAATCCCAGAAACCTGGGGTAACAGAGCAAAAGGAAAGGACCCATGCTCTTCTGGGAATCTGCAGTGCCCAGTCTTGGAGTCTCTAGATCTGCACGTAATGTTCCCCTTCTCCCACAGCCTTATTTCTGCCCTTTGTTCTTGCAGCATCTTCCAGGGGGGTGTACAAAGAAACTGGTTTGTAGACAAGCAGGCCTGGATTCCAGCTCCTCCTCACACCCTCTACTGTGGGGCTCTGACTATCCTATCCTTAGTGTTTACTTCTCCCTTAAGCTGGAAGTAACCACATTTGGTCCAGGACTGTGGCAGGATGGTAAGCAGTAGCCTCAGTGGCACTGGCAGGGAGGGAACGCTGGAAGTGATGGTGTCTCCACTGCTAGTGGTGTGACCCGGAGTTCTTCCTGAAGACACCTTTGCGCCACTGGGAATGCGGGCACAGTAAGTGCCACCTTGAGAAACTGAACATCTGTTCCTCATTCCCCAGAATCCTGAGACATTTAAGAAGACAATGGGAGATGAGGAAGGAGGTACCTCTTCTGGCATTTCCTCATCTGTGTGGTGCTGCGGAGACAGAGATTTGCTCTGTCGTGTCTGACTCTTTGCGACCCCACAGACTATAGCCTGCCAGGCTCATCTGTTCATGGGGTTCTCTAGGCAAGAACACTGGAGTGGGTTGCCATTCCGTTCTCCAGGGGATCTTCCCAACCCAGGAATCAAACCCGGATCTCCCACATTGCAGGCAGATGCTTTACTGTCTGAGTCTCCAGGGAAGCCCAGTGCTGCAGAGAAATGCTTAGAAAAGGCTTATAGGCTAACAGGTACGGATGCTTCTGCCCTTAGGGAGGCTGCAAGGGTGTGGCCGCAGCAGTCCAGGGACCCATTTTCTTCTAAGGAGCAGTGCCACCTTTTTGCCCCAGTGTGCTGTGCAAATATTCTCCTTTTCATGCCAAATCCTGGTGGCACTGTAACCTCTAGGACACCTTATGTCCGCCTTTTAGACGAGCACAGGCAGTCTAGAGGGCTTCTCAGGTGGTGCTAGTGGTAAGGAACCTGTCTGCCAATGCACGAGACACAGGAGACCCAGATTAGATCCCTGGGTCGGGAAGATTCCCTGGAGGAGGTCATGGCAACCCACTCCAGTACTCTTGCCTGGAGAATCTCATGGACAGAGGAGCCTGGTGGGGTTTCAAAGAGTTGGACACCACTGAAGTGACTTAGCACAACACAGGTAGTAGTCTAGAGAGCAGAATGGGGTACATCACTGTCTAGGTACCCTGTGACCTGCAGCTCCCTCTCAGGGGGCACATATGAGAGTATTCACCAAGATCAGTGTTTAGAGACAGGGATCCATGCAATCAGGATGCCTGTCACTGGAGATGGGTGCTGATGTAGGAGATGACCACCGTGAAGTCCTGAGTAGTAGACTAGATGTGCACACTGCAACGCTGTAGGTCTCAACAGCCAGGCTGAGGAAATAAAGGAAGAAACAGAATGAGGGCAGCATCCTGATGTCACTTATACAGGTTAAAGATACAGTTGTGCAGGATAACCCTACTCTTTATAGTAACACAGAAGACAAGATACATTTAACGCATCAAAATGGTTGCCTGTGGGACTGCAAATAGTGGGGGAATAGAGATCAAGGGGAATAGAGGGATGGATGATGGATGGATGGTTGAATCGATAAATGAATAAATAAATATGCTCCCTGTGCAGAGGGACTGGGGATATGGTTGACTCAGGCTTTTGCTTCTGTATTCCTAAATAGGAAATTATTTTTATGGGTGTGACTTTTAAAAGATTGGGAAGCGGCTATTCTAGGTAATACAAACATTTCCTTAGAAGTTATCAGAAGGAGCAATGAATAGCAATTCAACAAAAGTTAAATGGCAGACTAGGAGAGCAAAAATGTGTATCCAAGGTGTTTTTCCCATAATAACTGTAGAAGAATCGTTTGGGAAGAGAGGTCATAACTTCAGCTGTGCCAAGTCTTAGATGCAACACGGGGATCTTACTTAGGTCTTTGTTGTGCCATGTGGGATTTTTAATTGCAGCATGTGAACTGTTAGTTGCCACATGTGGAACCTAGTTCCCTGACCAGGGATCAAACCTGGGTCCCCTGCTTTGGTAACACAGTCTTAAAACACTGGATCACCGGGGAGGTCCCAAGAGAATCCATAATTTTGAATTAAGGTGTTAAAACCACTAGCTCCATTCAGTTCAGTTCAGTTGCTCAGTCGAGTCCGATTCTTTGCAACCCCATGAACTGCAGCATGCCAGGCCTGCTTGTCCATTATCAGCTCCCAGATTTTACCCAAACTCACATCCACTGAACTGGTGATGCCATCCAACCATCTCATTTTCTGTCATCCCCTTCTTCCACCATCAATCTTTCCCAGCATCAGGGTCTTTCCCAATGAGCCAGCTCTTTGCATCAGGTGGCCAAAGTATTGGATTTTCAGCTTCAACATCAGTCCTTCCAATGAACACCCAAGACTGATCTCCTTTAAAATGGACTAGATGGATCTCCTTTCAGTACAATGGACTCTCAAGAGTCTTCTCTAATACCACAGTTCAAAAGCATCAATTCTGCGCTCAGCTTTCTTTATAGTCCAGCTCTTACATCCATACATGACTACTGGAAAAACCATAGCCTTGACTAGATGGACCTTTGCTGGCAACGTAATGTCTCGTTTTTAATATGCTCTCTAGGTTGGTCATAACTTTCCTTCCAAGGAGAAAGCATCTTTTAATTTCATGGCTGCAATCACTATCTGCAGTGATTTTGAAGACCCCCAAAATAAAGTCAGCCATTGTTTCCACTGTTTCCCCATCTATTTGCCATGAAGTGATGGGACCGGAGGCCATGATCTTGGTTTTCTGAATGTTGAGCTTTAAGCCAACTTTTTCACTCTCCTCTTCCACTTTCATTAAGAGGCTCTTTAGTTCTTCATTTTCTGCCATAAGTTGGTGTCATCTGCATATCTGAGGTTATTGATATTTCTCCTGGCAATCTTGATTCCAGCTTGTACTTCCTCCAGCCCAGTGTTTCTCATGATGTACTCTGCATACAAGTTAAATACACAGGGTGACAATATACAGCCTTGATGTACTCCTTTTCCTATTTGGAACCAGTCTGTTGTTCCATGTCCAGTTCTAACTGTTGCTTCCTGACCTGCACACAGGTTTCTCAGGAAGCAGGTCAGGTGGTCTGATATTTCCATCTCTTTCAGAATTTTCCAGTTTGTTGTAAGCCACACAGTCAAAGGCTTTAGCATAGTCAATAAAGCAGAAGTAGATGTTTTTCTGGAACTCTCTTGCTTTTTCTATGATCCCGTGGATGTTGGCAATTTGATCTCTGGTTCCTCTGCCTTTTCTAAAACCAGCTTGAACATCTGGAAGTTCACGGTTCATGTACTGTTGAAGCCTGGCTTGGAGAATTTTGAGCATTAATTTATTAGCGTGTGAGATAAATGCAATTGTGTGGTAGTTTGAGCGTTCTTTGGCATTGCCTTTCTTTGGGATTGGACTGAAAACTGACCTTTTCCAGTCCTGTGGCCACTGCTGAGTTTTCCAAATTTGCTGACATACTGAGTGCAGCACTTTCACAGTATCACCTTTCAGGATTTGAAATAGCTCAACTGGAATTCATTACCTAAATAATTATCTTTAAAATAATGGCTTATTTGATATTGAAAGAAGATCATCAGGTGATCTAGGAAGTTTAAACTTAGAGAATGTAGTTAGCAGTAGGGATGGTATTTTCCCCTTAATACCATTTTGCTGCTCTTCTCCTGTCTGGTGATGAGAGTTGTGTTACATTTCTGATCCCCATCCCCTAGCCCCTGTCTGGTCAAACATCTGAGAGATGTGTCTGCAACCATCCCTTTAAAATCAGTTTGGTTTGCCTCAGCAGCATCCCTCCAGCTGAGCGCTAAGAATGGGAAAGAATGCAATTTTGGCTGACCCTTGAGTGATCGGTAGGATTGAGAAGTCTGTTGATAAGTGGAAAGGACATTCCAGGTATAGGAAACAGCGTGATTGATGGCACAGACATAGGAATGTCTAGGGCAGATACAGGAACGGGTCTGGAAGTGAAGAAACTCCTCTGCAGCTGTGATGTTTGGCAGGCCCAGGCTCCTGCCGCAGCTCGGACTCTTCCAGCTATGACTGATCCAGTCCGGGAGCTTTCATGTGTGTGCTTACATTCTGTGGGACTACAGCCAGCAGTTTCTCCTTTAAACCCCACATATTAAAAAAAAAAAAAAAAAAAGTCAATTACCACTAAGTGTGGTTTTCATTTTCACTTGAATATTCTCAACTTCCCTCTGCCAGTGCTGCCAATTTTTAGTTGCCAATCTCTGCTAGATTCTTGTTACATTTTATTTCTTTTCAAAGATAAATTCCTGATGTATTCCACACCTTGATATGTTTGTGTTACTATTGTTCCAGATACAAGCATCTAACCTGCTGTGAAAGGAAAGTGACTAGTTAGTTATCCGTTAGACAGGAGTAACAATTTCTCAGTTCCCAACAGGTTGCAGTTCTTGTACCAAGTGCCAAATGTTTAAAAACTAAGATCCCTAAACACTTACAGTAGTTTCTAAACCACTTTGTAGAGATACAATTCACATAAGATACAATTCACCCATTTGAAGTGTACAATTGAAACTGTGTTAACGTATATCTAACAAAATTTGCCATCTTCATCATTTTAAGTGTAAAATTTCAGTGCCATTAAATCACACTCATGATGTTATGCAACCATCACCACAATCTGTTTCCAAACTTTTTCATCCCCCTAAATAGAGCTGTTTATAATCTTGCTGTGGTGTAATTAGGTCTAGACTAAAGGAGTTTGTTTATAATTATAAACTGGTGTTTAAAATATCATACATTAGCACATGTATATGGACTCTAGAAAAAATGGTACTGATGAAGCTATTTGCAGAGGAGGAATGGAGAGGCAGACGTAGAGAACTGACTTGTGGACATAGTGGGGGAAGGAGAGGGTGGGACGAATTGAGAGATAAGGATTGACATATATATGATGCTTTTTGAACTGTGGTGTTGGAGAAGACTCTTGAGAGTCCCTTGGACTGCAAGGATCTAACCAGTCCATCCTAAAGGAGATCAGTCCTGGGTGTTCATTGGAAGGACCGATGTTGAAGCTGAAACTCCAATACTTTGGCCACCTGATGCAAAGAATTGACTCATTGGAAAAGACTCTGATGTTGGGAAGGATTAGGGGCAGGAGGAGAAGGGGACAACAGAGGATGATCTGGCTGGATGGCATTGCCGACTCGATGAACACGAGTTTGGGTAGACTCTGGGAGTTGGTCATGGACAGGGAGGCCTGGCGTACTGTGGTTGATGGAGTTGCAAAGAGTTGGACACGACTGAGCAACTGAACTGAACTGAACTGAATATACACTACCATGGATAAAACAGATTGGTAGCAGGAAGCTGCTGTATAGCACAGCAGCTCAGCTGGGCGCTCTGTGGCCTGGAAGGGTAGGATAGGGGTGGGGTAGGAGGCAGGCTCATGAGGGAGGGGATACATGTATACAGATAACTGATTCATGTTGTACAGCAGAAACCAACACAGCATTGTAAAGCAATTATACTCCAATTGAAAAAAAAGTGTTTAATATTATCATCCTCTCTTATGATTCCCTACCCCAGGTATTCTTTCTTACAACCCTTCCTGCTGCCTGTTTGAGCTGGGAGCTCCAGCCTCCTGGTGAATCCATCCATACCAGGAGGCAGGCTCATTTTCAAACCCAAAGGATGCATGGCTGGAGCTTCTTTTCCTCCTGGAGGTCTCAGGGGCAGAGGAAATGGCACCAGTCATGTGGGCCAGACACCTTCAGATAAAAGCCCATCATTCTGCAAGAGTTTATTCAGCCATTCCCTTTTATCTCCACCCACGACTCCTAATTCCTGTAGGCAACCAGTTTCATGTGTTTAATGTACATTATTTTGCTTTATGTTTTGTAAAATGTCTACAGTTTTCTACTCCTGCCTTTTTAAGCTGTGTAAGTTATCTAGATCTGGACCTAAACAAAGGGGTAAGGTTCCCCATCCTTGTTTGGAGAATCGATCCCAGAATGGATTCTCCTGTCTTGCAATGCTTTGGGTCAAATTCTGGACCTGCTGAGTCTGATTGGCTAAACCTAGGCCTGTCAAAAAAAAAAAAAAAGCTGCCTGGCTTTCTTAGCATCTATAGTGGAAGGCAGACCCTCTCTCTTGCTAAGACTCAAATGGTGAGGAATTCCCCAAACCTAGAAAGGCAGTTCAGAGTGAACAACCAAAAAAGTTACAGATGCTCCCTACAGGTAGGAAGCATCTGGTGTTCTATACAGATCTGAGTCACAGCTTAATTTTATCTGACTTTGAAAAATACTCTTAACTGGTTTGTTCGCCTCCCTTTCCTTCTGTTGTTAAAAATATACACTTCAGCAATTTCTTTAAAAAAAAAAAAAGAAGGTAAAAATTCTGACATCAAAATCTCACAGAATTTTTGTCTTTTTCAAATATACATTACTGTGTTGAAATAAAACTATGGACCAGGTCTTTTTATAGTAAGCTTAACTACAGCTTTTTTTCCAAGATTCTAGTCAGATTCTTATTCTGACCCAATATTTACGGTTTTGTAATTTTCAGTTTGTTTTCTATTGTGTTTCTTCTTTTAAACTGGAAGAGTTAGATTTTTTTTCTTTAAAAAAAAGTACATAGCTTGTATTACTACAAGGTAGTAAGAGAGAAAAAGTAAGTCAGAACAAGAGGAAAAAAATATTCTTTTGTAACCAAGTCCAAAATTAACAAAGATTTTTATTAGTGAAACACCAATTTATCCAGATTGCATAATTTCCTAGGTAAATAGAATCATATTTCTTGCGTGTTAATAGCTAGTATGTGTTTATTGACTAGTTAGAAGACTCATTCTATTTATTCTTTAAAGTCTCAAAATCTTAATCTGCTTCACTGATGTTCTACTTATCCGACATCTTTTTAATGAGTAATGACATTTGGGCTGTCCCTGCTGTTTCATGCTGAATGTACCCTTCATCATTTCCTGTGGCTTGATGGCAAATGATACTATATTTACTCAGTGATTTTGTTTCTATCTCTGCCTCTAAAACTAATTGCCCCTAAAAATTCGTGAGAGAGACTCAGTGTGGGAATTAGGTACTAGTCTATCAGACAATTGTCTATTACAAAGTAGATTGGATTCCAGATGTACCAATTTCCTTGGACAGGGAAAAAAGATGTTTTAAGGTTTCATCCATGAAAGACAGCATTGTTGGTGTGAGTGAAGTAGGTAATTTGCGTAATTTCCTTTCAAATTTTAGGAATGCATGGCCCAGAATTCTGCTGAAGTCCATTCTTGTCTCTTCCTAGGACAGGCAAATGTCTCTAACCTCCCCTAGCCAGAGGATGTGGAAAGAAGCTGGTATGAGAGGGAAGGGAAGGTCACCAGGAGGCAGGGCCAAGGTGTTAATTAGCTTTTGTTGGCTTACCCAGAGCCAGTGGCAAGCAGATGGCTGCACCCTTAATACCACCCTTTTTTTTTTTTTTTTGGTCCAGCAGGCAGTATCTTTTGGGCAGGCAGAAAGCATGCACTTTTGTTTTTTTCCTCTTCAGAATGTGGAAGTGGTGAAGAAACATACAAAGGGAAAAATCTAGATTTAAATGCTATATGTATCTAAGAAAAATAGACCTTATCTCTTTCCATCTTTTGCAATATGGAGATACGCCTTCATATTCTGAGAACAACTGAGAGTGATTTGTTCCTTCTATTACAAAAACCAATCTAAACTAATCAAACTGTGCCTGGATGGCTGAAAGATAATCTGTAAAATGATAAAACCAGCTATGAAGTTCAAACTCAATACCATAGCATCTTGGGTTTGGAGAGAGGCTGGCTTGTGGACAACTGTCAGAAGATTCAGCAGAGCATCCATCAGAGGTACTGACATTGATTTCTCCCCTTGGACACTGGCAGTTTTTGTGGGGTGGGGATTGTGGCTTGATCATTTCGTAATTTCTTTTACACTGGCCATAATGATATTCACTGGAAGTTTACTAAATGAAATGAAGTTATAGTAAGTCAACTGTATCATATGTAATATTCAATATTTGTCTAATTATTGACTTTATGTCAAGATAAACATCAGTAAGCATAACAAACTTTAACAGTTTACATTTTGAAAATGTGGTATTGTAACAGGCACGGATTTTTCTTAGTGCTGATATAGTGCTTTATATGCCAAATTAAATATCTTCAAAACTGAGGAGTTAATATCCTGATATCTGTTTTTGAGGAAGGGAAAGGAAAAATATTTACTAAGCATTGCCTATGTAACAGATATACTTTAGATACATTAACATACTCATTTATTTCAACATCCCTATAGGGTAGTTTTCTCTGCTTTTTACAGATGAGGAAATGGAAGTTCACAGATGTTAATTGCCAGAGGTCATACAGTGACTGAGAAGGATACACACTTGGGTATGCCTATCTCTACTGTCCTGCCTTTACTTTCCTGAACCCCAATATCTTCATTGGTCCCCCAATATTCTCAGTTTTATTTGTCCAGTGATTGGTCAAATCAGCCTACTCTATCTCTAAAGTGGGCTTCCCAGGTGGCACTAGTGGTGAAGAATTCACATGCCAATGAAGAAGACGCAGGAGATGCAAGAGAGACAGGTTGGATACCTGGGTCAGGAAGATCCTTTGGGGGAGGAAATGGCAACTCCTACCAGTATTCTTACCTGGAAAATTCAATGAACAGAGGAGGCTATAGTCCATGGGGTTGCAAAGAGTTACACATGACTGAGCACGCAGGACACCTCTATCTAAAGTAGTCTCCAAGTAGTCTCCACATTCTTTCTTGGCCCTGCCCCAATGACAGAACAGATCTGGCATCCAGATCTTCAACTGCTTAGTGAAAGTGAAAATCGCTCAGTCATGTTCAACTCTTTGTGACCCAATGGATATACAGTTCATGGAATTCTCTAGGCCAGAATACTGGAGTGGGTAGCCTTTCCCTTCTCCAGGGCAACTGCTTAACTCTTAAAACTAAATCATTTTTACAGCTTTAAGAGAAATGGGAAGTGAAATAGTATATTGGTGGGAATCCAAGACAGAAAAATTTTTGTTTTGGCTGCACGGAGTGGCACGTGGAAACTTAGTTCCCTGATTATGGACTGAACCTGTGGCTCCTACACTGGAAGTGTGGAGTTGCCGGGAGCCGTCAGGATGCCCCCTCACTCGGATGACAAAGTCACGAGACTGAGAAGGAAACTGCAAAGTGGGTTTTCCTTCGGGGCATCCCAAGGCAAGGCCCCTTCTGGTATTTTTCTTGGGAAGTTCTGATTATGTTCATCTGTTTATGTTTTAGCTCATCTCAGATCAGTCCCAGTTAGAAAAAATTCATCCTGAGATAATTCCCTCAGACCTTATTTCCCTCCTACTAGTTACTGGGGAGTTTACCAAGAGCTCTCTGGGGGTCATGGCAAAGCCACCATCAGAAGGGCTCGTACTTGGGTCACCTTTCCACATCCCACTCCCCCCGACCACTCCACGGAGGAGGCTCCATTTCTTAAAAAAAAAAAAACCAGGCTGGAATGGGACTTAGGAATGCTCATAACGGTGACCAGCATAGCTGGAGACACTGATTGCTTTAGGATAGTGTAGAAATAGGAATTCCTTTTAGTAGTTGTAAGGTTAATAGGGTTTCATTGTTAAAACAGTGCTGCTAAACTGTCTCTTTGTCTTCTTTTCTCTTTCCTTGTAAAAAACAAAATAGGTTAATAGAATAAAACAGTTTCAAGCTTAAGCCCCTCTTTCTAGCTTCTACATAGTTGCACCTTGTCAGGGAACATTTGGCAGGAGGCTTCCTGTGTCAAACCCTGAATATTCAGAGATGAGTGGAGAGGCACACCTTTTCCGGGGACAAAAGAAATGCATACATTCTTAAAGGATAGCAACCATTTACAGCCTTCTTCCCTCTTGGATATGGAAAGTAAGTTCTTTACAACCCCCTCTTTTTGAGATAGATTCTAGCCCTATGTTTCCTGGACAAGTTGCTGAAAAGGCTATCTTGTAAGACAGTGAATATTTGCCCACATTATGCTAAATAAAGGTAAGCTAGAGACATTAAAATGGTAAACATACTATTATTAAGTCTGATTATGCAAAAATCCAACCTTTTGTAAAGAAGATGAGCTTAATGTAAAGGTTGTTGTTGGTAGGCAGAAAACAAGTTTGCATAAAAATGTTGTGATGTAATGGGGATGTTCTTTGGCTATAAAACTGTAAGCTAACAAAAATAAAGTGAGAGACTTCTCCACCGCTTTTGGGAGAGGCTTCTCCATCACCTCACAAAACTAACAGCAATAAAGAGAGACTGCTTCATCAACACACACCGACTCAGCTCAGTTCTTCCACTGATGCCACTCATCCCTCAAGACCCCCGGACCCCGCCGGGGCTGGACCCCGGCATGGAGTCAACCGCTGGACCACCAGGGAAGTCCCAGAGCATTCACTTAATCGCAATGTACAATTGTGCAATTCTACCAAATTTCCACACTTCACATTCACCTTGTCCTTGCTAATACCTGATACACATCACATTTTTGTATCTCTATTTGATATTTGGGACAGGTGATACATCTATGGTTCTCTTTCTCATTGCTTAGCATACCACTCTCAATTTTTAAAATCAGCATTTTAGGGAGTTCCCTGGCAGTCCAGTAGTCAGGACTGTGAGCTTTAACTGCCAAGATCCGGGTTCAATCCCTGATTAGGGAATTAAGATCACTCAAGCCATACAGTGTGTCAAAACAGAAATATATGTATGTATGATATATATATATATGTATATGTGCATTTTGTTATTTTTTTTTTTTATTTTTTAACTGAAAGAAAAGGTATGGACCTAACAGAAGTGGAAGATAATAAGAAGAGATGGCAAGAATACAGAGAAGAAATATACAAAAAAGACCTTCACAACCCAGATAATCACAATGGTGTGATCACTCACCTAGAGCCAGACATCCTGGAATCTGAAGTCAAGTGGGCCTTAAGAAACATCACTATGAACAAAGCTAGTGGAGGTGATGGAATTCCAATGGAGCTATTTCAAATCCTAAAAGATGATGCTAAGAAAGTGCTGCACTCAATATGCCAGCAAATTTGGAAAACACAGCAGTGGCCACAGGACTGGAAAAGGTCAGTTTTCAGTCCAATCCCAAAGAAAGGCAATGCCAAAGAATGTTCAGACTACCACACAATTGCACCCATCTTACATGCTAGTGAAGTAATGCTCAAAACTGCAGCCATGAAATTTGATTGCAGCCATGAAATCAAAAGACGCCTACTCCTTGGAAGGAAAGTTATCGCCAACCTGTATAGCATATTGAAAAGCAGAGACATTACTTTGCCAACAAAGGTCTGTCTAGTCAAGGTTATTTTTTCCAGTAGTCATGTATGGATGTGAGAGTTGGACAGTGAAAAAGGCTGAGCACCGAAGAATTGATGCTTTTGAACTGTGGTGTTGGAGAAGACTCTTGAGAGTCCCTTGGACTGCAAGGAGATCCAACCAGTCCATTCTAAAGGAGATCAGTCCTGGTTGTTCATTGGAAGGACTGATGTTGAAGCTGAAACTCCAATACTTTGGCCACCTCATGGAAAGAGTTGACTCATTGGGAAAGACCCTGATGCTGGGAAGGATTGGAGGCAGGAGGAGAAGAGGAAGACAGAGGATGAGATGGCTGGATGGCATCACCGACTAGATGGACATGGGTTTCGGCAGACTCTGGGAGTTGGTGATGGACAGGGAGGCCTGGCGTGCTGTGGTTCATGGGGTTGCAAAGAGTCGGACATGACTGAGCGACTGAACTAATGCTGATACTGATACTGATATACATATGCATTTTAAATCAAGTGGTTGATTTCCTCCAATTTCTTCATAATGAAGTTTGCTGGAAGCATTTAAGATTACACAGTAAATATGAAACTGAGATAGGCTGCTGGTATTTAAGGAAAAAAAGTCTTACCTTATATATTGTTGTTTATGATATTTGGTACTATTTTATCAATAATAGGTAGATAGTCATGAAATATATATTACAGATCAGATTCATTTTCAGGCAAAACTTATAGAAAATAAGAAATTTTCCAAATGGAAATCTTACTAAGTCTTTAAATAATTTTTTTCTGAAGTTTTAAGAGTATCTCTTGGGACTTTCCTGGTGGTTTAGTGGCGAAGACTTTGCCTCCCAATGCAGGTGAGGGTTCGGGTTTGATTTCTTGTTGGGAAGCCGTGTTTCTTGGATGGGACCAAGAAACCAAAGCACAAAAACGGAATGAGTGTTGTAGCAAAATAAAGACTTTAAAAGGATTTTTGTTGTTGTTCATCGCTAAATCATGTCCGACTCTCTGTGACCCCATGAACCGCAGCATGCCAGGCTTTCCTGTCCATCACTATCTCCTGGAGTTTGTTCAAACTCATGTCCTTTGAGTCAGTGATACCATCCAACCATCTCATCCTCTGTCGTCCCCTTCTCCTCTTGCCCTCATCTTTCCCAGCATCAGGGTCTTCTCCAATGAGTTGGCTCTTCACATCAGGTGGCCAAATTATTGGAGCTTCATGCAGCACCAGGCCTTCCAATGAATATTCAGGGTTGATTTCCTTTAGGATTGACTGGTTTGATCTCCTTGCTGTCCAAGGGACTCTCAAGAGTCTTCTCCAACACCACAGTTCAGAAGCATTAATTCTTCAACACCACAGTTCAGAAGCATTAATTCTTCACCGCTCAGCCTTCTTTATGGTCCAACTCTAACATCCATACATGACTACTGGAAAAATCTTAAAATAAAAATCTCTCGACTCATGCCTCCTAGTTTTTGCTCACTTCTTAGATGAGGCAGACTTATTATGAGAAATGAGAGATTGATGAAAGGGCAGGGACTTAGATTATCCACTGTTGTATATTGTTCCACTCCCAGTTGGGTATTGTGGACAGAAAGGGGACAACATTTCATTATTTGAACTGTCCTTCAGGGAATTACTCCATTGGTGAAAAGTCTTATGATTTGGTCAAAATGATTAATTGGAAAGCAATATGCTTGTTTCCAAGTGACTGCTGAAGATGATCATGCCAGGGGGTTTCATAGGAGGAATGACATCTTGATTATTTTGGGGTGCACCAGATCTTTTAGATTCACTTCACTTTTAAAAATAACGGTGCTGGGCTCACCCCTGTAACTTCTGTTTTTCCAGTGACAGTGGAGATCTTGTTTCTGCATCCCTCATTTTGAGATCAACCCAACTTAACTCCCTTAAGGGAAGTATGTAGTAAATGAAAAGAACTAAGAAGTTTAGAGAAATGAAACCAATTTTTTTTTTAAATGACAACACATTTCTGAAAATCTTGTGAAAGGGTTGATTCAAGTTACCACAGGGTGATTTTTCCAAATGAATGTCACAGTCAAAGAACTTTTCTGCAGTCATGGTTGTCACGGTGGGTTGTCTGACTTAGTTACTTCTAGTATGTAATGGTATGCAGGTGTGCGTAGTTCTGGATGTAACTCAAGAGACCAAGGGCAGGAACTATGTTGTGTACGTCCTCTACATTCTCCACTGCAGTGTCTCATAACTTTATCATCCCACAATCTCTTTTGATAAGCATAAAAATCTCATGTGCCCACCCAAATTGAGAAAGCCCCTTATAAACAGGTTGTCTTCTATCTTTCCCCTCAACATTCAGTTAAGCATCACAGCTCTTACAAAGCCTGTCTGGCCAAGAAGATTTGGTCAGACTTTTAAATATGTTAATTAGGAATCGGGAGGGAGGTGGGACGGGGGGTTCTGGAAGGGGAACACATTTATACCCATGGCAGATTCATGTCAATGTATGGCAAAACCAACACGATAATGTAAAGGAAAAAATTTTTTTTAATAAATAAATTAATTAATTAAAAAAGAATCTAATGAAAATATCAGAAGAAATCAGCACTAAATGTACACTGGAACTTTTATTCAGTTTTAATTTTTATTTTAAAAATAAAAACCCTTTATTTTTCTTTTAAAAAAATACATTAATTAAAACAACAGATAATTTTTTCGCTGTCCTAGATTTTGATAACCCCCCTTTTCTTCCCTTCTTCCTGATCCCCATCCCCTTTGAAAATTTCTTCTCTATCCTTATTAAACTGTAGTGTGTCTTTAGTGTTTAGAGAGTTGTTATAGTAATAGAAGAATTTAGGACCTTGGATTACTAGAGATCAGTATTTGTATCTGATCAACAGAATGATCAGCGTCCAAATATGTCATCTCATAAAATGAAACCAATATAGGAGTGAAAAACAGAATTTCTTGGGTAGAAATTACCATTTTAGGTTTCTTTATTTAGAACTTCCTTTATTAAGTCCTCAGTTTTTTAGTGTTTGTATTCCAAACTTTTCAAGACAAAAGTTGGCAGTAGCTCTCTTCAAGTCACCAGTTTGACCCTTAACATCTGACTTCATTACTCAAACACATTGTTTAAATCTGATTAAGTAATAGACTTTTTTAAAAGAAGGGTTTATACCATTTTTGACTCCTGAAGAAATCATGGAGATTTATGCACAGGTGTAAAAAATGAACAGTCCACAAAAAATTTAGAATTCAGGCAACAAATGAGATGGAAATGGTATTCACTTACCCCCAAAAAATAAAACTTCCAAGTATACCTCATGAATTTTTCAATTTAATCTATGAGACCAGTTATGTATTCATCCTTAAAATTTATGTATATCAAAACGCACAGATCTGAAATGTACAATTTAATGAGATCTGATTACTGTATTTATACATGTACCTATGCCCGTCATTCCAGAAAGTTCCTTCATGTCCCTTTCTAACCAGTTCTCACCACAGTAGACAACCAGTATTCTGACTTCTTTCGCATAGATTACACTTAACTTCTTTTGAATTTCATATAAATGAATCACATAAAATGTGCTTTGTATTGCTTGTGAGATTCATCACCTTGTTAAATGTATCTGTAGCTTATTCCTCTTTATTGCTCAATAGTACTTTGCCATGATTTATTTGCCTATCCTGTTGACTGGCATTTGGATTGTTTCCAGTTTGCGCTATTATGAAGAAAGCTACTATGAACTTCTTGTGTAAGTCATTCAGTAGACATGTGCTTTCATTTGTTTTGGAAATAGAATTGCTGGAATGCAGAATAGGAGCATTTTTAACTAACAGTTTTCTGAAGTGGTGGTACTATTTACACTCCCATCAGCAAATTATGAATCTACTTTTCACAATATACGTGTAAATCAGAGAGGCTGCTGTTTACTTTTCAATGTCACCTCTTTTCAGTGACTTTAATAGAATATTTTTGGTACTGTTAAAACTCAAGCATGTGGGGATATACATGCTAAACATAGACAAATACAAATGTTTCATACAATCAAAAATATAGAGTCATCTCACTTTATGGAATAGTTCTATTCCTGAAAAATTGTGTGTCAAGATAATTTTCTTATAAATCAAATCTCTTACTAAATAATACTTTCTCTACTTCGATATATAGTTAAATCTTTTTTTTACACTGTCCTCTTCTTCCCTGATTTCTTCATTCTCTATGTTTTAGTAGAGATTTAACACTTGTCAATGATGTCATTCTTGGAGGCCTTTGTCACTCCAGATTTAGTTGCCTAACCTATTTATTTGCATGTATGCATTTCATTTCCACACACACAGGACAATACCTTTATGGAAGGAATGAACCACGTATTGTACTTTAAAACATTTCTTTGAAAGCATGTGGTGCTGTGTTTCGCACAAAGGAGTTACTCAAAATTTCCTGCTTAGTTAATTATCTATTTTTGCTTTGCTTTACATGAGGCATAACTGTTCTTTTACAACTCAGCTTAAGTAATGTACTTGTTTTCATTTTTCGGTAATTTCCCATAGCCGACAATGTAAGCTATGCCTAAAGTTAAGATTGTGGACTAACATCTGCTTCCCTTACCACCTTTACTAATTCCTAGTTTAAAGCATCCTGTATGCAGTGTGGTTTGAAATAAAAAGCACAACATAAGGAGGTTAGGATTCCATCTAGGGTTTCCCCCTAATTCTCCTTGGAGGTGTGGGTTGCCATTTACTGGTCTCTACTAAGTCCCCGATACATTTTCCAGTCCCTGGAGGCCGACATTCTTCCCAGCCCAGCTCAAAGATCATCGGGCTCCAAGTGGTTTCCTCCTCCCAACACAGAGGCCTGTTTGGTCTTTAATGAACCTACACTACCTTGTTCATGCCTCATTTTTAGTATGGGGCACTGTGGGGTGGAATTTATTTACACAAATGCTTGCCTGTCCACCACTGGACTGTGGAGCTCCTCAAAGCAGGCATCATGCCTGGACTTTAGTCATTCCTGCTCTGCACATAGTTAAAGTCCTCCATAAATATCTGATGAATAAGTGCACGGATTAATGAGTGGGCAAATGAGCATAACTTTTTAGGTATCCCGAACCCTTGTTTCTACTTAAATATGTATATATATATATTTAATGTGCAAATCTCTGGAGAATTTCAGACCAGCTTCCCTGGCTGTTCTGCACTCTCTTGCTCCTCCCACCTCTTTTGGTCTTTTTTCTTTGAGGCTGCTCACTAGAGTGGTTTTAAGGAAGGCTGCTCTTGGCTTCTGTTCTGTTGCCTTGAGACAGAAGCAAACAGGAGACTTTGTTGTGGGGCACAAACCATCTCCACTCTTGGATACCCTCCACCCCTATCCTTAACTCATTTCAGGGATTGGACAAGGGACCATGACTCTCATGGTGTGTCTGGCCTCAAATTCTCCTCCCTTTCTTAGCCAGGAGGCATTTATCGGGGTTGAGATGGTAAGGATGAGAAATGGGGTGGAGGCCCAGCCAGATTACACTTCTTTTCAAATCTTTTCTTATACCAATATCAAAGCTACTGAATGTAGAAGCTGAGAATGGTGTAATGATCTTTAATTCTGACTTACTGTGCCATTCTGGGAAGAACACCTCAAAACTGTGGTCATGAGGAAGAAGGAAAGAACACATTGACACCTGGTCGAAGCTTCATTCTTCTATTTTCCCCTTTCAACTATGCAGATACTGTGTCTTCCTTTTTCCTCTGCTTTCCTGAACTCAGTTGTGGGGTCTGGAAACAGTGCCCTCACTTTTCTAGACTGACCTGAAAGACTAAGTTTTATGGGGAAATCTCAGGCAAAACGAAGGAGGAAGACTGGTGGGGAAATTTTAGGCAAGGAAAGTCTCAGCTCAATAGTCTAAGAACTAAATGAGCAAATTAAAGTGCAATTGGGAGGGATAAACCATACATCAAGATAAAGTGACTAAAGACTGATCATGAAAAACTGAGTGGGGTCAGTTTCAACCAGAGCAGAAACAGCTGAATTACTTGTAAATCCTATACAGGGTAAAGGGGGATACTTTTGTAACAGCGAAAAAAAAAAAGCAAAGCTGTTAAAAGCCAAGTATTAGTTTAACACATGCTTTAAAGATAACTTTTAAAAGTAATTTAAATAAAAACGCTGTGTCACAAACATATTTGGGCATAAAATAAAACTAAAATAAAAAACTGAAAATTGTTTTTTTTTTTTTTTTTGACTAAATCACAAGCTCTCAGATGGAACCACTGAGTTAAAACAATCCTGTCACTTCTACTTTGCCCTGTGTCCAGATCTTAACAAGCAATTTGGAAGACAATTTTCAGCAGTATATAAACTTCAAGGGGCTATGCTAAGAGAACAGCTCTTCTGAAGGTGATAAATACCCTCTAAAACGGAGGCTGTGGAGTCACAAGGTAACTATTAGTAAACCTGCTAGACTCTGCACGCCCACGGCAAGGGGCACAAGTTCAAATCCTGTTCTGGGAACTAGGATCCACAGGTGGTATGGCCAAAAAAAAAACACAAAAAAGAAACAAAACAACAACTACAAAAACTCTTAGGTGGTTTTTAAAACACAAATATTATTTTTATCAGAGTTGGAAGGGATTCTGTAACATTCTGTAACAATTTTCTGAAACATGATGTATTATGTTTCTATGATAACTGGAAAAGTATTAACTTTGCAAAGTATATTAAATAGAAACAATCTGGCTTAATGTAAGACCATATATTAATTTTTTCACCATTCAAATATTCAGAAAACATACACCAGTTAGAAGGAGACACCACTTAGCAATACTTTCATTTTGTATTGAATCCCTAGCTACCCCATGTGTTTACACTGTATACTCAGCTATCTGCCAGCTGTCACCTCCCTCTCCTGGGACAAAATTGGATTACTGCTAGCTTTGAGTCTCTCCTTTTCTTCTCCCTTCCTTCCCACTGTCATCCTAGTCTGGGTCCCTTCTGCCCAGCCATGATAGGTATCCTGTATTTATCTGTCCCAGATCCACATAACATACAAAAAAAGGAAGGCAAAGGTCTAATTCTCTGTATGTAGTGAAGTAGCTGTGTGCTGTGGGAGGGGTTTTAACAGAGGTAAAGGATGCCCTGAAAAGTTGAAGTTTGGTAGCGACGTAGATGGCCTAACCACTCATCAGAACATGTATACTGACAAATAAAGGTTCACAGAAAAAAAATCAGGCAGAATATTTGAAATCATGACTGTTCTTGTCACCATACTTATATAGCGTTTACTTCTCATTTACTGGGGAAAATGTTGGAGGTAATGGGATTGCAGCAAATGCTTAAAAGAAGAGGGCTGGACACACTTAGTATGAAAGAAGAGGGAAGAAACATTTTTTAAAATGTCTGAGGTGTTAAAGGAGGATATGGAGTGAAAGCCGTCATCAGCGGCAAAGGGCCCCAAGGAGAATGGACTTACATTGCAATCCAGATTCTACCACCTTGGGCCCAGTATTCACATTCTGTAGGCCTCATTTCTTATGAGCAATTTAGACTTTCAAGATCCTTTTATTCAAATTATTTTAATACTCATTTATAAACTCCTAACACCAACTTCAAACTAGAACCTTTTCAATTTTTTTAACTGTCAAGGAGGTTAAGTAAGGAAGTATTTTAGATAACAGGGCAGGAAACACAATCACTAATAAGGAGAGTGTCCTCACTCATAGAGTGCCAGGAAATTGACAGATGATACTCAGCCTGGTGCCCTTGACTAATTATTATGTACATGACTTGATTAATACTTAAAGAACATTCTAGTCTTCATTCCTGCCATTATTAAGGTAACTAACGAGTAATTTTAGGGGCTTCCCAGGTGGCACAGTGGTAAAGAATCTGCCTGCTAATGCAGGAGACTTGTTTAATCCCTGGGTGGGGAAGATCCCCTGGAGTAGGAAATGGCAAGGTGCTCCAGTATTCCTGGAAAATTTCACGGACAGAGGAGCCTGGCGGGCTGCAGTCCACCGGGTCCCAAAGAGTCGGACACGACTGAGCAACGCACACAACCTGTTAATTACTCTATAGATACGTTTCTAAAGGGTTATGAGATGGCCTTCTAGGTGGTAGCAGAACGGCTGGGTTCAAATACAGTCTAGTCGTCTGCCAGGAGGTTGTTGAGAAATTCATGTATTAAGTGGAGACATTTCCAAATGGAAAGAATCTAGTTTCTATACCACAGAATGTCTGTCTGGACCGATAATCCACACAAAAAGCCCAGGGCAGGGGACATAGTAAATTTCAATATAAGTTAAACATGAAAGTTTAAAACTCTCAAAGGGATTAACGGACATTCTGTTAGAACTGTGTTCAACCGTTTAGGGGCTCCCCTTTTAAGGCAAAAAGGCATTTCAACTTACATTTTCCCAAGTTTAGATTTCGATGCCTTGGATTTTACTGAAGCACGAGCATGAACAGCTTGTGTTAAATACTTAGTAACGCGTTGATCATATCACATGTGAGGTTTTGATTTTATAAGGCCCTAAGTTAAGAAAGTTGGTGGTGGACAGGGAGGCCTGGCGTGCTGCGATTCATGGGGTCGCAGAGTCGGACACGACTGAGCGACTGAAGTTAAATAAAACGGAACAGGGACCGCCTGTCTGCACTGATTTTTCTTCGGTTTTTATCTTGTCTTCAAGACGCACGTGTGTCAGTCCGATGGGAGGGTGTCCTGATACGTTTTCCACTGAGAGAACAGCACCGGCTTGCACTTGGAACGCACACTCCGCGGGCCGCCAACCCAGGTCATCTGGCCCCGTTACGTAACTCCACCGCGGTCCGGCCTCCAGGCCGTTTTCCGAGCCTTAATCGCCGGGCGGGGATAGGGTTACAACGCCCGCGGCCACCCCAGCCTCCGCGAGTTCCGCGTGTGGCCATTTGCAGCGTTTACTTTTGAATTTCCCTGAACCGCCGGGTGTGGGTGGCGGCACGGAACCGCCCCGGAAACCCCTGGGCCCCTTCCCGCCATCCGCCGGCCCGGCCCCGCCAGGGGGTCCCCGCGGGGTGCTGGGAAGGCCCGGCCGGCGCTGGGCCCAGGGCCGCGGCGCGAGCAGCGCCCGTTGCCCCTCCCCGCCGCCCTCGGCCCTTCCCCAGCCACGCCCAGCCCGGCGCGCGGAGCCGACGGTTGCCTGAGGGCCCGAGTTTGAATTTACAGGCCCGGCCCCCCCCGAGCGGCGGGCTCCTGGTTGGCCAGCGACGGTCACGTGGCGCCCCGGGCGCGCCGGCCATCTTGGGCAGGGAGCGCGGCGCCGCCGCCCGCGCCGCCTCCGCCCCCCGCGGCTCGCGGCCCGCCCGCCCCTCCGCCCTCCGCCCGCCTCCCCCCGCCCGCGGCTCTGCGCCGCCTGAGAGGAAACAAAGTGCTGCGGGCGGGAGACTCGGCGGCGGCGCGGACTCGGCTCGGCCCTCGCGGGCACCCTCGCCGCGTATTCCCCGAGCGCGCGCGTGTGTGAGTGAGTGAGTGTGTGCCTGCTTTTTTACAAAGGGCGTGTTATGTTTGATTGATCCGCAGCCCTCCCTCTCTGCCCTTTGTGCTGTAACCCGGCTCCCGCCGCCCCCGGGTCCTCCGTCTCTCCTCCCCACGGCGGCCTCTCCGCGAGCGCGGGTCGCCGGTCCGTGCCTTGCTACCCGCGCCGCCTTCCGCTGCGCCCTCCTCGTCCCGGCGCTGCCCGCGGCCTCCGCTCGCCCCGCCGATCGCCATGGCGACAGCGACCCCCGTGCCGCCGCGGAGCGGCAGCCGCGCCGGCGGCCCCGCCACGCCGCTGAGCCCCACGCGGCTGTCGCGGCTCCAAGAGAAGGAGGAGCTGCGCGAGCTCAACGACCGGCTGGCCGTGTACATCGACAAGGTGCGCAGCCTGGAGACGGAGAACAGCGCGCTGCAGCTGCAGGTGACGGAGCGTGAGGAGGTGCGCGGCCGCGAGCTCACCGGCCTCAAGGCGCTCTACGAGACCGAGCTGGCCGACGCGCGACGCGCGCTCGACGACACGGCCCGCGAGCGCGCCAAGCTGCAGATCGAGCTGGGCAAGTTCAAGGCCGAGCACGACCAGCTGCTGCTCAAGTGAGTGATCGCCTGGCGGACCGGGGGGTGCCGCTCGCGCGGGAGTGCCCACGCCCTTCGGAAGGGGCAGGGTTTCGGTCTCCAAGAATCAAGCATCTCGTGTATTTTTTAACTGGGGTCAGGGGTCGCGCAAAGCCCTCAAGCAGTAGTGATGGTGGGACGGGGGATGCACACTTCCCGATCTTGGATCCTTAGTAGGACCCGGCGAAGTGCGTGCGTGGGCCCGCCAGCGGCGAGCGCCCGGCTTGGGGCTTCGGACCGTAAGATCCAGAAGGCTTTTTCCGCCCCGGGACTCGGCGGGGGCCAGGTGCGGGGAGGTGGCGTTGGGGCGCGCGCTTGAACGCGCGCCCCGGTTTCCGGCCAGGCCGGAGACAAAGCGTCTGGCAGGTTTGCGGTGCAGGAATGGCTGTCCGGGGAGATTCCGCTGCCCGCCTGGAGAATGAATGAGCTCTGCGCGGGCAGAGAGAGAAAGAGAGAGAGAGAGAGAGGAAGGGGAGGGACCTGCCTCCGGCGTCCCGGTCTCCCCGGGGGTGGGACCCGCTTTGGCGCGCTTAGTCTTGGCCCTGTGACATTTTGCGCTCGTTCTGCGCCTGCCTCGCTCTAGGAGGGCGGGGAGGAGTCTGAACTGCGCGCCACTGCCTGCTCCCGGCAAGTTGGGTTTTTCAAGCTTTGGGGAAAGGTATCCTTTCTGTGGAGACAGAAACGGGTCCTTGGATGCTTTGCACGGGACTTCGCAAGCTGGGTTTTTGCCTGTATAGCCACTGCCCTCCGATCGCCGGACCACCTGCCCCCACCCCCGGCAACAGTCCTCTCGCCTAACTTTGGCCTCGCCAAGAAATAGTAACTTGATTTTTCGAATATAAGATAGACCTAGCACGGTCCCCTCAACTATCGTGTTGACAGGCCAGAGCAGGTGAAAGGGTGTTGTATAAACGTGGAGAGTTGTGATTGAGGGAGTTTGTAGTTGTTGCTGTTTAGTCGCTGACTCGTATCAGACTCTTATGCGAGCCGGTGGACTGTAGCCTACCAGGCTCCCCTGTCCACGGGATTTCCTTGGGGCAAGAATACTGGAGTGAGTTGCTGTTTCCTTCTCCAGGGGGTCTTCTCAATCCAGGGATCGAACGAAGGAAAGCTTGTAATTAATTCTCGTAAGAGAGTGAATTATCAGTCCAGGGAACAGAGATAAGCTTTGCTGATCCTACCTCGCCTTTGTGAGGCAAAAAATAATGGCATAATTATCACCTTTAGGCAGTTAGCGTTGATGTCACACTTTAGAGTATTGCTCAGTTTGCCACCAGAATTCCGGGGGTCTCCGTCCCCTCTTGGCAGTTGAAATTTTCTGGAGATACCTGATTCTGACTTTTACTTTGTGTTCCCCTGTGTGTCTGTCTCCATCCATGTAAAATGTCCCTGTCTGGGTCCCTGTGGTTTTGTATATGTGAATTTCAACTTCCCCGATGTTAGGTATTTGAACAACCGTTCAGAAAGAGTATGTACACTTGGTAAAACTAAAATACTATATAGACTGACTTATAGTGGTAAATGATGTCTCCTGACTCTTTCCAGGAGACAAATCACATTTAGCTCTTTTTGTTTTTATTTCTTTGAGTATTTAGTTCCACAAAATAATAATAAGCTGGAACTTCCTGATAGTTCAGTGGTTAAGATCCCTCCCAATGCATTGGAATGCAGGGGGCACACATGGGTTCCATCCCTAGTGGGAGACGGTGTGGTAACGAATATCCTCGCTTGCCTCTGGGCCAAAAAAAAAGAGCTTGTATTTCTGTTTCCTGGACTTTTCAACCTTTGGAGTCAGCTTCAGAAATGGGTGTCACTCTCAGCACTGTACCCCTCTTCCTCCAAATTTGTTGTTACTGAATTTCTTATCTTGGGTGCTATTGCTTATGTGATTCACCAGTATATGTACCACTAAGAAAAAAGAAGTTTCAGGGCCAAATATGTAGGATATATCCTTTTAGACCCATCCTGGTTTCAGGGATGTTAACTATGACACAGTTCAAGTATCTGTTATGTGCCTGCCAGTCACTGTTTTATGTGGAGGATACAGAGATTAAAGGAAAAGTTAGTGCCCTTAGGTTAGTGTAGGGGAGATACTCATCAAGTAAGTAACAATTGTATTTCATGTAATCTGAAACATTTTTGGTGTTGGTGCTTATATTATCTTTCCACTGGGGAAGTTTTTTACATAGTAACAAGACTGCCACCTGGCTGACTGTAGTTGTAGAAGGCACTGCAAGGATTGTAAAGTGCATGCAGGTTTCAGCAAGATGAGAAAGTGAAGAATATGTGTATTAGTAGAATCAATGAAATCAGTGTATGTGATGTAATGCTAGGGTAACAGATACTAGGGGAATACAAATAAAGCAGGGTGAAGGATGGTGTAATTAAGGAAAGCCTGTCTGAGGGCTTGACAACTGAAAACAATATTTTAGATGTCTACTGGGATTTGGTAGAAAAATAGCTCGATAGCTATATATCTATTGTATATTTATATATGTAGAGCCTATGCATATATTTCTGTTGTCAGAGTCAGATATATTTTCTTTTTTAGTATGTATCAACTCCTCAAAACATGCCACATTTTTCTTTGCTATTTCAATCTTAACTTTCTTTTGTTCTTAAATAACCTTCCATCTTTCTTGCTGATTAAAGAAAAATTTGCCTTTAGCATATCTTCAGATGTTTTGAAGATATCTAGTTATAGTGAGGCCACTTTCTTCCTTTAAGTTCCCTGCTTCTAAGACATGATGTACAACTGACAGAGTATTACACCTGGTTTAGATCCAGTTTCCTCTTGTGTCACACATTTTTAGTTCCTTGGTTCTTTCCTTCATTTTGTTGGGAGACTCTTTAAGTTACTTATTCAGAAAAGATGGCAGGAGTTAAACTTTCCAAGTTTTGTATGTCTGAAAAGAACTAATGTTTGTCTCATGCTTGATTGATAGTTGGGCTAGGTATAAAACTCCACTTCAGAATTTTTCCTCAGAGCTTGGAAAGTATCATACTGACCCATTGTCTTCTAGAACCCAGTTGTTGTTACTGTCTACCTAATGCCAGTCACAGTTACTTTTTTTTGGTAATTGCTTTTGATTTTCTTTTCCTCTCTGAAAGCTTTGGGATTTTCTTTTACCCTTATTTTCTGGGATTGCATGATGATAGTTTTAGATATGGATATTCTCTTACGTTGTAATGCATATTTTCTATTTCAAGGCTTGATTTTTATTTAGCTCTGGGACCT
The DNA here is from genome assembly GCA_007570785.1 of Antilocapra americana. Lineage (NCBI taxonomy): Eukaryota > Metazoa > Chordata > Mammalia > Artiodactyla > Antilocapridae > Antilocapra > Antilocapra americana. Next base: position 22,411,615 of record ML661896.1, read on the forward strand.
TTATTCCATATGTTTTTTGAGTTCTATTTTCTTAGTTCTCTCTTGTTAGAATGTTGAACACTTGGGTATCTTGTTTTTTCATAATCTTTTTTTTTAAGATTAGCAAGCAAATGCAGTGTATATTTAAGATGTGTGACAGTATATGGAAATAGCATATTATTATTATTTTTCCTTTTTTATTTTTACTTTATAATATTGTATTGGTTTTGCCATACATTGACATGAATCTGCCATGGGTGTACATGTGTTCCCCATCCAGAACCCCTCTCCCACTTCCCTCCCCATCCATCCCTCTGGGTCATCCCAGTGCATTTTTGTTCTGGGAGATTACTTTGCTTTTCTCCAGCTCAGTAGTGACATTTTAAAGGCAGAGTCATACTTTTTAATACCAAGAAATCTTTATACAGATATTTCTCTTTATTCAACTTGTGTCTGTTTAAGAATGCATTATTTTCTTTGTCTGAGGGTAATATTTAGAGTCTTCTTTTTAAAATTCTCTTCTGCTCATTGGATTATCTCTTTTTCTTCCTTGGTTACTTGCTCTTTTGTTTGGGTTGGTCCCCCCCACCCACCCGACTAATTTTTGTCAGTTGCTGATCCTTGGTAGTCTACATTTTCAAGTGAAGGACTAGGTAATCTTGAATATTACTGCTGGATTGTTTAGGTAGCTCCTTCCTACTTTTCTGAGTGGAAGAGTAAATTAGGACTTCTTTATGTATGAATGGAATGTACTCTTGGCCCACTTGTTGGAAAGCCTGCATTTATGTTAAGGAGTGTCCAAGAGGGTGAGGTGCAAGTTTCATGGGTTAATACATCGTTTTAATTCTGCTTCACTTTCTCTTATAGCCTTTGTGTGCATGATCTGTGATAGGTACATTTATCTACATTTCGTCTACTAGAAATTTGTTGAAATGTTTGCTAATGAGCCCTTTTCTATTCACTTTGATCCTAGGGGTTTATTTGTTGTTAACTGCTTTTTGTTAAGTCTAGTGGGGAGATCAGTGCATGGTAATCCTTGGAAATCTTGGAAATTATTTAACTTTAAGCAATGTAATAATTGAAGTATAATTTGTAGGATGAAAAGTAATTTTTTATTATCTGGGTCCATTGAGCTCTTTTGTTTATGAATAATTTTCTCTAACTAACTTGGAGTCAAGGTCTTTGTAATTAAATTAGTCTTATCATTTGGGTGTATTTAGGTTAGGAAAACAAGTCCTAAGAGAATTAGAGATTCAAAAATTACTTAGTTCCTTTTTGGTTTTTAGCATTCTTTGTTTTAGCCTCACCTATCCCTGTGTTGGGTCCCCAACCAGGGATGAATCCATGCGCCCGGCAGTGGAAGCATGGAGTCTTGACCACTGGACTGCCAAGGAGGTCCAAAGACGGAAGAATTCTTGGAGATACTTGTCCCGTTAGAAAGAATTTGACAACAGTTTCTGTGCAGGTGGTCTCTTGCATGGAAACTGATCTCAGATCCAAGATACAGCTACTTTGATTCACTCTAAGAGTCCCTTGGACTGCAAGGAGGTCCAACCAGTCAATCTTAAAGGAAATCAGTCCTGAATATTCATTGGAAGGACTGATGCTGAAGCTGAAACTCCAGTACTTTGGCCACCTGATGGAAAGAACCAACTTACTGGAAAAGACCCTGATGCTGGGAAAGATCCAAGGCCGGGGGAGAAGGTAACGACAAGAGGATGAGATGGTTAGATGGCATCACTAACCCGATGGACATGAGTTTGATTAGGCTCCGGGAGTTGCTGATGGACAGGGAAGCCTGGCAGGCTGCAGTCCATGGGGTTGCAAAGAGTTGGACGCGACCGAGCCACTGAACTGAACTGAAAGCCTAATTATTTAGTATGTTTCATTGGAAGGTCTTTGGGGAACACTTGCAAAAATGATGATGCATACCATCAGTCAACACTTTAAACAAAAAATAAAAAATGGATTTAATTGAGAATTTCAGTATTAGCTAATTATGCAGAAAAACTAAATATAAGAGAAAATAATGTTGAGTGATTGTTTAGTAATTAATTACACGGATACGTACTTTTTTTCCCTTCAGTGGTAAAAGTCCACAGTCTTTCATGTAAAACCCATGTGGCCACATTGTTTGGAATTAAAAGCAATTCCAAATGTAAGAAGGTAATATGCATGTACTGTATATGACAACCCCAGTGGGGTCTGGGGTAGCACTCTGTGAAATAGACATTTCTGTAAGGAAAGATATTAATAGTCACAGTAGGTGGAGAAAAATGTCTAAAAACAGCATCATATCCATTCAGGTAAAATTTTGTCACCAAATGAATTACTGAAAACTTAAGCTTTAGAGCTCTGGACTTATGTATAGGAAAGGAATGATTTATGTTTTTTAATTGACTGCTTAGTAACTTCACTTGGCTTATCAGGTTCTAGAAGTTGTACTCTATTTGTCAAACACAAATTTGATTGATTGATTCGTAGTAGATATTCAAATTTGAAAGGATGCAAAATTAACTCCAAAGTGATTTTCTCTTTTTTGAGAATTATGAATAATTAGGAAAGTGGAAATGGAGCTCACTGGAATGTAACTAATACAATGGGTACTGTAGGATTGTTTGAGATGCTGAGCAAGTCAACTTAACATTTCTTCATTTTAAAAAAATTTTAAAAAGGATATCCCAAGAAACTTAGTTTAGTATATTATAGATATTAGGTCTCAAAGCCAGTGTTTTTTCACATTAATCTTTGAGGTACTGGCCAAATGTTTTGTTAAAGTGGAATTTCATATCTTTTCAAAAGTGGTGCTTTTTAAATGTAATTTTTTGAAAAAAATGTCTTTTCTCCAAACAAAATAAAGTTTAATGTTGGTTGTATTTTTTCATGCTGCATATGCATCTGAAGATATGTAGGCTCCCTACTTCCATCCCCAAGCAAATTTTGAGTGGGATAGGTTTCAAGTTGAGGGGATCAAGTCTACATAGTATATTCCTTTGGGAAGATGATATTCTTCTGATTTTTGCTTTGTTAGTACATTAGTAAGGAAACTTCTGTTGGAAAATTTGGATTTGTATGTTTTCATTAAAAATTGTGTACAGGTACTGATGTGCTACTAACAAGTATAATTGGAACACTTGTCAATCATGTGTCTCATGATAGCCTGAGATATAGTAGTGCTTCATACTTTTTTGATTTGGGACAGGTACTTCAGTTCTTTGAACCTTCATTTCCCCATCTGAATAATTGGGGTAAGGTGTAAGTAGTCTTTTTCTGAATCTCAGGAAGAATGAAGAAACTCAGACCTTTTTCTAGTCTTTCATTTACTTGTCTTATATTAATGGGTGAGTTTTTAGCAGGATTGGCAATTTGAAGAAATTAGGAAGCATATGGAAATGCAATGTAAATCACATAAGCTATTTATTTTTCTCTTACTTTCCTCAGGGGAAAAGCAAGTGGTGGGGACTTACTGTATATTGGACTTACTGTACATATTTATTCTGTTGACTTTATACATATTTTGGTCACAGAATAAAATTTAGGTCCATAGACTAAACAATACCTGTGGGTTGTTTTAATTTTCATATTTTCCAGTTTTCAAATCTAAAATAATAAATGCTAATCCATTCTAGGGACTTTTCTTTGTATGTAGCATAGTTAATTGAAAAAAAACTCCCAAAACCTTGATCTCATGTATTACTTGATCTTCTGTTTATGTCCTGATTTTGCCCTGGTAGAAACAAGTTGCCAGTAACTCCCTAGCCTTAATATGAGAGGTATAAAACTTCATGGTAAATAGTACTTTAAATTTCAGGGGAAGAATGGGAAGGATTGCTGCCCAGAATTGGTCTTAAAAGTCTAGGCGACAGGTTCTAAGCAATGAAACCATCATGATGCTTCCTTCCCCCGCTTTCAAAGGATGTTTGGTAAAGCAAGATAACTTTTGGAGTTGTTTATTTAAACCAGGAGGATAGACTAGGTATTCTTTTGGTGTACCCAGATTCAAGGAAGTAAACACACAGAATGAAAGATGAAGCACTATAAAAATGTGCTTGGAAAAAAAAATGTACTTGGTGTTTCTTCCCTCCATACACTCCATATGCTTGTTCTTTTCATTTGTCCAGATGACATCACCTCAAGTATTTTTGAATTAGGTATCTTTAGACTTTTATATCATCACTGTAGATGTATTTCTTGCACACACAGTGAGAATGAGCCCTAAGTATCAACCGTGTGATGGGACCCTGTCTAACTGAAGTTGCCAGTTATTTCTGGGGTCCAGGGTTTCCTAATTGGAGTTTTTAACTCCCCTTGCCCCCCAGTATATCTTTCTGACAAAATAGTTTGTGCTTTGGCTGTTATTGTTGGGGAATTAAAATGTATATGTATATATTTTGCTACACAAAAATTATATGTACCTTATGGAAAGTAGAGATAAACACAAAGAAGAAAATAAAAATTACCCTTAATTCCATAAATAAGAGTTCTGAAGTTTGCCTGTTTATATTCATATAATTAACAAAAATGGGTTCATGATAAATACTGATGTGTAACCTTTCATGCTACACTGCTTTGTGAACCTTTACATGTCAGTACGTGTGCTGTATCAGCATTTTAAAGGTACATCAACAGCCTTTAGGGTAGGATTAGTTTACTGTGATGAAAGATGTAGGTTTTGCAGTGGCTATATCTGCCTAATTTCTGAGAGGTCATAGACGGCCATGATTATGATTATCTTCTCTCTTGCTGACAGGGTGTAAGATTTTTTTCCCTCCTGGTTAACCTAAAAATGGCTAAATGTTAACCACTGCGTAAAGTAATTACAACTTTGCCAATTTTTGATGCTGCTGATAGTATATGGGTGTACTTTTCTGGTTTCAGGGAATTTAATTTTAGTTTCTGGGGGTTTCTTTTAGTTGATCATTTTTATTTTTATGGTCATGTTGCAAGCATAAAGGAGTAAAGATTCACATTTGAGTCACAATCTTAGGTTTTTGCTGATGTCTTTGCTGTAGACCTGAATGAAAATGAGACTATCCTTAGCTAGTATGTTTACTTGGTCCTTTTAAAATAAATGTTTGCCTTTACTTTGCGTTTATTGCATTTATAGAATTACAGCACTTTTACTGCTAGGAGGAGACTTGCATCATCTGATCTATCCAGCCCACTTTGTGGGTTCAGAAATTGAGACCTAGAGAGAATCAATACATGTGCAAGATGCGGGACAAAAAAGAGCTAATGTTTATTTTGTGCTCATTGTGTTTGCCAGCTACTGTGCTAGATGCTTTACAGATACTGTCTTTTAAGCCTTATGATAACATTGTTCAATGGGTGAGGAAACTGGTGTAGTAACTGAGGCAGATACTGTCTTTTAAGCCTAATGATAACATTGTTCAATGGGTGAGGAAACTGGTGTAGTAACTGAGGCAGCCGTGTGAAATACTGAGGCGAAAGGCTAATGCATATCCAGGCCTCCCTGGTGGCTCAGTGGTAAAGAATGTGCCTGCCAATGCAGGAAGCACAGGTTTGATCCCTGGCTTGGGAAGATACCCTGGAGGAGGAAATGGCAACCCACTCCAGTATTCTTGCCTGGAAAATCTTTCATGGACAGAGGAGCCTGGTGGGCCACAGTCCATGGGATCACAAGAGTTGGACACGACTTAGCCACTGAGTACATAAGCACATGCTAATGCAGTGTAATCAGTGCTGTGATAGCAGTAGCCTCTCCATGCTGTGGGGGAGGGGCTGCCAACCACCCAGGGCAGAGCAGAAGCCTTGTGAAGCTGCTACTGAGGAGAGCTGGGGAGGCAGTGAAGTCTGAGTTGAATGTTGAGAGGGAAGTGGAATTGACTTCTAAATGGAAAACTTTAAAAGGGCAAACTAGAGCTGTATAGATGTATATAAAAACGAGCTGAGGGAGGGTTTGATTTTAGGTATTGAAGAGCCTCAGGAATTTCAGGCAGAAGACTGACATGATCAGTCTGGCTTTTGTTTGGAGGGAAAAAAGAGTAGAGGTAGAAAACACTAGTCTGAACATGTGGGGTCATGGCTCATGACCTGAGGTAAGAAGAGGGAAAGGGCAGAGGTGGATTGAAGAGGTACTGAGTGTGAGAGGTTAGAGAAATTGGAGTCCTGGGTGACGGCTTCCAGGCATGGGCACTTGGGGAGGTGGAGCTGCTCTTAACAGAGACTGGCAGGAAAGACCCAGATGGGGAGCATCCTACTCAGAATTAATGAGCAGTTAATGGTGTTAGTCAGTTGTTGCTAGATTGCTGGATGGAGATGCTGCCATTTGGAGGACTTCTCTGGAGCTCTGAGGAGAGACTTGACTGGAGATACAGTTTCTGGAGCCTGATATTGAGGGGTAAAGAGAGAAAAGAAGAGGGACAAAGTCAGAGACATGGAAAACATCTACATGTGAGGATGAGGGAGAGGATGGAAAACCTACAGTGAAGATAATAAGTAATAGCAAGAGAAGAAGGCCCAGAATTGAGTCATGGAACAAGGAGATTTACAAAGGAACGTTAGTGCAGTTCTGGTTTGATAAGGCCTAAAAAGTATCCACTGACTTTGGTTCATGGACTGTGAGGAGCATCTAATGCTAGTCAAAGGCCACTGACCATTATTAAGGAAGAAATGGGAATAAACAAGTAGGTCACAAAGGGTGCTTGATGTGAAAGGAAGACGCTCTTAAAGGTCGATTTAAAGTAGATTTTTACTTGATGTGTGTTTATGTAGCGAAACATTGGATGGGGCACCAGAACACTTAACCCCTCTAAGATTCTGCGCTAAAAAATGTGATTGTTTCACTGCCTTTGCCTAAGACACTTTTAAGTAGCTTCCAGGCCTGTGGCTTCTAGAGTAAAGAGTAAACTCCTCAGTATCACCTGATAGATTGACCATATAATTTAGCATCCAAACAGGGATACTTCTGTGTGTGTGAAAGAGAGAGCTGTTGATAATTATGCTGGGACAACTGGTGCCCTTGGAAATTGCCCTAGACAGACTTGAACATAATGGTCATTTTGCCTAAATGTTCTTCCCTGCATGAGCTGGCTCCTGACTTCTCTGGCTTCAGCTTACACCGTACTTGGCTTTGCTCCCTCCTCTCCAAACATGAAGTTTTTTATTTAGTCCTGTCTATGGAAGATGAAGAATTGAGTTTTTCATTCTATTCTTCATAATACAAATTTTTCTTCTTTTCCTCCTAATAGTCATACATTATATTTTAGTTGGGATTAGCTTTAGGTCAGTTTTTGGTATATAAAGTATTAATGAATGGTGTTCTGCTGCAAATGCTCCTGGAGCACCAATTTGCTCGTATGTGACTGGTAAATAGAGAAATGGTATAATTATAATTGGAGGTTGTATTGATTTATATGTGACTTTTCCTAGTAAAGGAGAGTCAGAATATCAAGAGTAGAGTTCAGAGGAAAAGAAAGCTCTGACTTCAGTTCCATTTTAACAAAGTTAAGGATCCTGCACCCAGGATTCCCTCCCCCAGAGAGGTACTCTACCTTTGTTCTTATAGCCTTGATTGTATTCAGTCTATTTCTGTCTCTAATGTCTCAGTTCTTGCAGGTTAGCAAGGCCTCTCTGATGTAGTACATATCTGAGCATCTCTTGAGGCAGCTCTAGCCACACTAAACTGACTGTTTGAATTGCCCAAGCCATCTTCTGGGGTACTAATTATGTTACTGCTGGTGCTTTGGTTACATGCTTGTGTAACTTTTGATTGATTGGTTCCAACCTTATATTTCCCATTCTCTTATTTTTAATGTGCCAGAGTTTTCAGAAACACATACTGTGTTACAGCAGAGAGGCCTATACTCTATGACCATAATCCTCAACAGAACTCAGTAGTGTTCTATACTTTTCCTTTCCTGTACCGCTTTTCCTTTTAATTACCTATGAATAGTGTTTTCCCCACTTGTTCACAAAGAGTCACGTTAGACTCTTTGTGACTCCATGAACTGCAGCACACCAGGCTTCTCTGTCCATCACTATCTCCTTGAGTTTGCTCAAACTCCTGTCCCTTGAGTCGGTGAAACCATTCAACCATCTCATCTGCTGTCACCCCCTTCTCCTTTTGCCCTCAATTTTTTCCAGTATCAAGGTCTTTTCCAGTCAGTCAGCCTTTTCACATAAGGTGGCCAAAATACTGGAGCTTCAGCGCCAGCCTTTCCAATGAATATTCAGGGTTGATTTCCTTTAGGATTGACTGGTTTGATCTCCTTGCAGTCCAAGGGTCTCTGAGGAGTGTTCTCCAGCACCACAGTTCAAAAGCGTCTGTTCTTTGGCACTCAGCCTTCTTTATGGTTTAGCTCTCACATCCATACATGACTACTGGGAAAACTTAGCTTCAATTATATGGACCTTTGTGGGCAAAGTGATGTCTTTGCTTTTTAAAACACTGTCTAGGTTTGACATAGCTATTCTTCCAAGGAACAAACGCCTTTTAATTTTGTGGCTGCAGTAACCATCTGCAGTGATTTTGGAGCTCAAGAAATTAAAATCTGACACTGTTTTCACATTTTCCCAGTCTATTTGCTTTAAAGTGATAGGACCGGACACCATGATCTTAGTTTTTTGAATGTTGAGTTTTAAGGCAGCTTTTTCACTCTCCTCTTTTACCTTCATCAAGAGGCTGTTTAGTTTCTCTTCTCTTTCTGCCATAAGGGTGGTATCATCTGCATATCTGAGGTTGTTGATATTTCTCCCAGTAGTCTTTATTGCAGCTTGTGATTCCTCCAGCCTGGCATTTCGCATGATGTACTCTGCATATAAGTTAAATAAGCAGGGTGACAATATACAGCCTTGATGTACTCCTTTCCTAATTTGGAACCAGTCCATTGTTCCATGTCTGGTTCTAACTGTTGCTTCTTGCCCTGCATACCTGTTTCTCAGGAGGCAGGTAAGGTGGTTTGGTATTCACATATCCTGATGAATTTTCCACAGTTTGTTGTGATCCACACAGTTAAAGACTTTAGCATAGTCAATGAAGCAGAAGTAGATTTTTTTTTGGAATTCCCTTGCTTTTTCCCTCCCATTTATTTAGTTTTGTTTAACTATAAAGAAAGATGATATCAGTTATTGAGACATCAAGTCAATAGGAATCAGGAGGCTTTCTATTAGTTTTATCTTATTATAGAAATATAATTTGGCATCTGCTCTTTTCTAGTCTAGTTGCATTGCATAAGCATTGATACTTTGGGTGTAGAATTCTAAGTTGTAAAGAATATTTCCTCAGGATTTTGAAGACATGCTTTACAGTTTTCTAGCTTTTGTTGGTACTAAGAAGTACTAATGACTGAAAAGTTAAAAGAGCTTGTAGGACCTATCCTTTTGTTTTGGAGTACTTGTGGAAGGTGATGACCATCACAGCCAGTGTCTGCCTCAGGGAGCTGGACATCTTGAATCTGAGGCTGATGGTCTTGAAGGGTCTCCTGTGGAGGTGGGTGCTGACTGTGGTTCACTCTGGAGTCATAAAATCTGGTAATGAACATATCAGGAGTATCCATCTGCTCAAACTCTCCTTGAGGTGGACATCTTGCCTGGGTCACCATCACCAAGGCCTGGCCCCACTCAACAGCCTGTAAGCTCCACTGCTCTGACTCCTCAGGCCTAGCAAACAACCAGTGGGACACACAGCCCCACCCATCTGCAGACAGGTTGCCCAAAGGCTTCCTGAGCCCACAGCTGTCTCTGGACACTTTTAATATTGTTAAGCTGGCAGTTCTTCCCAAATTGACCCACAGATTCAATGCAATCTCTCTCAGAATCACAGTTGCCTCTTTTTCAGAAATTGTCAAGCTAAGCCTAAAATTTAAATGGAAATCCATGGTATCCAGAATAGCCAAAAAAGTCTCAAGATTGGAGGAATGAGTTCCTGATTTCAAAATTGTGTGGTATTGACTCTGCTTGTCAGTAGAGAAATCACTACAACTTCTAGGAAGGTAGCCCCACGATACTTCCTTCTTTTGTACTATGGATGTACTAGCGAGAGTATATACTTTGTGTCCAGAGTCCTAGCTGCAAGAGATTCTGGCAAATGTAGTTTATGTTTTCTAGTTTAAGAAGCACAACTAGGAGGGTGGAATGGACGTTGGGTGAGTCAATTTACAGTAAGAGTTTTTCTCAAAAGTCTGATGACTGTTATATGTCCTCTGTATTCAGAAGCAGGGCTCTAAAAATGGGAAGCTGTATGCATAAATGGAGCTTCTTGACTAAGCATCGTTGTGTAACAGTGGGATCATTTAGTTGGGAACACCCGGTGTCAGTGTCTCCAAGTCTTCTCTCTTGGGTTTTGGCTGTACAGTGTACTTTAAGTTGAGGGATAAAGAGGCAACATCATCATCTGTAAAAGTCCACTGGAATTCTCCTGCCTTTTCAGTATGATAGTGCTGCCTTTGGCTGTTCCGGGTGGCCCAGGTCTGAGATTCTGTTTTACTCCTTAGAGAGTAAACTTTTCCTTTTTCATGCTGGTGAATGAGGAGCCATTGGCCCAGGAACATAGAGTATGGTCTGCTTTGCCTCTCAAATAGATTTCCATCTAGTCCTACTTCAGGTAACTGGGGTATCTCTTGCTATCAACAGTATCTTCAGTATAAATTAGGTTGTTTCTCACATAGCCCTGTATCTGGCTTGAGATTCGGCCCTCTAGGGTTGGCTAAGCTCATTTTCACTCATCTGATTTTAGCTTCTAAAATTTTGTTCTTTCCTTGTCAGTTTCTCACTCAGTTGTGCTTCTGGATGGCGTAGTAGTGGAGCAGTGTTTAATGTGCCCTTTTTATTTGGAAGTTGCATCATGTACTCTTACAGCGCTGTAGTTTTTTCTGTTTCTTAGGGACTTTGCTGATAGGCTTGATTTGTTAAGGTAATTTTGTGGGATTCATTGGTTCCCCTCTGGACTGGAATCTCTTAGTGCACAGGGCTGGAGTCTGATTTTGCTGCTTCTTGTATCAGCACATTTCCTAGCACTCTCTAGGCTTTTCCAAAATAATTACTGACTTAGTAATAACCATTTTTGTAGGAGACTATTTTCCCTTTAGATTGGGTTGCACATAACCCATAGAGGAGCAGTGAAATAACTAATGATAGTAATTGTATTGCTGGATAAAATCTGGGTTTGAAAAGTGATTTTCTGATGTGAAAAATGGCTGTTGACGTAGAATCAGTCTCTTTCTGAGCACACTATCTAAAATGATCATCCTCCCCTTCTTTCTCTAACTCCTTACTCTGAATTATTTTTCTTTCAAATACTGATTATCCCTGCTGTATATGTATTTGTGTCTCTCTCCAGTATACTGTACCTTCTGTAAGATCAAGTACTCTATATGTTTTGATCATTGCTAGTTTCCACACACCCAGATCAGTGACCTGGCATAACTTGTGATTTGGGTTGTTTTTTTTCCCACAGTAAGTCATTTTTTTGTTAGAACTTAAACTGTATCTGTCCATTCCTCACTCTTGTGACTGTTTATGTCAGTGGGTTTCTTTTGTTCAGAGAAATGGTTCTGTGGTGCAGTGTTGATCTTTCTTAATGTTTTTCCTAATTTTAGTATGACTGCAATTAGAGCTTACCTGATTTTGATTGGGTTGTTGACTGCTCAGTGTTTATTTATCTATGTTTACTTTTTGGCCATGCCACTTGGCTTGTGGGATCTTAGGTCCCTGACCAGGGATGGAACCCATGCCCCCTACGGTGGAAACATGGAGTCCTAACCACTGGACCACCAGAGAATTCCCAGCTGCTGTTTATTGAATGAGAAGCAGAATTTTATTACCACCAGAAATTATCCATTTTGGGTTTGTGCTGAAGTATCTTAATCTTCTTGCTTGTGTCAGAGGAGACCCTTATTAATGGAAATTGTGATCACATGACTTTGGTGACTTTGTATATTAAATTATATTTATCTTAGTTGTAATTAATTTTCCTTGGTAGAAGTACTGCGGATCACATACCTTCTCCCTTTGGAAGGGAAGATCCTTTGACAGTAGTGAGGCTGATGAATGAATGTTGGGACAGATGCATTTAATATGCGGTTTGAGTCTATTACTTTAGATAGGTTACTCAGTTTTAGGACAGAAGGATTTTGTTTGGGCATATTGATAACCTTTATCTTAAGCCCAAACACAGTTCTGTCTCAGTCTCTGTGGGGTCTCTGGGTCCTGGTGCGCACAAGGTTTGTTTGAGCCCTCTGAGCGTTTCTGGCAGGAATGGAGTTTGATTCTAAAGGCGATTTGGCCCCTCCTACTGTCTTGCTGGGGCGTCTCCTTTGTTCTTGGACGTGGGGTATCCCCTCAGAGCCGCTCTCCAGCCGCACAGCCGCTAGGCAGCCTCCACTCCAGCACCTACCATCTTGCTGGGCCTTCTCTGCCCTTGGAGGTGGGGTAGCTCCTCACAGTTGGTCCCATGCAGCTGCTTCTGCGCCGACTCATTTGAAAAGACCCTGATGCTGGGAAAGATTGAAGGCAGGAGGAGAAGGGGACGACAGAGGATGAGATGGTTGGTGGCATCACAGACTCATTGGACATGAGTTTGAGTAAACTCTGGGAGTTGGCGATGGACAGGGAGGCCTGGCATGCTGCAGTCTATGGGGTCACAAAGAGTCGGACACAACTGAGCAGCTGAACTGAACTGAAGCCCAAAATAAAGTTTATTTTTGCCCTAGAAGTCTAAACCATGGCTACGTAATATAGGGCATGTTGATTCTGAACTCTGGGTATGAAAAGTGCCTTAGAAGCTGGATTATTTGATAGTCATTGGATAATTGCACTAGTGTTGAGTGGTGGTCAGCTGCCACCAGACAGCTAGCTGTCCAGAAGAACCTTGCTGTATATTAACACCAGAGCTCAAAGAGCTGGGCCTGATCGGCCTGGCTCTCTCCATGTAGAGTGGGTCTATTTTGAGGGATTTAAAAAGCCTTTGTGGATATGATTAAAAATAATTTTATAAAGAATGATTTACCTGTTACCTGATTGGAGGTAAAAAACTAAATGACTTTTCCCTTTCATTTCCTGTAATTTGTTTTTCTAAATAAGAATGGTCCTAAGGAAAATGTTAGTGAGGAGTGCTGAGTTAAGAAAGGTAGCTGGACATCTGCTGAGAAATCATTGGCGTGAGTTGTATTGTAGGTCTTTCATCTTCCTTTGTAGTCTCATTTCTGTCTAGGTGATTATAAATTAGGAACATTATTCAGTCTGAATTTGTTGAGTAGCTACTCTTACATAAGATAAACCTGACTGCAAATTAGTGATCTGAGCAACCAGAGTTGCCTAGTATTTTGCTATGGAATATTACGAGTGGGGTTTAAAACATACCTGAAAGTGGTTCCTTTTTGGTTTCCATAAGCTGTTGTCTGACATGTGAAGGCAGTAATTAAAAAGACCCAATACTTGTATTTCTGTTTTTATCTTTAGAAACATGAGTGTCTCTTTCCCATTCCCCCCTACCCCGCCCCTCGCCCAGATGTGTGGCTTTTTAGAGTCAGTATTCTAAAGTCTATCATTATTACAGTTTGGATGTATTTTTTTGGTAAGAATACGCATCTTCAACAGATTTTATTAATTTAGCAAGCATTTGTGTGTGTGTTAGTCATTCAGTTGTGTCTGACTCTTTGCGACCTCATGGACTATAGCCTGCCAGGCTCCTCTGCCCGTGGGATTTTCCAGGCAAGAATAGTGGAGTGGGTAGCCATTCCCTTCTCCAGGGCATCTTCCCTACCCAAGAATCAAACCCAGTTCTCCCTCATTGCAAGCAGACTCTTTACCATCTTAGCCACTAGGGAATCACCTAGTTTTCTTGCCCTTACCTATTCTTGTGTATTTCAGTATAATAACCTTTGGTAAATTTCATGGAAATACCATTTAAATATCCAGAAAGTAATTTTGTATACCTTCTTCTAGTTAATGTAACTATTCTGTCAACTAAGAGACCATCTTACCATTTAGGTCTCTTAATTTTGAATTGCTTAATGTAATACTTTGTTACTTATATTTCCATATATGAGAATCAATGAACAAGGACAAAAGTACTTGAGAAAAAATTGAAAATTAATGGCACTTGTGAAAGAAGGAAGCCAAACCTAAATATAAAAATCCTGTCCTGAAAATGAACATGGATTCTTCTTTTAAGGGTATATAGTAGGTGATTTAGAGAACCTGAATTCAGGGACTTTTGTGGTTGTGTTACTAGTCAAGCTAGAGGAATTCATTCAGCTGAGCATTGTGCTATATACTGACCTGCTGCTGCTGCTGCTCAGTCGCTTCAGTCGTGTCTGACTCTGTGTGACTCCATAGATGGCAGCCAACCAGGCTCCCCCGTCCCTGGGATTCTCCAGGCAAGAACACTGGAGTGGGTTGCCATTTCCTTCTCCAATGCGTGAAAGTGAAAAGTGAAAGTGAAGTCGCTCAGTTGTGTCCAACTCTTCACGACCCGTGGACTGCAGCCCATCAGGCTCCTCCGTCCATGGGATTTTCCAGGCAAGAGTACTAGAGTGGGGTGCCATTGCCTTCTCTGATATACTGACCAATGAAATGTTAACAGAAGGGCCGTAGTTGCCAAGTGAAGTCAAGTCGCTCAGTTGTGTCCGACTCTTTGTGACCCCATGGACTGTAACCTACCAGGCTCCTCCGTCCATGGGATTTTCCAGGCAAGAGTACTGGGGGTGGGTTGCCATTTCTTTCTCCAGGAGATCTTCCCAACCCAGGAATTGAACCCTGATCTCCTGCATTATAGGCAGACGCTTTACCATCTGAGCCACCAAGGAATTTGCCAATGCCTGACTAATTAAAACTGTTCTGTAACAAGTTTCAGATCATGTTCTAGTATGTATTTGTCCCTCTAGTTCTGCTTAATTTCTAGTTCACACTAATTCTTCATTCCCTATTTAAGTGGTCAACTTAATTTTTCAGGTTTTACAACTACAGTATGATTCATAATTAACTTTTAAGTCGTTATTATATACTTACTGGGTCTTAAGAGATTATGTGTTGTGTGTTTGTGATATGACTTTAGTTAAAATGAGCTCTACAGTTACTACCTGCCAATGATGGATATCCCCTAGGAGCTCAGTTAAGCCTTCGTTTTCCAGCAATCATGTAATTGGTTGCATTTTCTAATCTCTATTTATTGGTGGGAGTAGTCTGGAATGGGGTACACTTAAACAAATGAAGGATACTGAGGAGAGTGGGATACTTGTCATCCAAGGAGAAAGGGTAGTTCAGAGTCCTCAGCAAACAGTCACAGAGTTCGAGAGCCAGATAGTTCAGTGCTGAAGCCAGGGTTGAAATGCTGATGTTCAAAGAGTTGGTAGGTTGAAAAACCAAGATGATTAAGGCAGTGAAGCACAGTGGTTTTCTTGGTAGTCAGAGGTGGTCAAGAGTAATTCAAAGTAGCAGGTAATGAATTGTATTTAGGTTATTTAGTCCTACAAGCCTCAGGAGATACAGGTCCCAGATTTAGGTACCAAGTTCTATTGGGAAGTACATTCTTGAAGTTATATCTGTTTCTCTTGATGCACCGAGATAGAATAACTGTAATGTAAATGTAGCCTTTCCAGCTGATTATTTTTTAATGGTCAGATATTTGATTAGACCTGGTTACTTGTTATGAATGAAATTCAAGCTTGTTTAATCCCTAAGTTGTGTCTGACTCTTTGCAACTCCATGGACCGTATCCCATCAGGCTCCTCTCTGTCCAAGGGATTTCCTAGGCAAGAATATTGGAGTGGATTGCTATTTCCTTCTCTATGACCAAACTTCAAGCTTACTTGAAATGAAAGTAATTTTGTTTATTAAGGGAGAAGATTCTTAATGAGAGTGTTAGCTGTGTTTTATAAGCCTTTTTTTGTTGCTGCAGTTTAAAGTTTTGGTTCTTATGTAAACATCTACAATAAATGGATATGTTTTCTGACTTATACTCAGCATATGCATGAGTGAGAACATCTCCTTTGAATAGGCAGATTAGTAACTGAAGAAATTCATTTAGGAAGTATAGTCTTAGAAAAATGCCCACTGATGCCTTAAGTGATACTTCCTTGTAACTGTGGATTCATGTCTAAATTACTCTTTGTTCAGAGCATCGTCAGATGTTACTCAGTGCTTAGGTGATGCATACTCACCTGTGTATAGGATATGATGTCAGTTTTGCAGGTTTCTGGACTTTGACCGTGTGCTGCTAATTAGACCAAGACTCCCTGCTTGCTCTTTAAAAATAATTGCATTTATTTATTTTTGGCTGTGCTGGGTCTTCATTGCTGTGTGAACTTTTCTCTGGTTGTGGCGAGGAGGGGTTCTCTGTAGTTGCCGTGCGCAAGCTTCTCACTGTGGTGACTTCTCTGTTGTGGAGCAGCGGCTCTAGGGCGCAGGCTTCAGTTGAGGTTCCCGGCCTCTAGGGCACTGGCTCAGTAGTTGTGGTGCAGGGGCTCCGTTGCTCCATGGCAAGTGGGATCCTCTCGGACCTGGGATCAAACCTATCTCTCCCGCATTGGCAGGTGAATTCTTTACCACTGAGCCACCAGGGAAGCCCCTCCTAATATTTACTGACTTAAATATTAGTCCGTGATGCAGAAGAATCTTCTAACTGTTAAGTAATCTTGAATCAGTAGCTTTTGTAAATATTGTGCAATTCTCTATAAAATATGATTGTGTTTTAAAAGCCAGTGTATTGCGCTATTTCTTCCTTCCAGCTCTGGTCATTTATATTGTGGGGTAAAGTAATGGCTCTTTCACAAGCGTTGATTCTTTTCTGTGGTGTTTGGGACCTAACACTTGTATGAATTAGGCATTTTTTGTTACAAGTTAATGACTGTATGGGAGTATTTTTTTCTCCTACAGTTGGTCCCCCCCCCCCCCCCCGCCGCCTTTCTAAACAAAGTCTTCAGGGAAAGACTGCCATCTTGTGGTTTTTAAAAATACAGAATTTAAGGAAAAAAAACTCTTGTTATGTGGCTGCTGAGATTTTTATATGTGCATGTAGCTGTTTTATAATACCAAAATGAGTAAAAAACGAGTATTATTAAATCTTCTCTCTACACTACCTTTGCTTATCCTTTGGATAGGTTTTTTCTTCATTTTATTATGGTATTGATATAACAATATTTTAAGGATTTCTGTTAATTAAAGATTTCTCAGTTGAGCTCACTCTCAAACATCAGGAGTAGAAATACTTCTCTAACAGCAGTTTTAATTAAGAACATATATTGAGAGTTTTATATTATTAAGGTTTTTCCATTATGACCTGTTAATGATACTGGAATTATTTGGATTAAAAAATACTGATCTTTGAAATATAATTATTTGACAAACTATATCCTAAGGAACCTTAATTTTATAATGTAGAATTCCATTTAATAAAAAGTGATATTTAGAAGTAAAATACACCTTAATTCTAGTTTTATTTTTGGGTATTTATTAGTAAATAAATTATTAAACTGGAGAAAGCAATGGCACCCCACTCCAGTACTCTTGCCTGGAAAATCCCATGGACAGAGGAGCCTGGTGGGCTGCTGTCTATGGGGTTGCACAGAGTCAGCCACGACTGACGTTACTTCACAGCAGCAGCAGCAGCAGTAGTATAAACTGAAAAAATTATTTTCTTCAAAATAGTAGGAAGGCCCTTATTTGTAGTTAAGGAAGTTTTAAAACCACCTCTTGCGTAAGAAATGGAAACTACTTGCAAGCTTTGGGTCAGTTCTTAGGTAACGTCAAAGAATTGTCTATCAGTATATATCAACAAGTCATAATATTACTTTTTGAAGTAATTTTTCATTTTCATTTATTTAATCTCATCATTTATCTTGATTTTCTGTATGTCTTGATTTTTAATATTCATTGTATTTAAAAATAACAAGTTTTCATTTCTTCAGAAATGTTTTAGTGAACCATACAGACACCTCTTTATAAAATAAGAAGGCTTGTGTTCTCCCTTAGAGACAACCAGATTCTGATTCGTTGGGCCTCTGGACATCTTACACCTAGAGTCATTCCTAATCAGGGAAGGGCGGTCGCTGACGAAAAAAGTTATCATCCACCAAAGACAGCACTCTAGATAGAGTGCTCCTGAATCACTCCTGTAGTTTTAGTAGGTTATGGCAGCCTTTATTTAAATTGCCTCCTCTTTTGTTTCCCCCTTAAACAGGGAGGGAGAATGGTTAAATTCACGGATGTAATATGATGTCTTGCACTTTTTCAAATGTTTTGCAGTTATGCTAAGAAGGAATCTGATCTTAATGGAGCCCAGATCAAGCTTCGAGAATACGAAGCAGCGCTGAATTCGAAAGATGCGGCTTTGGCGACTGCGCTTGGTGATAAGAAAAGTTTAGAGAGTGATTTGGAAGATCTGAAGGATCAGATTGCCCAGGTAAGTTAGACTCTGCTCTTGAGCTGTATTTCACAGGTTAATTGCCCCATCTGTCTTGATTGTAAAACTTGTTCTGTGCTTTTTATCTTAAAAAATGTATTGACTTATTTTGGCGGTGGGGTGGTGGTTACGCCTGCAAGGATAGACTTGAGCTAGTTGGCATGTAAAGCACTCTCACCTCTCAGCCATTGTGTCTGAATCGCGCAGACCTTGTTGCTGCTCTTCTTCCTCTCAGTCGTGCTTGTGCTCATGCGTTTCTTGATCTCACAGCTTACTTCATTATTGTACCAAAAGGTAAGGTAAGAAGAGAGAAGACGTCTTAATGGTGCTCTCCACCCAGGAAAAAATGAAAATGGTAGCTAAAATTGTTCGTTTGAGTTTTGAAATGTAAGCCATAGCTATCTCTTCATCCCCTGTTGCCATTTACCAGATTTGAGGGGTGTTTTGATGTGACACTCTGTGGGTGGGGCCAGCAGTTGAACCCATGGTTCTGTGATAAAGATTATCATGAGAGACTCTCATACATCGACAAATATATAGAAATTGTAATACTTGACTTGATTCAGTCCATAGGTATCTATTAAATTCATTACTAAATGATTACTGTATAATTTTCATTAGTTCTTTTTCCTTCTGTTAGTTGGAAGCCTCTTTAGCTGCTGCGAAGAAACAGTTAGCAGATGAAACTTTACTTAAAGTGGATTTGGAGAATCGCTGTCAGAGCCTTACTGAGGACTTGGAGTTTCGTAAAAACATGTATGAGGAGGTAATTATATATAATTTTTCTTTTTTAAGGAATGGAGGGATCCCAAAAGGCTTTGTTATAAACCATACATGTGAAAAAACGGGAAGAATTTTGTAGGCAAAGGATTTAAGGCACTGTTGCTAAAAAGGCTGCATGTAAGAATTCAAGGTGTTATGGTAAATTTATAAGCTTTAACTTCATCTAGGGCTTCCCTGATAGCTCAGTTGGTAAAGAAGCCACCTGCAATTCAGGAGACCCTGGTTTGATTCCTGGGTTGGGAAGGTCCTCTGAAGAAGGGATGGGCTACCCACTCCAGTGTTCTTGGGCTTCCCTGGTGGCTCAGCTGTTAAACAATCTGCCTGCAAGAGGGGGAGACCTGGATTTGATCCCTGGGTTGGGAAGAACCTTTGGAGGAGGGAACAGCTACCCACTCCAGTATTTTGGCCCAGAGAATTACATGGACTGTATGGAAACTGTATGGGATCACAAAGAGTTGGACATGACTGAGCGAATTTCACTTGTGCAATAATATAACTTAACTTACTTCATCTAACTTAAAAAGGTCTGGCCACAGCTGTTAATTAACTATCATCCTCTTTAAACATTTGTATTAGTGATATATTACTTCAAAACTTAGTATCTTAAAATCACAGGCTTTTACTATCTTACAGTTTCTCAAGGTCAGGGATCTACGAGCTGTTTAACTTGGATGGTTGTCTTCAGGGGCTAATGAGGTTGCAGTCAGGCTTTAGCCTGGCCTGGGGGAACATGTCACAGTTCATTCACAACTGTTGTCTGGAGATACCAGTTTAGCATTGGCTTCCTTATGTGTATATATTAGTCGCTTAGTCGTGCCCCCCTCTTTGCAACCTTATGGACTGTAGCCCACCAGGCTCTTCTCAGGGCTGTTCATGATGGGATTCCTCAAGAGTGGATGATGAGAGAGAGAGAGAGAGCAAGGCAAGCCACATTCTCTTGTAGAGGCTAATCCCTAAGTGATATACCGTCACTCCCCATCACACAGACCAACCACGATAGAGTATGGAAGGGGGCTCACACAGGAGATGAACACCTGGAGACAGCAGTCACTGGGGGCTGGCTACCCACAGCGTTTATAGTTATATGTGTATATTAAAAAATAGCATTTATCAGCCATAACTTCTGTGATTCAGCCTTGAGGGTTAAAGTAACAGCTGTTACCGAAAAAGACGTGTAGTGTAACACATTTAAAGAAAGGGGCATGTGTATTTTCTCAAAATTGAAGAGGGTTTGAGAACATGCAGGTTAAAGAATATGCAGTTAAATACTTAAATGTTTTTTAATGTAATGTTAAAAATGATGACTAACAATTTTAAAATAGGAATTTATTATAGAAGTTAAA
Organism: Antilocapra americana; assembly: GCA_007570785.1. Taxonomy (NCBI): domain Eukaryota; kingdom Metazoa; phylum Chordata; class Mammalia; order Artiodactyla; family Antilocapridae; genus Antilocapra; species Antilocapra americana. Next base: position 22,432,081 of record ML661896.1, read on the forward strand.
TAATTTTAGTTTGAGAAAAATAATTTAATAGAAATTAGATACCCATTTTTACTGGGTATTGTGGGGACAAAGCACACTCATTGGATAAGCAGCCAGACTTTGGACAGTTCTTGAGTCGGTTTCTTATTTAAAAATGAAATACCAGTGCTTGCTGTTTTTCCCCAAGAAGTGGTGAGGATCAAAGTAAAATACCATGTGTGAAAAGAAAGCTCCTTATAAATTACAGTGACTGCTATCATATAATTATTCACTACAGTTCATAAATTGAAGTATCTTTACGTTGACTTACATTTTTGTTTCATTTTGTTAAAATTGTCCATGATCTATTATTTCTTAGTTTTGAAGCTGTGTGCATTCCGGCATCTTTAAACCAGAGGTTGAGAATTTTTTTCTTTGCAAGTCATTTGTTTTATGTAAAATACTAAGTGAAAAACGACATCAGTAAAAATTAATTTAGTATTTTTAGAATGTTTGGGTAGCAACTTTGAATTTTGGGGTTTTGCCTTTTTGAGAATGAATTAAAAAAAATATTCCTCATTTTATTTTTTCACATGGAAGATCAAATTCTATTCAGTAAATATACCTAGATTCCTTTTTATGAACAGTTAAGGGGTAAGAGGAAAGAGAAAAGCAACAAAAAGAGGAAGGGAGGCAGATAGATGAAGGGCAAAATGGCTAGTAGGTACCTGATACTGGTGGAACTAAATCTTTCATTTGCTTATTTTTATGATTTAAGTAGCATTCACTTCATATACATATGAGCCCTAGGAGACTAGTAGCAGAACTGGAATTTGATCCCTGGTTTTCTGATTCCGTCCAGGTCATCTTCCTCTGGTTAAGAGAAAGATGAGGACATGCACAGAAAAACCGCAGGCTGTAAGAGGATACAGAAACGAGACGTTCTTCTTATATCCCCCTCTTGTGGCCTCTTTAATTATTGCCATTAAAGACAGGTTTATTGGATTTTCAGAGCTAGACGCTAGAATGGAAATTTTATTCTTGGACTTGTGTTCCTAGCCATTCTAGTTTGGATAAAACCTAATGTGAAGGATTATGCCTATTTTTATTGTTTGATAGTGAATTGTCATATGTACTTGAAATAGAAACGTGTTATGGTCAATAAGATTCTGTATCAATTGATGTTGATACCTTAGCATCACCAGCTATTAGAATGAGTCATGTAAATTAGCTTGCTCTGTCCATTGCATCTTAGTATGTCTAAGAAGTTTTATTTTATACATAAATCTTCTAGTTGAAGTTTTACTGATAAGTTTCTAACTTTTTGTGTGGAATTTTTTTTCAGAGTTATTCTTAATATGGTCAGTACAATTTAGAAAAATAGTTACATGCTATTCAGTATACCTAGTTGTCCATGATTGCATGGTAAAGTCTTCCAGCCATTCCTTGCCTTTAGAGAAGTAAATAGCTGTGCTACTGAAAATAAACATAAAATTCCTAGGGTTTGAGATGCTACCATTTCTGTCATTAGTTCTGTCTCAAAAATCTTCTCATTTAAAACTGAAGGCAAAAAAGTGTCTATCCACATGCTTGTCCTAGGACAGACGTGAGGAGGTTGATGTGTAAAACTTCAGATCATGGTAAGTAACTTGGTTTTATGTCATTTTTTCTTCCTAGGAGATTAATGAGACCAGAAGAAAGCATGAAACTCGCTTGGTAGAGGTGGATTCTGGGCGTCAGATTGAGTACGAGTATAAGCTGGCTCAAGCCCTTCATGAGATGAGAGAGCAACATGACGCCCAAGTCAAGCTATACAAAGAAGAGCTAGAGCAGACTTACCATGCCAAAGTGAGCAGACTGCCTGAGATGGCTGTAAACGCTTAAAGCTTTTGTTTGAGTCTCCCCGAGAACAAAACTTGATGTTTGGTTTGTTCTAGTTTTATTAAATGAATTCCTGCGGTCTCCATGAATATAGAAAATTGATTTTTTTTAAGAATGTAATTTTTTATAAAGTAAATGTTAACTAGAAATTATTCAGAGAAAGTAGGATTATTCCACTTTTGCCAAAGGTAAGGTGTTTAACCTCTTTGTCCAGTTGATCATTCATGTCAAGTTATATTAGTTAAACTCCAGCCATCTAAAAGTAACTTTTCATTCAGTAACAAGTACTCACCTTGTTGGACCGCATCTAATTCTGACTGCCTGTTGTCATTATATATAGATTGTGACCACTGCACTTTGGGCTGTTTTGAACAAAGGCCAAATGGACAGTCGCTGATATTTCTTCCTCAGCCACTATAGAAATTTTTCTCTTAGATTAGGAGACCATGCAAAAATTTATTAAATCACTGAGTGCAGGCTTTCATAATAAATGATTTTACCCCAATGTGTTAAATGTTGCATGATTTGATTAAAAAGTTATTAGTGGAAGACTTAGAAAATAAGTCACAGAGGTGTTGAAAATAATTTCCATTGCATGGCCTCAAATTGGTCATATTGCTTTTAACCCACTTTATGAAGTAGTAATTGGCTGGTGAGGGGGTGACTTTTTAATCCCTACATTTAGTTGTTCAGCCCTTACTTAGTGCTGGCACTGTGCTGGGAACTGAAGAAGCTAAGCTAAATGAAGGATGGGTTGGTCGCATAAATTCTGGCCTCAGAGGGAGTCAGGGAAGAGACATATAGAAGACCTGAAGACAGGCAGGACAGAATGCTAGGGGCATTTGGATGAGTGGGCTATTGTTTCTACCAGAGGAGCTTTTTTTTTTGCTTCTGAAAGGAAGTATTTCTATTTGGTTTGAGATAATCTCTTAATTGGTACTTTCTGTTTATTGTTTTATATTCTGTATCAGATTTGGTGGGTTAGGGATATGTGATGCTTGTTTTCCTACAAACACCACCATGGCTAAATTGCCCCTGTTCAGTCTCCTTATGAGCAGCATTATCTGAGACAGTAGACATATAATGGATAAAATATTGAAGCACTAAATTCTGGGTAAACCCACGTGTATCAGCAGTGTTAAGCTCCTATATTGGAAGCTGAGCTGAAAAAGCAGAAAAACTTTTAAGGTAATTCATACCACATCAGCGAACTTCATGATGCTTTTCCTGTTTCATCAGCTAGTTACTGACAGGGCTTAGGTTTGAAATGAAATCTCTTGAGATGATTCATACTTCCTCATTTGTTTGTTCTAATTCACTAGATAAGACTGAGTGTGGTTTGCCTCTTTTCTTAGCTTGAAAATGCCAGGCTGTCATCAGAGATGAATACTTCTACTGTCAATAGTGCCAGAGAAGAACTGATGGAAAGTCGTATGAGAATTGAGAGCCTCTCATCTCAGCTTTCTAATCTACAGAAAGAGGTAAGGAAGCTTCACAGTTGTACTTGAAGGCCCCCTCCACCACGGTAGTCGACCTGTTTGGCTCTTCCTGAAATCACTTTTCAGAGAGGATAGTATTTTCTTGAATTCTGGTTGCACAGTGCTCCTCAGTGTTTATTTATTTATTTATTTTAATTTCTCACTGCATAAGCATCCTTCGGGCAGAGACTGTTGTTCCTAACCTAATAGATTACCTGGAGCTAAGGGAATTGCCCTTGAGGGAGCGACCTGCCGGCTTATTCTCTGGACTTACCCCAGGACCCTGGTTTTCTGACCCAGCCAGCAGTCTGATCTCCATACGGTGCTCTTCCCAACATACTCGTTTTCATCACATTTAGAAACTGTTGTGAAGGAAAACCTGCGGAAGTTCTTCGTGGGTGTTTGTTTCTAGACAAACTCGCTTGGTGCTTAGACCACTCAGTAGTTCACACCTTGGGAAGTAGCATCAGTTGGCATCTTGGCTAAGAATTTAGTGACTCATTGATTCATCTGTACACCTAACTGACCTGTCGCTGGTGCCGTTGATGGGTGCCTGTTGGTGTGATGGTGCGCTCTAGGTGCTGCGTAAGCAGGTGTGGACACGGCCTGAAATCTGGTTTTTGGTTCCAGGGCGATGCCGATATGCATGCAAAGTATGTGTACAACCATATAAGTGTGCAGGGTATGTTGATAATCTACTGCTCACTTTAATGACTTAGGCAGTAACTTCAGCTTCTGTTTTCCTTAAGGGAGGAAATTTTTTTGTTTTAAATTTTTCATATAAGAGTAAACTTTTTTATTCTTGATAAGTTTTCTTTTTTAATATTTTGGTTTTAGTAGTGTAATTTTCTGATTATAAAACTGAAGGCATTTATTGTAGGAATTTAGAGGATACCTTCTTGTGTAAAATGAGGTGATGTAAAAAGAACTTGATTAAAGCAGAACTTTTTACTTTGCCATTATCACGTGTACTTCATTACTCACAACATAAAGTTAAAGAGCTGGAAGGACAAGGGCCTTTGAGTTCACTCAGACCTGGGTAGATTTAATGACCAGTCCAGAGACTGTAAGCTGACAAATGGGTTTCTTTCACTGTTCCCAGTTTTTCTCTTTATACCTTACTCTCTTCAAAGATTTTCTTTTAAGAATTTAATAATTTTTTTCCATTGCCCTATTTAATAGGTACATTTCCAAAGATAGTCCTGTTTTTACTCTGAGTTGACGTTTGCTACTTTTCTCCATTTAATAAACGGTATTCTGGTTATTCCCTCTCTCTCAGTTCTACATTTCCCTGTCTTTTAGAAGGTGGGGGCAGGGGCTGATGCTTAATGCACTTGATCATGCCAGGTGTGGGTGCTTTACAGGCGAGGTGAAGAGCACTTGCCTCTGGTTAAATAGCTGTGGGCTCTGAAATTTGGTAGCTGTGTCTTCTGACTCAGGTCCAGGGCTTTTTGCCCATTTGCCTGTTAGTTTTGTTCCTATCATTGCAAGTTTTTTGGTTAACTTCAGGTTTCAACTGTGACCGCATGGACTGCAGCACACGATACTTCCCTATCCATCACCAATTCCCGGATCTTGTTCAAACTCATGTCCGTTGAGTCAGTGATGCCATCCAACCATCTTATCCTTGGTGATGCCATCCACCCATCTCATCCTCTGTCATCCCTTCTCCTGCCTTCAAGTCTTCCCCAGCATTAGGGTCTTTTCCACGGAGTCAGTCCTTTGCATCAGGTGGCTAAGTTCAGGTTAGCAGCTCTTAAACAGTGTTAGGAAGGGCCCTCAGTGTTTTGAAGAGCTCTTTCCTTAGGAAATAGAGAAGTACCTGCTTCAGCCAGATAGTTTTAAATTTCTCTGTAAGGGGGTGGAGAGTGATCCTTTCTGGTATCAAATTTTATGATAAATAATATATCTTGAGGGATATCTTCTTTGGTTGATGAATTTTAGCCTTAGATCGTTAAAAAGAAAAAGATATCTCTAAATTTTTGTTTTAGAGTATTGTGGAGTTATCGATTTCATCATGCTGCATGTTAGGCCATAGAATTTCCTCTTTGGTTATGTGACTCATGTTAATGAAGTAGTTCTTTAGTTTTACTTACAACTGATGTAGCCTTTAAAATGATTACTTAGATAATATTTTTATGTATTATAGCAGCAGTATTATGTTTCATATATTGCTTATAGCTTTTCTTTCATCTTTATCTAGATTTTTGACTTTGGCCTAATTAACGAATTGGTCAGGGTCTGTTTGAGTTGCAGGAGAGCTTAGTGGCACTTTGAAAGCACCTCTTTTTTTGTTTTGTTTTTCTAACACTCAAATTCTGGAAACTTCTGCGAGACCTAGATTATAATAAACTGGTACAATTATGTACTTTAAAACAAAGAGAACCCAACACCATTAGAAATAAGTAGTATAGTTTTAGAGTTTTGAGGCAGAATCTTACAGATAGTCTAGTTGGACCTCTCTTTCCTAATGGTACCAGTTTCGTGAGATGTGTTATTTAATGGCAGAATCAGGAAGAAGGATCTAGATCCATCTCTCGTGTTGTATTCTTTGTATTTCACTATGAAGCAGGTGTAGTGCAGCTACTTAAACTACATTTAAATATTTCTGTTTAAAAACACAAAATGATTCAGAGTAACTTTAAAGCTTATTTATACCTAGATTTTGATTTTTCCCTCTTAAAGAACCTTGTAGTAAGTATCTAAGGTGGACAGATAGAGTACATTTTGGCCTTTTCAGATTGAGGCTTAAAGTTTTCTCTGAATCTTAGGTGATTTATGTCTCTTCAGATTAGACATTGTTGCCCATCTGTCTCTCCTACCTGGTAAATAACAATAAAGAGATTGATTGAAGAGGACACATTTCACTTACTTATTTTTAGGCTGTGCTGCACAGGAGATCCCTGTTCCCTGACCCAGGATTGAACCTGTGCCCCCTAGAGTGGAAGCACAGAGTCCTAACCACTGGAGTGCCAGGAAATTCCTAAAGAACATACTTTTTATACTTAACTGTTTTTTATTTTGGAGGAAAGAAAATATAAGAACCTTGAGAAAGGGGAAAAATGGATTTCTCAGTTTATAGTCAATTTTTAAATTTTTTGCAAATACAGTTAAATGCATGTTCTCTGAGGCAGGATTTTGTTTAGCATCCCTCTTGAGATGAATGCTTGCTTCTGATATAGAATATCTCTGGATTTTAATTAATTCATTGGTTGATTATTTTTTAAATAGCATTTTTATTTTGGCATAATTATAAATTTGTAGGAAAGTTGGGAAGCTGGTATACACAGCCCCCTTAGCTCCCTCCCCTAGTTTTCCTTCTTTGTTAGCATCTTAGAGGCTGTGGTTCATTTGTCAAAACTGAGACATTGCCATTGGTACATTATTGTCAACTAGATTCTACACTTTGGATTTTACCATATTTTTTCTTACTGTTCTTTTTCTGTTTTAGGATACCACAGATCTCCCTAGTCTCTTCTGGTCAGTGACAGTTTTTCAGACTTTCTTTGTTTTTCATGACCTTGACAGTCTTAAGAAGAGCTGGCCAGGTATCCTGTAGGCTGTCCTCAATCTTAAGTTTATCTGGTGCTTTTCTTATGATTAGCCTGGAGATATGGATTTTAAGTGCCCTTCTTGTTACATCATATCAGGGATTACGAGACATGCACACAGTATCATTGATGGTGATAACCTTCATCATTGGCTAAGACACTGTTTGCCAGGTTTCCCAACTGTAAGTTACTATTTTTGTGTTTCCCTACTCTGTTTTTAGGAACCAAGTCACTGAGTCCAGCCTGCCCTCAAGGATAAAGAGCAGGAATTATGCATCACATTCTGAAGAGAGTATTTACTTTTATTAAATGGAATGCTTTTGTAAAGATTCATCTCTTGTTCCCCTATTTGTGTATTTATTCATTCATTTGTTTCTGTCAGTATGGACCCATGGAAATTAATTTGGAATATATTTGGATACTAGATTATTTTATTGGCTGAGACTGTTCCAGCTTTGGCTTGGAGGAGTTTTGTCTGATTGGCTACCATGTTCCCTCTTTTTGGAGCACTTCTTTTTTTTATGGTTCTGTAATATGCTCCAGGCTCATCGTGTATTTTCCCTATCTCAGCTCTGGTATCATCTGTTTCTTCAGGGAGCTCTGGTTCTTTTTACTGGAGAGTGGTATCTAGAAAGTAAGTCCTGGGCCCTGGGTATGCTCATTGGTATTAGGGTGTCATTGTTTCTAGGCCTGCTTGTGGGCAGAGCTAGGTAAATGTGTATATGCTTACCCATGTTTACACGCTTATTGTAATTGTATCTCTGTCTACTTGTATTTATATTAAGGTAACCAAGCGTTTACACAGATGTCTGGGACTCTAACCCTGTACCACTGGGTTCACTTTAGGCTTCCTTCCTTGCTTACCTATAACTTCTCTCTGTGAGAGTAAGAAGCCTGGTTTCAACCATCCTGTTTCCTTATTTGTCCAGCCTCAGTATACATGTAAAGCAGTTTCAAATTATTTAACCTATACCCCTGTGTGAAATAAACTCACTGGCTAGAGTATAATGTTTCTGGACAGAATAGAGATCCTTTTTAGCCTTCCAGATTTCACTTTTTCACGGTATGTGCCCTTTTCCTCCTGCTTTGATGCATAGGTACTTGTGATTTAAGGGCCTAAGCTTTACATCAGTCTTTTGGAGTTGATTACCTTGGTCATTTTCTGAGGTTAGGGAGATGAATTCTGTCTTGGAGACTAGCAGAGGAGTGATTACCTGGTGAACGACAAGGTTTCTAAGATGAATCTTCTTGTGTAGGAGGTGTGATTTTTCATTTTTTTAATACCAAATGTGAGGTTTCCATGTTTATAGTAATATTTACAGACTATAAATATGGTCTTTGCATGCTGATGGAATGTGGCAAAACACACAATTTCTGAAGTAGTGACTAGAATCCCTTTTGTTAAGTTTCTGAATTGTTTCAGCAGTTCCCAATAAGATACTCAGTTTCTTTTGTCAGTGAGTTTTCTTTTAATTCTTTGCTTTTGTTACTTTATACTTTGACCTAAATGGTTTGTAGGGGAGCTAGACTTTTCTTTTTTACTAAAACCGCAGCTTAAACTTTTGTTTCATTTGGTCAAACAAAGAAAAACTATATGTATATTTATGACACATTTGATGAATGTCTTTTCTTAGCCTTTTTATGAGACAAAACTTTCCTAAGAGTTGTATTCTGTATTGGAGGAATTTTGTTTTTTAACTTCTTAAAAATGTTCTTAGGATTCTGGTGTTAAGAGATTGGATTTGCTCCAGGTCAGGAAATGTTTTAAAATAGCTGTGCTAGTGTTGTGCTAATGTTGGAATGTTCCTAGAAAGTAAATGTGTTCCTTTGAATCTTCAGTCTAGAGCATGTTTGGAGAGAATTCAAGAGTTGGAGGACTTGCTTGCTAAAGAAAGAGACAATTCTCGCCGCATGCTGTCTGACAAAGAGAGAGAGATGGCGGAAATACGTGATCAGATGCAGCAACAGTTGAACGATTATGAACAGCTTCTTGATGTCAAGTTAGCCCTGGACATGGAAATCAGTGCTTATAGGAAACTCCTAGAAGGTGAAGAAGAGAGGTATGTAATTTGCTTGTCACCCTACCTCGTAGTCTACTTTTTGCCCCCACCCTTTCTGTTTAAAGAAAAGTAAATAGGATTTTTTCTTGAACAGTTAGGACAATTCTAAATGTTTTCTCGTTTTTTTTAATATCTAGGTGTAGAGGTAGGTAGTAATAGATCTTCTACATCAACAAAAGAAGATGTACAAGCAGTCTTAGTATTATTATTTTAAATGCTGAACGTGAAAGGATACCATTTCTCCTTTGGGATTTTAAATGTTTTGATAATTCAATATGCTGCAAAATGACTTCCAGGTGGCTCAGTGGTGAAGAATCCCACTGCCAGTGCAGGAGCTGCAGAAGATGTGGGTTTGACCCCTGGGTTGGGAGGATCCCCTGGAGGAGGAAATGGCAACCCACTCCAGTATTCTTGCCTGGGAAATCCCGTGGACCAAGGATCGTGGCAGGCTACAGTCCGTGGGGTCGCAGAGAGTCGGACACGACTGAGCGTGCATGCAGGCATGCTGCAAAATACCAGATTTGCTGAAAGAGACTGTATACTTTTCAAATCTGGTTAGTGTATAAATCCTTTTAAACCTTTTCTGAGAAAAAAGTTCCAAAGAGAAAGTTTCTCACTTAGAATAAAAAGACATTTAATTTCAATATTGCATATATTGTGATTGTAATTTTGTAAACAGAAAATACAGGTTTGAAAAAATTAAGGAAAGTATGCTAAATGTAACAATGGTTGTGGTAGGGTGATCGTAGATGAGTTGTTCACCCCAGCCTCTCACCACCCCCTCTCCCAGTTTTCCAAACTTCCTGCATTATGGTTATGATCTTATCTTAGCTAAAACATTCAGGTAATAATTTTTAAAAAGAATGTTGATAGCGGGCATTGTAGCAAAGTCTTTGTTAAGATGTACGTTGGCTTTGTCTAACAGATGGTCATTAATGTTGTGCTTTAATAATGCATGTGCATTAAGATAGGAAGAGCATATGTGTTTCATAATTGTAGTGTTTTATTTCTCCCATGTAGATTGAAGCTCTCTCCAAGCCCTTCTTCCCGTGTGACAGTATCACGCGCATCCTCGAGTCGCAGCGTGCGTACCACCAGAGGGAAGCGGAAGAGAGTGGACGTGGAGGAATCCGAGGCCAGCAGTAGTGTCAGCATCTCTCATTCTGCCTCAGCCACTGGGAATGTCTGCATTGAAGAGATAGATGTGGATGGAAAGTTTATCCGCTTGAAGAACACTTCGGAACAGGTGAAAACAGACCTCTTTTTGTCCAGGGAGGCTTTGCTGATTGGGGGTGTGTCTTACAATTGTAATAACTCCTCAGCCTTTATTTGGATTCAGTCATCCTCATGAAATAAGAGTTTCCCTCTCCTTTTTAACCCAAATTCATGAAGGGTAGCATAAACTTGACTAGGAAAAGGAGGAGGGGTGGTGTACTTAGTGGTTTACAAATTTTATTTATTAGCTCTTCTTTAGAGAGCCAGGAATTTTTTCTCACCCACTCATTTTGTCACCATGGCCTTCCTAAGGATGAATTATTACTCTTCCCTGTCCTAGCCAGAATTGTGAAGAAGATAGATTATATAGATATTCTTTCACAGCTGTTAGCTTTATGAAAGGAAGGAAATATGAGCCCAGACTCTGACACATGTTAGGAGTGTTTTTCTCTCTAAAGAAAGGAATGAACTCTGTTGATTTAATATACACTAGGAATAGTATTAAGCCCAATCTCGAAATTATTTAAAAGTTAACAAAATATTCATAGCAGGGAATCCTGAACTTTTGAGCTGGGGCTGTGAAGGGTTTTCAGATGATGCCAGAGGCAGGTCTGGGGTGTACAGTGGAATGGATCTCACTTTCAGAAGCACGTTCAGGATTTGTAAAATGTCTGTAAAATCACTTCTTTTCTCCTCAAAGCTATTAAAACTGTCTTGCGTGTGGATGAATAAGTACTTTGGATTGGCAAAGGAGCTTTAGTGGTTCTGATACAAAACAGCACAGGCTCTAAGCCCTCTTAGTCATGACTTTAAAAACTGGAGGACAGAGGAGCCTCTGCTGCTCCATTGTAGTAGTTTGGCTGTGTTACAAAAGTCATTGCCGCCCTTTTTGGAGCTGTTCTGGAGCTGGCTCTCAGCCTTGTTTATTCCTGTCTTTGAGTAAGAGATGGATATAAATAAATTAGTGCAGCTAATTGCTTTAATACCCTGAACTGCTCCTTAGGAGTCAGGTGGCTCTGGGCAGCCTAGGGCTAGCACTGACAGCCAGCGCTTGGGACTGGCTCATTATGTCATTAACCCTTTTTCAGCCTCTTATGCTTCAAGGTGAGTATTAAATATGGGCACAAGTGGTACAGATGTGGAAGAAAAAGGGTGTATTTTTTTCCTGCTCTTTCCAGGCTTTGTGTGTCTGTATTTTAAAAGCTTATGGTGGTCAAAAATTCGATGTGTGAAATGGTAGTTATTAAACTAGATAATGTTATAAATTTAAATTATGCACCTAATCTAGCATTGAATATGACCATTTAGTTTGATTTACATCTCTTTTCTTCCACTTTTGCCCTCTTTAAGATCACGTACCTTAATAATTAAGACTGCAGCATTGTCACAGTTTCTGTTTTGCTGAATGACGAAACCATGGTGTTTTTTTTTTTATAGTAGGGAAAATAGGAACCATGGGAAGACAGTCATAAAGTTGTCTTAGTTTAAGTGCCTGTGAATTGATTTATTTGATTATTCTATAACTTTTTGTATATTTGAAGTGACCTTGATTTCTTTTGTTTTTTTTTCAATAGGACCAACCAATGGGAGGCTGGGAGATGATCAGAAAAATTGGAGACACATCAGTCAGTTACAAATATACCTCAAGATATGTGCTGAAGGCAGGCCAGACTGTTACAGTAAGTTAATTTAGTCATCATTTAATTTCATTGTCTTAACCAATAATTAAAGTAATTGAAACCATTTTGGCTTAAAGAGACACATTTTAGAAATGGGCATTAAAACATTTTTGACATTATTAGGGAATTACAAGTGCTACCAATGATTTAAAAAATTCTGTGTTTTTGAGATGGTAATTGACTGTTAAAAGTGAAAGAATTGACCTCTTAAATATTTTTATCTACTCCAGTAGATATTAACAGCTGATTCCCCCCCACCCCTCCCTGCTTGTCTCCCCACAAAAGAAAAACAAAACAAAAAAAAGCAGCTGCCTCTTGAGTGTTACCTGGTAGCCCTGTGTAATGCAGGAGATACTACTTGGCATAAAGAACTGTTAGGAGGTGATCTATTAATGCAGGGGTATGCCTTAAAACAGCAGTCTAGCCTTACATGAGGATCAGTATTATCTGGATAGAGTTTTGGTGTCTAGACTCTATCTCACTCTTAGTTACCATCTCTGAGGTTGGGGTAGGGACTTCTTTTAATAAAAGTTAGTAGGGCTCCAAGATCAGTGTGGATGTTGAATGCAGCCATGAAATTAAAAGATGCTTGCTCCTTGGAAGAATAGCTATGTCAAACGCAGACACTATATTAAAAAGCAGAGACATCACTTTGCCCAGAAAGGTCTGTATAGTCAAAGCTATTTTTCCATTGTCGTGTATGGATGTGAGAGTTGGATCATAAAGAAGGCTGAATGCTGAGGAGTTGATGCTTTCAAACTGTGATGCTGGAGAAGATTCTTGAGAGTCCCTTGGAGACTCCAAGGAAATCAAACCAGTCAATCCCAAAGGAAATCAACCCTGAAGGCTTGGTGCTGAAGCTGAAGCTCCAGTGCTTTGGCCACCTGATATGAAGAGTGGACTCATTGGAAAAGACTCTGATGCTGGGAAAGGTTTAGGGCAAGAGAAGAGGGCAACAGAGGATGAGATGATTGGATGGCATGACTGACTCAGTGGACATGAGTTTGAGCAAACTCCAGGAGATAGTGAAGGACAGGAAGCTTGGCGTGCTGCAGTTCACAGGGTCACGAAGAGTTGGACACCACTTAGCGACCGAACACAGCTAGGTGATAGGTACTGTTGTAAAGTGTCATTCTCTAAACATAATATTTTAGCAAGATTAGTGTGGATTTTCAGGTATCTAAGCTATCAAGATTTAGAGGGAGATGGGCTTCGTACCATTCTGACTCTAAATGGTGCTTTGTTGTTGTGTTCTGAAATTCCACATATGTAATCATTACTGACTCACTTTTTAGAGAAATAGTCTCCATTGAGCAAACACAGTTCCTTTGTTTTTTACTCAGTAAGTAGATTTAGCAAACAAAATATGTTAAGTTTGATAGATTTTAAAGAAGTCAGTGTTTTCATCTGTGAAGAATGTTTGAAGTGGCTGTCCTTTTATCAATGCTTTTTTTTAAAATATTAAACAAATGTTTAATATTTTATGATTGATACAAACCTTACTTAGTGTTGAATATCAAAGCCTCAAACAGGTTAGAACTTCTCTTTTAAAAAATGTATTCATATAACTTGCCACCACATTATGAAAATATCAGATGCTAATTTTATAATAATTGGTGAAAATGGGAACATACCCTAACCACACTGTCTGTTCTTCTCTTTCGTGATTATTATAGTGAGAGAAAATTGCTCAGTCCTATTGTGTGTCATGTGGAAGCTGCATAATGTGGTGGAAGGAATCTGACATTTTAATTCAGAATTTTCAGATTTGAGTGTGCTCTTTATCTCTTTAAAGTAGTATAAAACCGTTAAGCCAGTCATCTGCTTCTTCTACTGAATGTAGTTCCTCAGTGACTAAATAGATATATATATTCTATGGATCTAGGGGAGAATCAGTTTTCACATAAAAAAGTAATACTTTATTTTTCATTTGTTAACTGGTGTTAAATGTGTTAAGAAGCTCTGTGGAACATGGTAGTGATAAGTGATCTTCCTGTAAAATTGTACAAGGCAAGGCAATAGCAAAGATCAGTTTAAAACTCTAGAACAGAAATAAGGGAACTACATATGTAATTTTAAATTTTCATATAGCCACATTTAAAACAAGTGAAAAAGAAAGGTAAAATTAATTTTAGAACTATCTTTTGTTTAACTCAGTATATCTAAAATATTATCATTTCAACATGATCAATATAAAAAATTACTATTTTACATTTTTTTTTTTTACTAAATCTTTATACTTAACTAGCCACATTTCAAGTGCTCATAAGCTTCATATGACTACCATGTTGAACAGTACAGCTCTAGGACATATTAGTTTTAGATTAAATTACCCAGTAAGGTTACTGACATGTTACAATTATTATTAACACTAAATCAAGTGTATGATTCCATATGGAATAGTGAAAAGTATAGCTTGAGGTTAGATTAATATTCCACAAAACCCAAAGGTCAGCCTGGATGCAGTTCTTTTTCTCAGTTTTATCCTAGTAAATGCTCTTTGCCCTTTTCCATTTATAAAGCTGATGGAAGATTTGGAAGCTTCAAGGGAGCACCTTAAGAGGAAAGGGGTCTCTCCTAATTAGTAATTAATAAAGTTTTCTCCCCATTTAAAAAGATACCAGCTTATATCATCTCCAGTCTTCATTTTGCCATTGTGTGGCCCTTTATAAATTGTTCCTAAACAATTTATGGAGTACAAAACTTTGCTCTCTGTTTTCATATGGTCTTTTGGAAAGATCAGGACTGGTCGTAGTGTCCCTACAGGAGAGGACATAGAGGTTTGTAGAGGTTATGCTCACTGGTAAAGAATCTGCCTGCAATGCAGGAGACAGGAGACCCGGGTTTAATCCCTGGGTTGGAAAGATCCCCTGGAGAAGGAAATGGCTACCTACTCCTGAATCCTTGCCTGGAGAATCCCATGGACAGAGGAGCTTGGCAGACTACAGTCCATGGGGTCGCAAAGAGTCAGACATGATTGAGGGATTATCACATCACATATCACACACACATGTCCATGATTCAAACCCAGGTTTTCTAATTTTCAAGTTTTCTCTATTCTCCAATACTCTTCTGCCAGTAAATACATTAAAATGTTGCAGAATTTCCCTGATTACGAAAAGAGAAATATTTATTTTTGTTTGTTTTGTCTGTTTCAATAGCAGTCATATTTTCCATTGAATAATGAGTGATTATTCTGTTTCCTGACTTCTTGGAACTCAATCTCAGACACTCGGGGATTTTATGACATTGTCTCTCGATGGGTACATGCCATTTCCCATTACCGTATTCTAGATAAGCTGTCTGCTGCAGAGGTTTTGAGAGAAGTTCGTCATCTCCTCAGTTCCTGCTGTAGGCAGCTAGAGGATCCCCCTGGAGGAGGGCAGAAGGCTCTACATGGAAGGATGGCTCATAAAACCCATAGAGTAATAGTGTGCTGGCAGTGAGAGCTTATATTCATTGAATCAGCCATCTCTTTTGTGGGCCACCATTTTCCTTCACAGGAGTCCCATGTATTAACAGTCCTGTTTCTGTCCCATTGGAGAGTGAGTAAGGTAGCTTGCTCAAGGTGAGCTGACATGTTAGGAGAGCTAGGATGTGAATCTAGTCCTTGCAGCAGCATTTTTACTTATTAGACGGGGAAGCTGAGGTCTTGATAAGCTCTTTGGCTCTTGGAAACATAACTGGTTAATATAGCAAGGCTGAAGCTAGGCCATAGTCCTGGAAATTCTTGGATCATTCCTCTTACAAGGTGTTAAAAAGCCTCATCCTTATGTTGTTACTGGCACGTCGGAGAGCAGGGCTGCGTCGAGCAGGGCTGTGTGTCGACTGCTTTGATTTCCTTTCTCTTTTTCAGATCTGGGCTGCAAATGCCGGTGTCACGGCCAGTCCTCCCACCGACCTCATCTGGAAGAACCAGAACTCTTGGGGCACTGGCGAAGATGTGAAGGTTATATTGAAAAATTCTCAGGGAGAAGTACGTATCGGTTCCACCAAAGTGTCATTTTATTTTTTTTAATTGAAGTTGATTTGTAGTATTGTGTTAATTACTGCCGTACAACAAAGTGATTCAATTATATACATATGTATATTCTTTTAAAAAATATTTTCCATTATGGTTTATCACAGGATATCAAATGTATTATTTCTCTGTGCTATTATAAAGTAGGGCCTTGTTTATCCATTCAGTATGTAAAAGTGTACTTCTGCTAACCCCAACCTCCCAGTCCATTCCTCCTCCAACCCCCTCCCCCTTGGCAACCACAAGTCTGTTCTCTGTGTCCCCACCGCGGTGTCCATTTCATTTGAGAGTTCATCGTGGAAGTGTGATTTGTTTTCAAAAATGAAATCAAATGTGAAGTAACTGATTGCTTAAATCAGACCAGGGCTGCTGAGTCAGTCAAAATAAAGCTAACTGCAGGTTTTAGATTTGAGGAATGAAATGAGTCTGTCGTAGTCTTGATTGTTAGCACAGATTCCAGAATTCAATCTGTGTTCAGTTTCTGTCTCCACTGCCCAGTGACTTTGTGACTTCAGGTGAGTTCCTTCAGCTCTCTTAGTTTTATTATTTTAAAGTGAAGGTGGTAATAAAAAAGTAATTACTATAAATGAGATGATAATATAATAAGAATAATGTAAGTGAGACAGTCCTTGGGAAGTATTCAGAACAGTATCTGGCTTCTGGTAAATGCTCGTATTATTAATCTTGTTACTAGCTTTCAGCATGCTTATGAAACTTGAGTTTAAAGATTGAGGAGTGTACCTTTGCTTGATGTGTATGTTTTCAACATATCAGTCATAGAATTCTTGTCAAAGAACCTAACCTACCCCTACTGTCACATAAAGACACCCCCAAGTTCCCCCAGCCACACACACATACTAAGAGATGAAAGTGTCTGCCAGGGAAGGCGTGGCTATAGGTCAGGAGTTCTTCTCTGCTCCCATAGTGCCAGATTACAGACCTTGCCTTGCTTGTCAGCTTGTCTTATCTCACTAGAGTAATAGTTAGCACACCAAGGACAAGGACCTGTTCTGAGTTTTCCTGGCACATATTCAGTAAGAATTTACTAGATAAAATTTTAGGAAAATCAAACATAGACCTTCACTTAAGTACAGAGAAATTAAGTAATTAACTGCATTCATGATGGGTTCTGAGGTGTTTGCCTTTGAGGCGCCTCATGCCCAGCCATCTTCCCACCCATCCCTCACTGTAAACATCTGCTGGTGTCTAGACTGCTCTTCATATGGAACTCACTGTCTGCTGCAAGAAGAATGCCCTTCTTCTCAGACTGAGGCTGAAAATGAAAAGGCATCTGAGTTTTTTCACTGTAGACCTCAGTACAGTTCACCTCCAAATACCTCCTAGGTTCTCAGGGTTGGAGGGTGTTTAAAAATGCCTTCAGTAATTGACAAACTTGAAGGCACCGAATCTTCCGCCTCTTCTCAGCGTGGAGCCCTGCTTACTTCTTGCCGTCAGCACTTTGGAACTCTTCCCAGCTGTCACTGGTGCCACTGCCCGAGTGCTGAAATTCACTGCAGCTCCTAAATTGGTAGTTTCTCCAACGTCTGAAACTGGCAGAGTACATGTGTCTTTCAAAATGGTATGAGTGGCGATTCACCCAGATTGAAAAGTGCTGTTATAAGGGGCCATGGTAGATGAAATAGGTTTTTATGAGCCATGGAATCTAGTCCTACCTTTTTTGTGTGTGAAAACATGTTCCAACTTAGAAATGATCTTACAGGAAGATAATCTGGGATTCAGGAGGTTTAAAAGCCCACAAAATAGGTTCAAGGACAAGTGACCAAAGTAGATACCATGACATGGGGTAAGTCTAGAGGTAGTGTTACTGATGATGTATCAATATAGCTGACTGAAGCTAAGGTTTCCCTTCATAATTCAAACCACTGAATATTAGATTGTTGAGTTGGTTTGTTTGCCTGTTCTTTTAACAAACTTCTGTCTTCTGCTTGTTAGACTCTGTAAAGTGACTTCTGTCAGAAACGAGGAAAATATTATGAATTCAGTTCTTATTTTCGTGATTGTCAGACAAGTACTTTGGCACTTATTTATTTCATTCTGTAAGGCTATGTTGGTTAGTACATTCCAGACTGTATTTATCATAATTCATAATTACCACCTGTAATGACCATTTTTCTATAAGATTGTAGGTAGCTGACTTATTGAGTCAACTTAAGTTTTCAATGCATGTTTTCTTGCTGAGGCATTGGAGATACCAGGAAACCCAATTAAACTGGCTTTAAAGTAATGGGGATATGTGAGCTCACAATACCAACAACCCAGGGAGAGTGGACTTGATCCATTGGCTCACCCAGCGTCCCCAGGGATCTTTCTGCGGTCTGTTTCCTGAGTGTCTCCCTCATGGATGCAGGATAGCTGCTGGCTGGAGGTGCCATCATTCCAGATTGACTTCTCGTTGGCAGGAGCATGGTGCCCAGTCAGGTCCTCGCCTGGGCTTCACTCTTGTTTTACCAGCCTGGGTCATGTGCCCATCTCTTAGCTAGTTCCTGGATTTGGGAGGACAGAATTTGAGCTTGAGCCCTCCTCCACCTGCATGGCTAGATCACACTCGGCTCCTTGTGACACACACGTCACATCTCCATGTGAGACAGGGTACCCAGGTAAACTGTGCGTTCTTAATGAGAGATGAATGGGGTGGAGTGCTGGTGGGTTAAAAGCAGTAAATGTTACCATAGAAAAAATGGATTTTTTTTTTAATGAGGAAAATCATAAAGCGGTCTCTCTGTATCTCTGAAATACAGGTGTCCCTGAAACTTTTGTACATGTAGATACTACTTGTGTGTCTTGAGACACCATAGTTTAACAGTCAGCTCCTTATCAGTAAAAACCACCTTGATTTGTGGTAGTTGCTGATTTCTGTGGTGTAAAGACTCACACTGGTAATTTCAGGCTACCCACAGGTCATGACTGAGTGCAGAGTTGGAGAGACAGCATGTGAGCTAGTCCTGCTGCAGTGCTGGGTAGATGGTGTACCTTCACATACCCAGGGCTTTGCCTGGGCAGACCCATGACATGTAGGTAGAGAAACCATCCATGTGTGCCTTTCAGATCACTGATACTGTTTGGTGTCCTTCTAAGAGGAATGGTTTTGGTAAAAACATTTACCTTTAGTACCTTTTTGGGCCTAAACCTCCCGACAAGTTTTGATTCTGAATTTGTTTTATTATTTTTTGATTTAAACCTGTAGACATTCAGCTCACTTATATTCCATACAGGCTTTCTTCATTAGATTAATTGGTTTTTAAATGTTGTCAAATGAAAAGTGCTTAACAGCAGGCTTAAATTAAAGGCAGTTATGCTGAAGTAATTCGTAATTAATGAAGTTGGGCAAATTGCTATTTTCTAAGCTTCTCATTTGAGGCTCATAGTCTGGTGTTTCATCACAAGCTGTAAGAGCCAGTGTTTCCATATGGGATGTGTACATTGTCATGAGCTGCTAGAAGCTGAAATGTGAGAGTTCTGTAGCACTTTTTTTAAAAATCATCTCTTTTTAAAAAAGCTTCCTTCTTCCAGCTGTGCCGGGTCTTCACTGCTGTTCGTAGGTTTTCTCTAGTTGTGGCTAGCAGGGGCTGCTCATTGCAGTGGCTCCTCTTGTTGCAGAGCACGGGCGCACAGATTCAGTGGCTGTGGTGCATGGGCTTAGTTGCCCCAAGGCCTGTGGAATCTTCTAAGACAAGGGATTGAACTGTGCCCCCTGCACTGGCAGGCAGATTCTCAACTGATGGACAACCAGGAAGTCTGAGAATTCTGTAACCGATTTTGTTTGACTTTTCTTATTTTAAGATGACTTGAGGGAAGCAAGATACTCTGAAAACTTTCTGAGAGTCTTTTTTTCTATTTTGTGTGCCACCATACCTCAGTGTATATCTTAGTTCAAGGAGCTGTAACTTATCTAAGGATTCACATGCTTTTTCATTAGTGCTAATTTGGTTTAAGCAATCTGACACAGACTGATCTCAGAGAATTGAAGTTTCTGGCTAATTGAGACTCAAAATGTCCATCTTCTTTGGCCATGCAGAAGAAATCAAAAGGCTATACAAAACATTACTGTGCTACCTCAACTTCATTTATAAAATATATCCATGGATATACTTTAACTTGAAGTCATGTCTCTGACACTGTTCGCTGATTTTCTTCCTTTGCCAGTTTAAACTAGCTGGTAGTTTCAGATAAGCTTTTACTCACATGATTTTAGCATCTTCATCTGGAGTTACCTTTCTTGAGCGACCCTAAGACACAGTACAGAGTAAAATTAGAAGCTCTGTAGCACTCTAGGACACATTTACTTGCTGCTAGATCATCAGGTGAGCCTTGTGCTTAACTAGAAACACTGCTGCATTTGTGCAAGTCAGCATTCTCTACAGGAAAGTTATCTGTGTTTGCACCTACTTTCTGTTACACCAGTGAATGACAAATCAGTTTTTTTGTGCAGAGTACATTGGGACTTCCTTAGCATGTTATGCATAAATACTGTTCTGTGTCTTGATTCCATTTCTTTTCTTTTCTTTTCTTTTTTTTTATTGGTTTTGCCATACAATGACATGAAATCGCCATGGGTTTACATATGCTCCATTTCTTTTAAAAGGAACTAGTTGCTGAAGGGATGAAAGCTTGTCCTTTTCAGTCTCAGGAGGTCTTCTTGCTACCAGGATCCCTGAGAGCACAGCAGTTGGCCTCTTACTTCCATTTTATTCAGCATTTATTTAATACCTTCTCTTTGCTAGGAGCCATGATCTTTAAGCTGAATTCATGTTGAGTATTAAAGAATTTAGTGTTACAGAATTCTTAGTAACAGAATGGGATAAAAAGCAGTGGAAACTTCTCAGTTGGTATTTCAAATTGGATCCCAGTAGCTTCCCTGAAAGGAATATTGAAGATCTAAGAACTGCTACTAATTATGCAAAAATTCCTGTTTAGTAGTTGAAGCTACTGATGAACCACTTAAAAAATAAAGTCCCTGATGTAGGAATGCAGCTTCTTAAATTTAAGCAAAGAAGGGATGTCCTCCCACAGATGTTGTGATTTTAAGTATAGTATTTTAACTTAAAATCAAACTCTTGTTTAGGAGGTTGCTCAGAGAAGTACAGTCTTCAAAACAACCATACCTGAAGAGGAAGAGGAAGAGGAAGAAGCAGCTGAAGTGGCTGTTGAGGAGGAACTTTTCCACCAGCAGGTATTACTTCAATATAGTTTTTTAAAAATTTTATTAACATAGTTACATGAAGACCAAAAAACAATAATGGGGCTTGATTTTTTTCTTTCCCTTATTACTTGATGAACCAAATTAGTGATCTACCAAGTGGGGTTTGTTTTTCCTGAGGGGATATTCAAGATACAGTACGTTTGAGTACTGGAAGAAAATGTTAACACTTCTTTTTAAAAAATTATTTCTCATTGAATTTCAGTTTTGTCTTTTGTTTTATAATGTATGTAATATGTTATAGTAGGACATGTATGCCACGTAAGTATATATGGATTGGAATGCATGCTCAGAATTATTTATTGAAGGGTTCGTTGAGTTTAGATGACTAAGTTAGAGTAGGCATCTAACTTTAAAAAAAGAGTAATATTCAATTTCATTGTGAAGCAAAATTCTTGCTGTCTTAGGTTTTTAGTCATTTAATTGCAAGCTAGATTTTAGCTGATGCTTGGACTTGAGAGCCCTTGAAATAAAGGAACTCCAAATTTGATTTTAATTAGTTAAATTGAAATTATTAATAAGTAATAAGCCTTCAGTTTATATTCTCAAGCTGTTCAAGTCTGATCATTAATCAAAATTCCTACTCTTATCCTTATAAGACTTCATCACCATCTTCATGTCTCTAGATTTATAGATCTGTTCATTTGCCTTAATTAGCCCCAGTCCTGCTCCAAATAAACACCCTCTTATGTATTCAGCCTCTAGAGTCAGGAGTTAGGAGCTTGCTCTCTAGAGTGAGAACCACTTGAGGTAGGCTACGGTGGGATGGATTTTTGGCCTGGATACTTCCTTATACATTTTGGAGGAATATGTAACACATTATTGCCCTGGGGGTCTGGAGGTTGTAGAAACTAAGGCGTGTATAATATATCTCTGGTGAGTAATGCATTAAGAACAGGTATTTTATACTTGGTTTTAACAAGAAACAGACACAAGATCCATTTCCTGCCCTTATGGGAAGTATTATGATGACTAGTATTAGAATAATATAAGAGACTAGGGGTTCAGAGCTTGAGTTACAGCCGGTCAAATGCTGGAGAAGGCTCTTTAAGCCACGGAAACAGTTAAGGAGATCTCTGGAAAATAGGTTCTGTCCAGTATTTTGAAGGATAGGCAGTTATTTGAGTATTAGAAGTCAGACAGTGGTGTTCTGGGCTTCCCTGGTGGCTCAGACAGTAAAGAATCTACCCCAAAATGTAGGAGGCCCAGTTCGATCCCTGGCTCGGGATGCTCTTCTGGAGAAGAGAGTGGCAACCCATTCCAGTATTCTTGTCTAGAGAATTCCATGACAGGGGAGCCTGATGAACCACAGTTGATGGGGTCAGAAAGAGTCAGACCCAACTGAGTGCCTAACACACACACAAAGTGGTTCTGTGAGATTAGATTAGATTGTCTGTTGTTGCTACGTTAAGAAACCACCTTAAAACTCAGTGGGTTAAAACAGCGATTTCTTAATTCCTATGACTGGGCTTAACTGGGCATTTTTTTGATTCCCACAATGGAGAATCAAGTCAGTCATGCAATTGCCTTCAGCTGGAAGCTTGGCTGGGGCTGGAATGCTCTCCATGTCTCTTTCTGTGCAGTTTTTCATCATTTGGTGGTTTAACCCAGCCTTCATTACAACATGGCAGCTGGTTTCTAAGAGAGTAAAAACGGAGCGCACTAGATTTCTTAAAAGCCCATATTCTCTTAGTCAAAGTAAGTCATAGGCCAGCTCCAATTCCAGAGGGGGTGGGCATGGTAAATCCCAGGTATCTCATAATGGGAGGAATGGCAGTGAATTTATGAGGATTTTTAATTCATCACAGACGATATGTCAAGACTTGAGCACCAGGTATATTTGTCCATCCAGATTTGTTGTAGGTTGTGTGTGCGTGAGAGAGAAATGAAGTGGGAAGGTTGGTGTTAAATTGACATGATTAGGAATGCCTAAGGAGTAGCTTATGCATACTTTGGAGCGAAGGAGAATTTGAGACAGTATCAGAGGGATGACTCTAGAAGGGAGACTGCAGACAAACTGAGGGACTGTACAAATAGAGATTCATTAAGGCATAGTGACTGAACTTGAGGGCAAGAAGGAAAAAGAAATAAAAAATGTGCAAGGTTTTTTAGCTTCTGTGATCAGAAGAAATAATGATATCCAGGTTCAAAAGAAGGAAAATGGGAGGACGGATCAGCTATTTTGACTTCACATTAGAGAAAGAGTCCAGTGGCCTTCTGAGTTGAAGTCTTTTTGTTTGACCTTCAAGAAACCAGTTTCAGTTTAGTCAAGCAGTGAGTCATGTTGTGAGATTTTAAGGAATTAGTGAGTGAGAAAGAAATGGGTAGATGGAGCCATTTTGACTTCTCATTTGAAGATGAACCCAGTGCAGATGCTTCATGAAAGCTGGGGGTCCAGCCAGCCGTGTTCTCTCATGTTCAGAAATCCTGTCCACTGATCTCTTGTTTACTAAGTTATAAAAGGATGTTATTGAACAGTGGTTTTCAGCTTCAGCTGCATATTAGAATTACTTAGGGAACTTTAAAATGACTTAAAAATAGATAACTCTTTCTCAGGTAAGTGCGAAATTCTCATTTAATCTAGGGGCCTAGATCAGCTCTTTTTTTTTTTTTTTAAGCTCCTCAGGATCTGTACATGCAGCTAGAGTTGAGGGTCAGTGTTCTGGAGTTTGTAGGAGTATCCTAGGGGGCAGTCCATAAAAGAAGGTTAGAAAGGGTGAGGAGTATTAAAGGCCCATTTGAAGATAAGTGATAATGAATTTATAGTATCTTTACCGTATTTTAAAATATTGTGGTCCATTGTCTTAGCACTAAGTTTTCTTTCTGTTTTCCCCATCAGGGAGCCCCAAGAGGTTCCAACAGAAGCTGTGCAATTATGTAAACTTCTCAAGTCAACTGTCTTCCTCAGAATAAAGAAGTATGGTAATCCTTACCTACATGCAGTGCAGAGCCTTCTCAGAAGCACAGAATATTTTTATATTCCTTTATGTGAATTTTTAAGCTGCGAATCTGATGGCCTTAATTTCCTTTTTTGACACTGAAAGTTTTGTAAAAGAAATCATATCCATATACTTTGTTGCAAGATGTGAATTATTGACACTGAACTAACTGTACTGTTTGGAAAGGGTCCCTCAAATTTTTTGACATTTTTTTGTATGTGTATTTTTTTTTTTTTTTAAGTTCTTAGGAGGCGGAGGGGGAGGGTAAATAAACCACTGTGTGTCTGGGTTTAATTTGAAGATTGCTCCATCTGGATTAGCAATCTGATCTTGATTATCCTCTGCTATATATAACGGTGCTGTGAGGGAGGGGAAAGGCATTTTTCAATATATCGAACTTTTGTACTGAATTTTTTTGTAATAAACAATCAAGGCTACAAAAATTTTTTTTAACTAGAAAAGAGAAATTTTGTAAGAAGGCAATATAACCTAATCATCATGTAAGCACTCTGGATGAAGGATTCCACAAAACTTTGTTTTATGGTTACTTCTTCTCTTAGATTCTTAATTCGCAAGGGGAATGGGGGGAGGGGGAGGAGAGGGAAGGGAAGGGTTTCTCCTAAAACGCATTAGTTGTGTTTTTTAAGATAGTGTAACTTGCTTAAATTTCTTACGTGACATTAACAATAAAAGGCTGTTTTAATATTAATCTGCTGTCTGTTTTAACTTTAAAAACATTTTGAGGGGAGGAAATTATTGTTTCAGTTGTAATTTTGGCAAAAATAATTTGGCTCCTTTGAACTAGGTTTTTCTTTAAGGCTCTGACAATGAGAAGATAAACACACAGACTCTTTTGGAGTCTCCCCTATTTTCAGTACCTTGCTGTCATTAATAATAGCACTTATAATAAAAACAGTAATAGCTAATTTTTTTGGAGCCCAGATATCATTTATATTTTTTAGCTTCTTAACAGTAAGGCCTTTTAAAATCTCTTTAAGAAAGCCAGGTGGGAACGTAGGGCCTATGGGAGAAATTGGGGAAGATATTCCTTTTAAAGGAAAAAGATGGAGATAATATTTCTAGAATCTAGTTTTACTGTCTTAAAATATGGAAGAGCTACTCAGCCATGGCCACAAGACAGGAAAAGGTCAGTTTTCATTCCAGTCCCAAAGAAGTGCAAATGCCAAAGAATGTTCAAAATATCACACAATTGTACTCATTTCACATGCTAGCAAGGTAATATTCAAAATCGTCCAAGCTAGGCTTCAACAGTATGTGAACCAAGAACTTCCAGATGTACAAGCTGGATTTAGAAAAGATGGAAACCAGAGATCAAATTGCCAACATCCACTGAATCATAGAAAAAGCTAGAGAATTCCAGAAAAATATCTGCTTCATTGACTACACTAAAGCCGTTGACTGTGGATCACAACAAACTGGAAAATTCTGAAAGAGATGGAAATACCAGACAACCTGACCTGCCTCCTGAGAAACCTGTATGCAGGTCAAGAAGCAACATTTAGAACTGAACATGGAACAACAGACTGGTTCAAAATTGGGAAAGGAATGCATCAAGGCTGTATATTGTCACCCTGTTTATTAAACTTATATGCAGAGTACATCATGCAAAATGCCAGGCTGGAGGAATCACAAGCTGAAATCAAGATTGGTGGGAGAAATATCAATAACCTCAGATACACAGATGACACACCACCCTTGTTACAGAAAGCAAACAGGAACTAAAGAACTTCTTTATGAAGGTGAAAGAGGAGAGTGAAAAGGGTGGCTTAAAACTCAACATTCAAAAAATGAAAATCATGGCATCCGGTCCCATCACTTCATGACGAATAGATGGGGAAACATTGGAAACAGTGAAAGACTTTATTTTCTTGGGCTCCAAAATCACTGTGGATATTGACTTAGCCATGAAATTAAAAGATGCTTGCTCCTTGGAAGAGCTATGACAAACCTAGATAGCATATTAAAAAGCAGAGTCATTACTTTGCCGACGAAGGTCCGTCTAGTCAAAGCTATGATTTTTCCAGTAGTCATTTATGTATGTGAGCTGCCGCTGCTGCTAAGTCACTTCAGTCGTGTCCGACTCTGTGCAACCCCATAGATGGCCGCCCATCAGGTGCCCCCGTCCCTGGGATTCTCCAGGCAAGAACATGAGTGGGTTGCCATTTCCTTCTCCAATGCACGAAAGTGAAAAGTGAAAGTGAAGCCGCTCAGTCGTGTCCGACTCTTTAGCAACCCCATGGATTGCAGCCCACCGGGCTCCTCTGTCCATTGGATTTTCCAGGCAAGAGTACTGGAGTGGGTTGCCATTGCCTTCTCCATCTATGTGAGAGTTGGACGATAAAGATGCTGAGCGCCAAAGAATTGATGCTTTTGAACTGTGGTGTTGGGGAAGACTTTTAGAGTCCCTTGGACTGCACGGAGATCAAATCAGTCAACCCTTAAGGAAATCAACCCTGAATATTCGTTGGAAGGACTGATGCTGAAGCTGAAGCTCCAATACTTTGGCCACCTGATGAGAAGAGCTGACTCATTGGGAAAGACCCTGATGCCAGGAAAGATTTAAGGCAGGAGGGGAAGTGGCTGACAGAGGATGAGACAGTTGGATGGCATCACTAACTCAATGGACATGAGTTGAGCAAGCTCTGGGAGATGGTGAAGGACAGGGAAGTGTGGAGTGCTGCAAAGAGGTTGAAAAGAGTTCAGCCTCAGTGACTGAATGACACTGATTAAAATATGGTATGAATGATAGAAAATACAGGGAGGTGTGTGCTCTGTGAGGTAGTTCTATGTGGTGATAACTAGGATGTCATTTATTATGCATTTGGGGGATTTTTATCTTGTGATTGCTTTAGCTCAGTGAGTTTGCCTTGTATAAAGTAGGATATCCAAATTCTCCCCAGACTGAGCTGATGATAACAATTCAGAAGCTAATCCAGAGTCAGTGTTTGCCTTTCTCTTAAAATATTCCTGCAGTAAGCTGTGCAAAGATTAGCAGCTTACACTTGAAAATAACTCACAAAGTCTCAGAATTTCTGTGCTCTGCAGATTTACTGCATACTCTGGTGCCATCGCAGACACAAGATAAATGCTGGGCTAGAAATCCTGTCTGGTGAAGCAGATAAAATGGTAACTTCTCCGCACAGATTTATCTTCAGAATGAGAATGGCAGTGCTCATGTGGCCCAACTTGGTTGTGAAAAGTGTTGCCACAAGATGGGGTTCTTGTCCTCAGGATCCCATCTAGGTGCGTTATTGCTGGATAAATTAGGTCATCGAAATCACTTTAATAGTTAGGCATTAAGAAACTTGGGCAGTTTTAATACAGAGGAATATTATATATGCTCGTGAAATTTAGACTGAAAATCCAGGACTCAGTTAATACATAGTTGAGTGCCACTGAATATGTGGCAGGAGACTTTGGAGTCTTTAAGCTGACAGACTTTATACCAAAGAGCAGTTTTCTGAACGTGAGCTGCACCTACGGCTGTTCCCACAGGACAGAGGGACAGAGGTTCAGAGGCTGCGTCTATGTGTAGTAGATGCGTCTTGGCATCACTGGAGGTTAGGGCTGCATTATTGAACTGTTTCATAACGAGTGTGAAATTTCCCCCTTTTGTCTTCAGTGGTCTGGTTTCACTACTATGTTTAGATACAGATTATTTTCCTCTCACCTCAGGGTTTTTGACCAAGAAAATTCTGGATGTTCATATTTCGTTGAGTATTAGCTCATCCCCTTTTGTTGTTCTTCCCTTTTGGGATTTCTTTCAGACTCATACTGAACCTGTCCTTTTTCATGTTTTAGGTTTCTTTGTGCTGTATTCTCAGTAACTTAGTATTTACCTCACTGATTATGTTCACAGCCTTGTCTAATCTGTTTATCCCACTTGCAGTTTCTAGTTTCCTTAACTATACTTTTCTCATTTCTGAAATTGTGTTTGATATTTTTTCATATTTGCCTGTTCCTTATTCAGGTTTTTAAAAAACTATAGTTCTCTTCCTTTGAAAGGTCATTTAATCATACTTAATTTTATCTTCTGTGTATTCTTGAGTTCTTGGTGGTGCTCATTTTTTTTTCTCAGCTACCGAAAAATGAATGGTAATTTGTTTCCTCGTGGGGTTTTTAGGATTACGAACTTATCTTCAGCAAGGGCTGTTTAAATATTTTGTGAGTGAGTCCCTGTCCCACTGTTTTGCTACAGAATAACTTGAAAGTTTCCCGTGTGTCTCTTTGGTGATGAGATGGTGTAGTGGTTTGGACCCTCGTTACTGCTTTCTCACCTGTGGTAGTGAAGATCCACGAGGACACTGCTGCGGGGTAGTCTCTGGTTCTCACAGGTGACTTCCACATGGGTCCCCCAGCCTCAGCAGGAGTTGGTTCTTGCTCTGGGCTGGTGGGCGGTGTTCTGGTCGCCTGTGTTGAGGGCTGCACGGCTTGGTTATGTGCTTTGTGCAGCAGGCCCTCTTCCTTAGATGGACTTAAAGACATGTTTCCTGTCTGTGTCTCTGTCCCTGAGGCTTCTTCAGACTGAGTTATTTGTTCCCTTATACCTGGACACTTCTTATTGTTTTAGGCTTGGCCCTGTATTAAAACAAAAATTAGTTTTATGTTATCAGTTTTATAGAGGAAAGAAGGGGTCATCTTGATCAGTTCATTCCACCATCATACATACATACAAATAAATGCACTTTATTTTTGTGTATATTTTGAAGAGATACAGTTATGCTAAATCATGTTCCTTTGAGTTTTAGTTTCTTACCCATCATCCTTTTTACTGAATCTTAAATTGCCAAGTCATTTATTTCAATGCCTCTTCTTTTCCTGGCCAAATCACATGTTTAAAACAAAGTGGGAAATTGAAAAGATTTCTTTAATCCTTGCTTCTGGGTCATTGGCTTCGCAACAAAGCACAGATCTTCTTAGTTCCATTGCAAGAAGTAAGAGCATGGATATGATTTTATGGGGTATCACCAGAGGAGAATGATGAAGATCAAACTATTGAACCCCTGAACCAGAGTTCTGGAATTTCCGTGATGCTTACCTGGCAAAACCCAGAATTCTGAAATTGAGACTGATGCCATTCCTCCTTACCGAAAAAAGGCACCAAAAGAGGTAGTGTTTAGCATTCGATGTTTTTGCTGTTTGTCTTCCTTATGAAAAGGGCATTCAGAATCCAGTTGATGGGAACGAGGAAAATAGGCAAAACACATGTACAGCTCACAGAGGTCATATTTGAGGTTGGAGGTTGGCTCCCTCCAGTGTCAGGAGGGAACTTGACTTCAGTGTGTTGGATGGGAAGAATAGTACACGGACGGAGCGGGACTAGGGGCCAGTGCTGCTTTGCTGTTTCGAAGGGTCCGAGTGCAGGCAGAGGACAATCACTGAGGTCCCCCTGGAGCCAGTTTACCCTGGAGACGTGCATCGACAGTGGGGGGTCACCTCACTCCCTACCTCCTACCCTCACTTCCACCATACAGATTTTTCCTTCTCTTTAACAGTGCAGTAAATCCTGTCTTCTGCTGATGTTCCTCAAGAGACAAAATGCACCTCTCAGTTTAAGGAGACAGCCTGTTCAGTAGCTTGATCACTTACAGCAATAAAACATATTCATGTGGATTAATTACATGAGTACCCCAGCCCATGTACCTTAATAATTCTCTGCATTTTGTATGCTGTTTTCTTAAATAGTGCTGTTGACTAATTTGGTTTAAAATAGAATTCTCACCTGCCTTTTAAGCCTTCTTTCATGACCCACTTGACCCACAACCCGTGTGCCCTAATCCTCTTTGCCACTAGCATCTGCCAGCCTTCTGACTTTCCCCACACATACGGCTTGGGGCAGTTCCCCATACAACTGTAACAGTATCTGATACCTTTCCTAGTCTTTGTTTTTCTTCCGTGCTCTGTGACTCAATCTGGGTAACTATTTTCAGACAGTCTGATTTGGTCTATTAAAGAAGCTTGGGTATTTCCATAGCCCCCTCCATATACTCCTATGTCCTGTGACAAATTAGCCATGAGTGGAAGCTAAGGTGTCCATTGTGTGACCACGCTGGAGGGACACGTCTCAGGATAGCAGGTCTTACTGTGGCAGAAATGGGCTTTCTAGCTTAGTGGCCAAGAGTGATCTTGGTGGCAATTTTAGATCATTGTCTTGTTTTCCAAACCCTGAGACCCAGGGACTTGTTCCCTTCATCCTTCTCTTTTTCCCTCCTTTCTCTATATGTGAGCCAGGCAGATTCCCAGCTTACACCCTGCTTTAACAAGCACTGCTTTTTGACCTAGGCTCTGGCAGCTGATCTATTCTCTTCTGAAACTGGGGTGGTGACCCAGCCTTCCTCTTTGCGGCCAGCTCCCCACTCCTTTGGTATGCTGCCTTGCAACCAGGGTTAAGAGGACTAAACTCAAGCTCTTTCAAGGGCAAGAATTCTCCTCTGAATCATTTTTCCAGGTGATCATTGCTCTTAAGTGTTTGTCCTGCTGACAGAAAAAAGTGTTAGGAAGTTTGAACATCGGAAAAACGAGCTAAAACATTCCCTGAGCCCCTGTTGCCTACTTCTTATTCTGTATTGTGAAATAAATAGTGAGCCTGGGCTGAACTCTGGGAGGTGCAGCCGTGGGGTCACTAGGACTGGTGCTTACGTTCATCCATGTGGGAGAGGATCTTTTGTGGAGAATGAAGGGTTTGGACACCAGAGCGGGGATGACTGGGTGACTCAGGGTGCCTCTTAGCAGAAATTCCTATAGGAACCAAAGCAGGGCCTTGGTTGTGTCAGGTCCCTGGGGAACTTTGGGAACCCAACCAAGGAGAATGGGCGAGGGCAGTGTCCTGGACATGCAGTGCTGCTCTGACGCTGTGTGGGGAGCACAGAATACCACACTGGTCTCGTGCTTACACGTGGAATAGTTTCAGTCTCGTAAAGGAGAAGGAAAGAGCCATAAGGAGGAAGAAGGGAGAAAGCGAAAGGATCAGATGTTTGTTGAATGTCCACGCAGCCAGGCAGTCTGCTCAGGGGCGTCACAGCAAATGTTAACTCACTTAAAGCTCACAGTACCACTCTGGGCAAGTGATGTTACCCTTGTTTGGAGATGGGGCAACTTGCCCAGCATGTGTGCATGCTCAGTTGGTCCAACTCTTTGTGATCCCATGGGCTATAACCCTCCAGGCTCCTCTGTTCATGGGATTTCTCAGGCAAGAATACTGGAGTGGGTTGCCATGCCTTCCTCCAGGGGATCTTCCTGACCCACGGATGGAGCCCTGCACTGACAGGGGTGTTCTTGACCACTAGTGCCTCCTGGGAAGCCCTAACTTGCGCAGAGGTTAAGTCATTTATTCATTCATTCCTTCAACAACGGTTCACTGGTGATTTAGTTTTGCTAGGTATTGCCTAGCAAGCACCTGGAATACCAAGATGAGAGATCCAGTGGTTTTCTTGGGAACTCAGTCTGATTGCCCAGGCCACTATTTTTTTTTCCCTTTGACCCTGTGGTTTGTGGGATCCTAGTTCCCTGACCAGGGATTGAACCTGGGCTCCTGCAGTGGAAGCATGGAGGCCTAACCACTGGACCGCCAAGGCAATGCCCAGGCCACCGTCTTTGATAGCTCTGCCTATTCCGTTGTCCCAGGCAGCTGTTTAATGCAAATAGCTAGTATACCAGTGACAAAGGCGCTCCTCACTGGCAACAATGAATGGGGATAATTTCAAATGTCAGGTGACCCCCTAAGCCCTATTTTAAGTCTCTGGTGTTTCTGATGTTCTTCACATTAATGGAAAATGTAATGAATATTATTTGCATGCTGCAGGTTAGGAAATGCTTTCATGTAGATTAGCTGATGTGTCTTAGTCAGGAGCCAGTGAGGGATTCTGCTTTCTTTCCACAGCTCGAGCCTGCACTCATTCCGTCTGCCTCACTCTGCACTGCATCTACCCTGGCAGAGGAGATGGCAGGCCACAGCCTGGGTGGACTGCCCTTTCCTGTGCTGACCATGTTTTAGGATGTGTCTTCCCTGATATCAGGGAGCTGATTAATTGTTCTGGTTTAAAGTCTCCTGTGGGATCAGCTTCAGATAAGTTAAGCAGAGGTGATGGAGGGCCTCAGTGAAGCAAACTGTTAGTGTCCAATCTGGGAGTGGTTCACAGTGGCCTAGAGAGTTTGCATATATTTCCCACTTATCCTAGCGGGCAGTAAGGGACTGTGAATGATAGGAATTACTGGAACTATGATTCAGCTCTGATTACAAAGGAGGTTAATTTTTTTTTTTTTTAATTATAGAGAACTAACTATTCTTTAAAACATTCCAAGTGTAGTCATGGGTTATGTCCCAAATTTGTACTTCCCCACATGGATGGTCCTTCTCCACAAGACAGGCTGTATATAGAAGAAAAAACAGCATTGTTTCCATCTTTGAACTAGCTCTGTGAATGGAAAACCCTGGATAGGAGCAGTGTTGGGGACACTGTTGCTGTCACTTAATGGGGTGATCCTGACCTATCTGTTGCTCAGTTTCCTTATCTGTAAATTGAGACTAAAAAAAAAAAATTCTACTAGACAGCTGATGGTAGAATTATATTAGAACACGTAGAACGATCATACAAATATGGTAGGTCTAAATAAATACACAGGGATTTGAAGCTGACTATTTCAAAGTTTTTGATGAGGAGAATTGGGAAGTAAGGTGAGACTTTGGTTTTGAAATGGTAGGTTGTTCACTGCTCTTAGTGCACATGAGTCTATAAGTGCAGACGCTGTTGGTCAGAGCTAACACTTCCTGTCGACTGAATGGTTAAACAAGGAAAACCGTTGATATTACTGTAAGTGCTACATTTTATTCACTTTGTGAATAGATACCAATTTCCTCATAGATTTATTCAGCATTTACCAAGTGCCCTCCTGTGTTCTAGCACTGGCAAATACACAGAACAGTGCTGAGCAATAGGAACTCTTGTCCTGACCCTGAAGGAGCTTTACAGCTCAGTGTGGGCCTCAATCAAATAATCACACAAAGACGGAAAACCACAGCTGTAGTAAGCGTGCTTCTAGAAGGAAGACGCCCCACACAGCGGGCCTCCCGTAAGAGACCAGGGGCAGCTGGGGTCCCATAGGAGGGGGCAGGAAGGAGGCACTTGTGAACTCTGGTTTTAAACAACACGGGCAAAGGTGCCAGTGGCCAGCCTGTCACAGCCCTTCAAAAACGTCAAGGTGCTCAAGGGTCAAATAGGAAATGGAGAGGATTTCTGGAACGTGTTTGGCAATCACTTCCCTGTTCTCCACTGAGACCTCATTGCTGAGGAAATCTTTCGGCTGCTGCCAGTCGGCCACCCTTCTCCGAGTGCTTTCTGAGAGTGGGGCGAGCACACTGCTGAAGCTGAGCTGTCCGCACGTGAGTGCTGGTGCACCGACTCGCCTGTGCTTGATCCAGGGAACTGAGATGACAGGATTCCTCTTGTCTTCAATCTGGTGGTTCTAGGTTGATTTCAAATTGTCATTTAAATAAATAATTCCAGCCTTCAGCTGGGAGAGGGGACGGCTATGTCTCCAGGCATAGCCTCCCTGGGATGCTAAAGCTGCACGGGACAAATCAGAGGGACTGAGCCCCTGCCTCCCTGCCTAGTTTGCTGGAAGAAGTAACTGGGTGTTTGGCAGCTGTTTCCCAAACTGCATGATGAAGGTTGGGAAACACTGAATTATGAAATAGAGGAAGGCAGTTGGGGTGCTTTGGTCATCCTTGGCTCATGAATGCTAAGTTACAGTAATGAGCTCATCCCTGTGATGGTGTATCACAGGGTGCTGTGCTATTCTTTAGCAACTTGGTTTTTTTTTTTTCCAGTGCTTTATTATCAACAGACTCAGGATGTATGAGCTGACCTGTGAATGACTCTGGGTTGTTATAAGTGGGGAACAAGGGAACAGCTTACCCATTCTGTCTCAAGGGGAAGTGAGGAAACCGACAGGGTTCTGGAAGGCTATTGTTTGAGGAGCTTGTTCTATAAACCTGAGCTTGTCTACTCCCCATTAATTGACTTACACAGCAGCTGTCCCCATCTGAAGGCTGTTATGAAGGGCTGCCTGGAAGTTGTGGATAGGGACATGTCCTCCCCGCCTCTCACCGCCGACCTGGGCAGGGCTTACGGCCACTTCTTTCCCATGTCTTCTTTGCAGGGTCCACTTTTGCTTCTCACACCCACTGGCTCATTCTTTTTCCTCCTCTGATCACCCTGTTCCAGGTACTTCTTTCCTGAGTGGTGCTGAACTCAGGAGCGTGGGTGGGGAAGAAGGAGGAGGGGTTTCAGAGGATGTCATCCTGAGACACTCTGATACTGACAGCAAAAAGAGTTGGCCTGTCCCAGGATTCTCTTAATGCTGTGTGTGTGACAGTGTTTTTTGTTTTTTTTTTTAGGGAATTCTGTTTTTATTAATTTATTTTTCGTTGTGCCTCGAGGCGTGTGGGATCTCACTTCCCTGACTAGGGATTGAACCCACGCTCTCTGTGATGGCAACATGGAGGTTTAACTGCTGGACCATGAAGGAGTTCTCCAGGGTGTGTGTTTATCTATTTGGCGTATAGCTGATTTACAATGTTAGTTTCAGGTGTACAGCAAAGTGATTCAGTTGACACAAATATCCATTCTCTTTTAGGTTCTTTCCCCATATAGGTCATTACAAATTATTGAGTAGAATTCCTTGTGCTAAACAGTAGGTCCTTAGTTACCTGTTTGGTATATAGTCTTGTGTATATGTCAGTCCCAGTTTCCCAGTTTATCCCCTGCCTTCTGCCTTGGTAACCGTAAGTTTGTTTTCTACATCTGTGACTATTTCTGTTTTGTAAGTAAGTTCATTCAAACAATTTTTTTGTTGTTGTTGTTAGATTTCACAAAGAAGCGATATCAAGGATATTTGTCTTTCTCTTTATGATGGGGGTTTTTAATGGGCACCTGTGCATGCGTGTGTGGGTCTATGGGAGTGTGTACTTTCTGGTTCACAATTCCTTTTTGAATTGTTAAGTTAGTTTTTCTCTAGGAGAAGAACCCCATTTGTGGTTCTTGGTCTAGGTGTTGTTAACTCATTTGGACCCAAAGTGATTGACAAAGCTTCCTCCTCATTTTGCCCTTTGGGTGGCAAGTCTCTGTTGTACCCTGGGGCCCACTAGGCACACCCTCTTTGTCCCAGGTGGGGGTAGATCAAACCAAAAAGCAGTTGGTCTTGGCTTGTGTAGCATCGCTAAGAAAAATGACCAGCCTTGACCCTACAGCCTCTGATTCAGGCCCCTCCTTGGTTTCTGGGTTCTTGCGAAGCCTCTCACTCCTACGGCACTGGCTTCAGCCCTCACTCCCCCAGTTCCCTGTTCCCGGCCTCTTAGAGAGTTTGTGTCAGGCAGCTGTGCCCTACTTTTTGTTTCTTTTTTTAAATAGGTTTTTTACAATGGAAAATCTTAAACCTGTATAGAAGTGGAGAGAAGAGTATAATGAACCCCGTGTACTCAGTTTCAGTAACGATCCACTTCCGGTTAGTTTTGTATCTTTCATAGGCATGCACTCTACCCTGCTATCTATCCAGTGGAATCTCATATTGCACAACTTCTTCATAAATCCTTCAGAATGTAGTGTGGAAAGACTCAAATGAACTTTCTGGCCAACCCAGAGACAAGGGCTCATGCTTATACTTATAAACATAACCATCATTCTTTAACCATACCTAAAACAAATAAGTCCTTAATATGATCAAATACCCACTATTCAAAGTTCCCTGATAAGTCTCATTATTTAAAAAATGTGGGGGCTTTCTGAATCAGGATCCAAACAAGGTCCACATCTTGTATTTGTTGATATCAGTTTTTAACGTCTAAATGAATCATCCGCCTGAAAGTGTCAATAGTGATGGTGCTCTTCGCTGTTAAATGTCAGCATCATTTAATGAACTACTGATCCGTCTCACTCCTGCAAACTAAGACAGCAGTGCTCGATCACACGCAGGTTCAGTTGTTTGCAGGAACATTTCCCGGTTCCTACCTCATCACATCAGGAGGTACCCAGTGTCAGATTTTCTCCTCATGATGCTGAGATCCATCTGTGAGTTTGGGTGATGAGGGTCTGACTTCTGTCATAAAGTGCCCCATCAGCTAATGGTTTTAGCACCTGCTAATGATCATTAGGCACATCAATGATTTCATTTAGATTCTGTCATTATTTCTACGTTTTTAAGGTGCAAGTCTTCTCTAAAGAACTTTCCTTCATCAATTATACGCCAAGGTACAGAGCACACAAGACACTTAAAAAAGCCATTATCAGAATAATGGTTCAGTTCTTTCGCATGCTCCAAAGGTGGCCAGTGAGGTGTTTTTTTATTTTATTTTTTTAGCATCCTTATAAACTCATGACTTTTAACATAGACGATGTGTAACAATTCAGTGCAGTCTTATTCTCTGTACTGCTCATACTGTTTCACCTTAGACTGGTGCGAGCCTGTTTGAGTTTCATTGTCTGTCCTCTGGGCATGACCACAGGTGTCCCCCTTGCTTCCTGGTATGACAAGGTGCTCCATATTCATCTTACACATTCCCTGTCTCTGACCTGGACTCAGACATGTCTCTGAGAAGACCTGATTCGTCTTAGTAGGAAAACAGTATGTAGAAACCACAACCAGCTATGCCCAGTTTTTGAAGGCTTTGCATAAATAACAATGAGCTTGTAAGAGAGCTCTATATACAGAGGGGACCAAAGTGGTGTGCAGGGGCATGACCGACAGCCACTGCCTTTTCCACTAGGTTCATTAAACAAAATAAACCCCACCCAAGGTCCCTCAAGTGGAGTATGATTTTGCAGACCCTGCCTGAGTATGACTCCCAGCCCTCCTCCTGGGATGAATTAGATATACCCACAAGCATTCGATCTTTTCTTGCTCTTCTGTGAGCACAGGCTTCTGAGAGGAGATGGTCAGGCTGAGGATTCTCTAGTCCTCTGTGCTTTAAAGGCTGCTCAGGGCAGAGCAGCTATTGTTCTGTAAGACCAGCCAGGCTGCCCCGCCCCTTCCAGAGTGGTGCGTACGTGCCCTCTGACAGGTTGTTGCACATGCAGACCTCCTAACTCAGGATTGCTAACTTTGTGGTAAGATGTCCATGAAGCCTGGGTCCTGTGCCCTCACAGACTGCAGAAGAGATCCAGTGGTACCCAGACGACAGAGTCTTAGATCACTGCCCACAGACTCTCTCTTCATCTTTCTCTGTGGTCTGGGGCCAGGGTGCTGGTAGCCCCTTGCTGCTGAGAGGTCTTGCAGAGGGTAAGCTCTGAGCCAGTGTCTGTGGATGTCACCAAACTGCCTGGTACCCTCAGCTGCTAAGCTGGAGGCATCAGATGTGGTTGGCCCCATGTTTACTCGGCAGGGACAGTGAGAAGAAAGGTAAATGATAGAGAAAAACCAGTGACATTTTCAAGCTCTGTAGGAGTATATTTATATGTTAGAAAAGTTATTTGCAAATTTCTTCAAAGCCAGTCTGAACTTCCTGTTAAAGGGGCAGGAAAACAGTTCTTGTTGCTGTACGGTGGAAGTGATGCCTCTCGCCCATTCTGGGCCCGCCCACCATCACAGGCTTGCTCATGGCCTCCTGGCCTCGAAGGGCCTCCATGTATTAATAGGTGTGTGATGGGTGTTCTGCACAGTCAGCCTCCCGGTCACTCCTAGGCATAATCTCCTACAAATCTCCAGATTGACTTAAAAAAAATCCTAACATCAACAGGCCTTAAGCTTTATCTGAGAATAAAATGAAGTTCATATGTCTCCTGTTGCTGCTGTTGCTAAGTCACTTCAGTCGTGTTCAACTCTGTGCGACCCCGTAGGCAGCAGCCCACCAGGCTCCTCCGTCCACGGGATTTTCCAGGCAAGAGTACTGGAGTGGGGTGCCATTGCCTTCTCCGACATGTCTCCTAAGTATTACTTATTTGCAGCTGGGTTAAAAGTCACAGATACCTTCTTGCTGTGAACCAGGAGGGGGTGGAGTGGGGAGGGGGAGTAGGCGGTCATTTGCTTTTCATACAGGAGTAGTCCACACGGCACAGATCCTTTCCTGCCAAGCACTTCATCACGTTTTGTAAACCCAGGGTCCCTAAGAGCCAGGAAACCAGATGAGGTTACTCAGGATTTTAGAATAAAAAAGGACCCAAGACTTAAGCAGTGAGGTGAGATCTAGCCCAGGTCACCAGTATATGAAGCAGAGGTAAAGTGGCTGGGTGAGGTTGGGGTACCAGGGCCAAGGTGTGGGTGCTCTTCCCATGCCTTGTCCCCTGCAGCAATCCAGGGCCCCAGGAAGGGCCTGGCTGCCCACTAGGACAGGAGAGAGCTGGCTTGGAAGGAGATCCACAAACTGTGAGAACAAATGTAGAAGTCAGCAAAGGTGCAAGTGAGGGGATAACGGTTTCCTCTACACCAGCGCCAACCAATGAGAAATTAGACTAGAAAATGAGGCGTCACTTATTGTACCATAGCAACACAACTGTAAACTACTTAGAAATTTAACAAAGGATGCACAAGAATTTACTGACAACATTTAGAACTCTATTTTCAGGATGGAAAGAATGGCTGAATAAATGGTGTTGTGTTATGATTATCATATGAGATTGGCTAAAAAACTGTACAGATTTGTAAGGATTGTAATTTTCATGAAATTGTTGTGTAAATTCACTACAATTCTGATCACAAGTCTATCAAGACTTTTAAAATGACTTAACAAAATTATTCCTAAATGTATATACAAGAATAAAAAGCCTGTTCCCAAGTAACTAAGTCAGTTTTGAAAAATAGAGTGAGGTTGATGGGGGACTGGGAGGAACTGCTCTTTCCACTAGATAATGAGGCACGTTATGAAGCCATTAGTAAGAAAAAAGATGAGGTAACAAGGGAACAGACGAAAGGGTTCAAGTCGTAAACTGAGTATGCAACCCCAGACAATGTTTACATGGAAGAGGATACAGCATCCAGGTGGCGCCACAAGTGAACGAAGAAAGGGAGACTGCTTAGAAGATGGTGATGGCAAACCACCTGCCTTAGGGAGATAAAGTTGGGTCCTTATGTCGTACAGAGGAACTCCAGATCAATGGAACACCTAAAGGTGATTCACAAAGCCATAAAGATAAAGGAAGAAAATGTGGGAGACTACCTTGGTGATTTTAGAAAGAGAAAGAACTTCTAAAATGTAAATAAGATGACTCATAGTACAAAACTCATGAGGCTGAGATCACTA
Organism: Antilocapra americana; assembly: GCA_007570785.1. Taxonomy (NCBI): domain Eukaryota; kingdom Metazoa; phylum Chordata; class Mammalia; order Artiodactyla; family Antilocapridae; genus Antilocapra; species Antilocapra americana. The sequence continues at coordinate 22,471,331 of ML661896.1, forward strand.
AATTAGAGGGTGGTTTGTTAGGTAGCAATGGATGAGGTTGTTGTCAGGATTAAAGGAGGTAATCTTCAAAGTGCTGAACGGTGCATGGCTTGTGGGCAGTGCTTGACACTATGGACCCATTTGTGGAATAAAATAGAATAGGGACCTATATTGGCTCATGGTGACAGAAACTGTGTCGTGGACTAAAATATATGAATAACTCGATTCTTTGTACCTGGTGCCCACAAATGAGATAAAATAAAACCTCTTATAGGTCCATCTATTCATTTCCTTGATGGGTAACTATGGCCCAGTAGGTGCAAAGTGTATCCAAAAAAGAAAAAAAAGAATTTTTCAAAAGCAAGTAAAACTTCCCGAGCCATCTCCTTTTGCTGTCTTTGTGCATGGAATTCAGAACCTCTAAGAAGGCACTAGATATATGAGCTCAGTGACTCACGAGTCCCTCATTTCTGGGAACACAGACAACTGATGGACTATATTTGTTTTCCTCTGTAGCGCGAGATCCAGAACTGGCACATTTTTCATCTGTGACGAATTCTTAATTAGCCATAGGCGCCAGTATCAGGAAATGCCAAGATAATTGAAATCCATGTGTGATTCAGAGATCGCAATCAAGTCAGTCACTTCAACCTCCAGGAGGATCTCTTACAGTTCTTTGTACTCCCAAGCACAGTGTGCTGGATAAATATGTGTTGATTATTTAAAATTAATCCCTCGTCTTTTTGAAAATGATTTAAAACTCTTTATGGTTCTTCAAATCATTGATCAAAGTTGTTAAAACCCAGGCAGTCAGCCAGACATCAGCAACAGCGAATAGAAAGAAGGGTGCTGATGTTCATTAATGAGCTGCCTACTGGGTGCCTTAAAAATCCTGTAAGGACTGTCTGAACTAGGTATTATCCCCATTTTATAGATGCAGAAACTGAGGCCTTCATAGGGGGCAGCCCTTGTCCACAACCCACCGCTGGTTCACTGCAAACCCAGGATGACAGACTCATAGCTGGTCCTCTCCCACTGTGTCCCACCGAGAAATCAGTCAGTCAGGCTCACCCCAGGGCAACTCAATAGTGAGGGAAAGGCAGAGTGGCCCAAAGCCAGCTCCTTGACACAAAGACTTTCATAAAGTCAGAAAAGGTAAATCGTGGGACATAACAGAACAGCACATTTTGGAGAGGGTCTGCAGTTTCCCAGGTCATCATTATCTACAGCTGATTTCTCATGACGGCAGCCTTCATGGCATGAAGCCTCTGGCTGGCAGCCTCCGAGATCCTGCATGTGCTTGGCTGGGAGGGATGGTGTCCAGCCAGGTCTGTCCTGGTCCCAACATCTCAACCTAAAATAATTCTGGACCCTGTCCCCAGCTGCTTGCCCACTTCCCATCCCACTTAAGGCTTCAGAATCATAACCTGTAAATCTGTTCCAGCCTGAGCTCTGCCCACCCTACGGCTGGTCCCCTGGGAGCTTCTGGAAGACACTGGATGAAAATGGAGAGGAGACATGTACCTATTCTTTTCCCTTCCTCCTTACGGGTCTTCTAGCCTGGGGACTTCTCCTGGGAGGACAAGGTGAAGGTTTCATGCACGCCAGGCCTTTCTGTGAGCTGCATGGAGCTTTAGGGCTAAGCAGACCCAGGCGGGGCAGAGAGGAATCCAAGGGGAGGGAGTCTCCAGCTGGCTGGGGCCCCAATGCAGGTAGCTGGGCAGCCCATTCACTTCCATATTCTTCTTTGGCATTTCGGCATCCTCAGATGAGTTACTAGCCCAGCCACGTACAAGTGGCCACTGAGGCACTGGGGGTCCAGGGAGGGAGACCTGTACACGAAAGACAATTACAGGCAACTTCTAAGTCAAGCTACCCATGTCTCCTCAATTGGGTTTCACAGCTCATCTGAGCTCCTGCTCAGTGCTCTGAGGAGCTGAAGGATTCAGGGGCGCTCGCTGTGTTCCTGTCCTTCCCCAGAGGAGAAGCAGCAGCAGCACGCTGGTGATGACACACGGGGACGGCGGGAGTGCCCTGGGCTTGTTCTGCTGTTCCTTTCCCCTCTGGCATCGCTGTGACACACATTTTTCTCTAAGATTCTCAAGGAGAGGATACAGCAAGGGGCACCGAGAGAGGAGTGTAAGAGGTCGGAGGAGGGAAGCAGTGAGCCAGCAGGATCCTTTACCTGCCCCACCTGTGCCTTTTCCTGTTTCAAAAAGAAAGAAGCAGAGAGAGAGAGAGAGAGGGTGCAATACAAGGCTGGCAGGGCCACTGGTAACCCAGGCAGCGCCTTTGTGCGGGTTAGGAGTACACTCAGCTTTAGAAGATGCAGTGTGGCTTGGTGACAGACGCAGAGCATGGACCAAGGCTCCCACTGCCTCTGTCCTCTTGGCTGGTGTCTTGTTCCTATGCTGCAGTTCCCTGGACTCTCCTGCCTCGAATGACCTCAGGGTTAAAGGGCCAAGAGGGGATGAAGTGCCTTCCAAGAACTTTCAGAATCCCAGACAGGCCCTGGTGCTGAGGGAGATCCGTCTCTCACAGGTGGAGACTGGGCAGGGATGCACTGATGCTTCTCTCAGCTGGTAAGACGTCTTGGCCACCACCCCACATGCAGCCCACTCCTCACACGTGAACTCTATTTAATTTCCTGGGGTGGAAATGCTCACATAGGGAAGGGGCATGGCCCAGGCACAGTACCACCTTGCCAACCTTCCCTGGTCCGGAAACCCCAGTGAGCTGCCGGAACCCGCCTGCTTTTGCTCTTTGGCTTCATTGTATCTCATCTCATGAACCAAGTGGAGAAGGCAATGGCAACCCATTCTGGTACTCTTGCCTGGAAAATCCCATGGATGGAGGAGCCTGGTAGGCTGCAGTCCATGGCGTCGCAAAGAGTCGGACATGACTGAGCGACTTCACTTTCACTTTTCACGTTCATGCACTGAAGAAGGAAATGGCAACCCATTCCAATACTCTTGCCTGGAGAATCCCAGGGATGAAGGAGCCTGGTGGGCTGCCGTCTATGGGGTCGCACAGAGTCGGACACGACTGATGGGACTTAGCAGCAGCAGCATGAACCAAGACAGCAGGAATTTTCTGCAGTCAACCTCAACAGGAAATGATCCCGGGAATATGCTGCTTCTTCCTTAATTCATGGAAAACACAGAAAGGACAAGTTCCTCTTAGGATTGTTTGTGCCCCTCAGTTGAGAGGTGTCACTGGTTCACCTGACAGCTCGGGTACCCAGGCTGGGTGGACATCGTTTATCAACGATAATACAGGGATGCAGTTTGCAAGCTACCAAGTTGGACTCTTGGCTCTGGAAATTTAATGTGTGACAGCTGCGTGCAGCCAGTGGTGTCCAGCATTTTAAAAAGGTCAATTAAGAAACGGCTGATGGTGGTGCAGCTCGTGATAGCCCAAGGGGGTGAGCAGGGCCGAGTAAACAGAAGGGCTGAGACGTATATTACTGGAATTGAAGTGTCGAAGTGAAGCGTGGTGGGGAGGAAATCTATTGTCACAAGCCATAAAGCACATCTGAGTTTTGCAGCGGAAAGCAGGACAGCTGTTTCCCTCCCCAGGCAGCACAGGGAGAGGTCTGTGAATGGAGGGCTTGGCAGACAGAGGCGACACCTGCATGGCTTGATCAGTCTGCAGACAACATTGTTACCCTTCTCACTGCCTGTTCCTTTGCACTTCCTGGAGCACAAGGCAGATGCTGAAGTGATAGTCATAATGTGGGTCATATTCTAGAAATCCATATTTTAAGCATTCCCCCTGAGGCTGGGCTCCACCTTCTCTTCAGGGCATGTGGGTGAGTGGGTGGATGGGAGCCTGAGCGCCACCGTGAGCAAGTGCCTTTCCCCCTCCCTGGCTTCTTTGGACACCCAAATGCAGGGAAAGTCTACACCTTTTACTTGTGATGGATAAAAGAGGGATTCCTTAGAGGAAGCCTATTTCAGCCTATGACAGAATTGGCTCATGGTTGGGGGAAGGCACTGCATGGGGCTCTTTTTCGAAAATCAGACAAAGGGGTCTTAGACTGCTTGGACAGGCTCTTTTTTTTTTTTTTTGCTATATCTACCTGTCAAACTAGAAATTCAGCAGAGCAGTTGTAGTGCTAATTGGTATGCAAAACAGGTTCAGAGTTCCTAGAAATGTCTAATGATCCTCCAATTCATTGTGAATGCAGAATTAAGACCTGCGCTAAGTGAAACGGGAGTAAGAACACCAACCCTTTTGCTTTCCCTGCTTTTTATCTTTCCTTTTTCAAATCTACTTTGGGAAACCTCACAGCTTTTATGATTAAAAAAAAATAGTATAGCCATCAGTGGGGTTTGTCTTTCACACACTGGGTATTTATTATTAGAAAATAGCTTCTATCAGCTGTCAGTACCAAACAAGTTGAAAGGAGCGTGCTTCTCACCATAAATTGTTTTTCTCCTTAATGAAGTTTAAATAACAGTTCACTGTGGGGAGAGTTGTCACGCCTCTTTTTTTTCTTTAAAAACTGAATAATTAAATGGATTTTAGTACAAAACATCCTTCAAATATGACTTGTCCTGCAATTATGCTGTCCCCTTGAGTAAGGGACTTGGAAGAGATGGAAAAGACCACTCAAGCTATCAAATAACCCCGAAGAATCTACAGTAAAAACTGGGAAACAAACTAATGAACCCAAACAAAACCCATCCAAACCAGGAAACCAGTTTTAACGGTGACTTTTCAATTTTGATTATCATCTAAGTTTAATATATATATATATATTTATATTTGAAATAGTAATAAAAAAGGAAGAATTGAATTGCATCCTTAGCAGGACAACCTTCCTCACATGTGAAAGAGGTGTTCAGAAAATTCCATACAGTATCTGCTAAATAAACATGTTTGGCAGCTTAGCAAATATCATACGATTGCAGCATCCATGATTTGAAGTCAAAGAGCATTCTGTCTCTTCAGGTGGAGTCCGTTGGTCAGGGCGATGTGATTACATGGCTCTGGATGTTCCTCGACCCACACAGGCTTGAGGAAGGGTTTGGGAAGTGGCTCAGTGCATGGCCCCAGTGCAAAAACTTCCAAACCCCAAACAACGAATCAACCAACCACCCAAACACACAGACATCAAACAATTGTCTCCTTTGAGTTCCTCTTGACAGAGTGGAGGCCCAGCAAGGACTGCTGGTTAGAAGGGATGTTGACAGACTTTGGAATGAGGAGAATCACCCTCTGATTGGTCCGACGCCATTCGTTGTACAATCGACAGTGGTACCTAAACGACACCTGGGGTCGGGAGAGGAGAAACAAGAGAAGGGTTCAGGTAATGGAAGCTGGTTATCAACTCAAACAACCTATGTGGCATTTAAAACAGTTCCAAACATCAGTACAGCCAGGCAACAGCCTGGGGCAAGACTGCTTGAGCAGGCAGATGCGTGCTGAGTCTGAGGTTCAACCAAAGAGCACTCGTGCCCTGAACACAGGGGCAGGGCTCCCCTCACGCCTCTTCATACTGGTTCAAATCATAGTATTAGTAGGAAATGACGTTCCTCCTCAGTCTGGACTCATTTTCAGAGGAGTGGTTTGGACCCCAAAGGGAAGAAAGTTGTTTGGGGGCTGTGGGCAGAGTGGGTACAGTGCCAGTCTTCACGCAGCTGTGGGACTAGGCAGCATGCTCTTTTGGTCATCGAGTTTCTCTCTGTTAAAGTAGAGAGATGCGAGGGCTTCACACATCCTTCTGTAGGTTGGACACTGCACAACTCAAAGGACCCCATTCACGGTATGACAGGAAGGACACCCTTAGTACTATGATACGTACAACCTGCACCACTGTACTTGACAGCTGCTGTGAGTGATCCCCATTGCCCTCAGCTCCATGGCTTCCAGTGGAGAAGCTTCAGCATGGGCACCAACTCCCCCGATGAGTTCTTCCTGACCCAGTGCTTGTACCCACCTCAGCATGGCATCAGTGCCCTGTACATCACTGTCCTTGTTTCTCCCTCTCCCTGCACTAGAAGCATCTTGCTGAGGGCAGGGACTTCTGTTGTATTCATCCTCGCATCCTCTGCACCTGTCACAGTGCCTGGCGCTTAGGAAGTTGCTCAGTTAAGTCCGCCGAGTGAATGGATGAGTGAATAAATATCCTGTACCTCCTAACTGCAACTCTGCTTTTAGACTTAGGCCTCTCTTACACAATACACGACAGCACGAGCAGTAAACGCAACGTCAACTGTGACCTAACTATGCCCCCAAAGTGCTTGCTTCTTGTGTAAATATACTCGAATGAGATGCTTGCTTGCTTCTATGGCTTGCTTTGGAGAAGACTGGAGAAAGGCATTTATCAATTTGCCCAGGATATTCAAAGAATTGACTCTTCTGAAGATGTATAAACTGCCTTTAAAAACGGAAATATAGGTTCTAGTTTGAGTATATCCAGATGTCTAGGTAAGTGCTGGGGAAGAATGCGCCCATGACCTCAGGATGACAACTTATTCAAGGTACATTCTGTTTAACCATCTGGGCTAGGTGAGTCACACTGACCCTAGTACAGGGGCCCTGTTGGCCAAAGTGGACTGACCCTATGGTTTGAGCTCAGTGTTTCTGAAGCGAATGCAGGCTCTTGCTCAGAAAGGGCTTGTTTGTCTTCGTGGAAGGATCATGAAGTCCAAGGCGATTCACTCAAATTTCTTAGGGTAGAAAGCAGATACCACAGACAGAATGCCAGAGAGATTTCAGAATGAAAATATAAGCTTTTAAACTCACACAGATGTGCCTTTCTCCCAAAGGCTCTGAACATACCAGAGTGGATCAGAGGGTTTTTTTTTTTTCTTCTTTTTTTTAAAGCTTGATTCTCTTATATCTGTTCTGTCCTGCTGCTGCCTGGTGCTGCTCATGAATGTAAGAGGCAGGCTAGAAAACGTGCTGATAGGGCCAACGGCAGGGAAGGGGTAGAAAACAGACAAGTACTAATGAAGAGCTGGGGCAGTACAAGAAATCTGGAATCTGGAAATATTGCAGGAAAGCGGGATTTGAAATCGAGTCCCACCGTCGGGATGGTAATGGACTGCGCGTGCTCAGTAAGCGCAGGCACAGCGGCAGCTGCGCCCAGTAGGAAGCAGCCTGGGGGATGCCTCGTTTGTAAAATGTGAATAATGGTATCAGAGGTAATGCATAAAAAGCACGCTGCACAGTGCCATTGCCATATGTTAGTGTTCTTGGCCTGTTATTTCTGGTGGGTTAAATCTGAAAAGATAATTTGGCAACACTCCTTCTTCGATACAGGAAGGTAGGGGAAAAAAAGAAAAAGAGAGGTAGGGCCATTTCCTCTGAAGCCTTGCTCTCAGTGTGGCTGTGAAGGACGCACCACCTGGGGGCTTGTTAGAATACAACTATTGTGGGCTCCACCAGGACATAGGGAATCAGAGCAGTGCGTTTTAACAAGATCCCCAGGTGATTCGCACGTGCATTCAAGCCTGAGAAGCACTGGTTCAGGGGACGCAGGGAGCCCATGACTAAGCAGGTCTCCCAGTTCCTTGGCTGGAAGTACAAAAGTAAGACCCACTTGTTCAGACAAACAAATGAGATCTTACTGCGCATTCATCTATCTTAACCGCTGTCACCACCACAGTCTGCAGGCGAATTCAATCAATAAGAAAGCATCGTGTGAAGAGGACGCTGCGCCAGGGATAATGAAGGTAGGAGCAGAGCACAGGGATCAGGGTCTGCAGCTGCCCTGGGTAGTTCTGGCTCTGGTCTCTAAGAGCGCCAAGACACTCCCTCCCCTCCGGGGAACAGAAGAAGGATAAGACAGATTTGATTTAGAGAAACAAAGAGGCAGTGAGGGGGAAAAAAAAACAACATAAAGGGAAAAAGAAGCTATGGCAGTAGAAGCACTGGGAACTTCATTTAGGTATTTATTAAATTTCTGAGGTTTTGAAGAAGGAGCACAGGGCCATTATTCTAAAAACTACTCTTTATGGGATGGGTTTCTCGAAGTGTCTTCATTTTTTTTCATCCAAAGGCTATTAACCTCTGGTCACGGGCAAGGTCTGTACAGAGTGGCAGTCACGTGCACGGCACACCGAGGGCTGGCGTGTTTTAGCATCACCTCTCCCCGAGAGGCTTCTCTGGTGACTCAGCGGTAAAGAATTAGCCTGCCAATGCAGGAGAACTGGGTTTGATCCCTGGGTTGAGAAGAGCCCCTGGAGAAGGAAATGGCAACCTGCTCCAGTATTCTTGCCTGGAGAATCCTTGGACAGAAGAGCCTGGTGGGCTACAGTCCATGGGGTTGCAAAAGAGACTCGACTTAGAAACTAAACAACAATAGCTCCCCAAGGGAGGTGACTGGCTGAGGCCGAACGTTTGCTGTAAAGTCGTGGCAGGATTTGGGAAATCTCATTAGGAATTTTGATTCTGCCCTTTCTCTTTGGAGTTCATGGTGTGACTGAAGCATATGGATGAGGCCAGGGCTGTGAAAGTTGTCTTCCCAGAATGGGGCCTGACCTCTGATCTGTGAATGGTCCTGTGGAAGACAAGAGGGCGCTGAGGGAGTGAGTCAGCCACACTGGGTCTTGCTGGACACCCCCAGGGTGTGTCTGAACCCACCGTGAGCCTTGCCAGGACAGCATTCTATTCAAACTTTCCCTTCTGTAAACAGAATTTAAATGACTGACCCACGGGACTGGGAGTCAGCCAGAAGGGCTGGATCGTTCATTCCTTTCCTCTGGTGATTTAATCAGTTATCACCGAGACTTGTAGACGGGGGTACCGCCTGGGCGGGGGGTGGGGGTGGTCACTGCACATGGGCACTGCTACAACTGGGCTAATGCAGATCCCATGTGGACACTTTCTGAATTCTTCATGTGGACGCAGTTCTCACCTACTCTACTCGTGTCTGTCCACGGACTTCAAATGGTTTGTGGCATGCACAGCGATGTTTCTGGGGCACCTCTTCCCTCCAGCTCTCAGGGTGGAGGTGACTGAGGTCTTGGCCTCCTGGGTGCCAGACACCTGCGTGTCTGAGCAGCGGATTCCAGAAGGCAGAACTCCCTGAGTCTGTCAAGCCTGGACTCCAGTGGAGGCGCCGAGCTCCAAACGCACCTTCGGGCGAGGAGCCGGTTCAGGTCCCTCTGACAGCGCGCCGGCAAGGCCCTTCCGGAAAGGTTCCTCGGGGAGAGCCGGGCTGGGACTGACACTGTGTTTGTTTATCTAAGACATTTTCACAGCATATTCTCCTTAAGTCTGACAGCTTGTTTACAATGGGTTTCTGCTGGAGGGCAGTTTCCAAGTGCTGTCAGCTTCTGAATTACGGCTCTTGCCAGGCCCGCTCAGTACAGCATTTATCTGGGAAGGAGTTAGTCCAAATTCAGTAACCTATCGCTGAGCTGTGCCTGCTGCGGGTTTTTCATACCAAGGGGGGAGAAACGCCTGTCTTTCCCTCCAGTTGCTCTTCGTTTTATGGAGGGGGGAGGGACAGTGTGAGATGGGGGGGGCACAGCAGCTGGGAGAAGAGAGCCCGTGCCTCTGCTGAGTGCCCCATGGATGTCCCCGGAGTTGTCCCACCTCATCCTCAGAGCAGTTGACCCAGGGCTCAGCGGTCGTTTCCTCAAGTCTGTGCACACGGGGAGGGATCTGTCAGAGAGGCTAGGGACCCTGTTGAAGTCACACAGCTATTTGGATGCTACATCTTGGCTTTAAACACAGAGCCTTTGGATTCTGAAGGCACGTGCTTTGTTTGTTTGTTTGTTTTTACCACGCAGGGCTGCCTCTTGGCAGCATTTCTGGAGTGAAGTTTGTCATCAGTCTCCTGGAAGAGCCACTCCAGGTACCTTTCCCACCCAAACCTTCCTTTCACCTGAGATGAGAGATGAAACAGGATAACATCCATTTTTCTCCAGGTAATCTCTTTTTTCCGTTCCTTCTTTTTGCCCACTCCCTCCTCTTTTTTTTTTTTTTTTTTTACTTTCCTCTTAAGTAAGTGCATGCTTTACAAAGCAGATTTTCAAAAAGGCCTTAACTTAATTTGAATGTCCAGTGTTTAAGACTACATCTTCATCCACCTTCATCTTAGGAACTTGTACAAGAAAACTGAGAAACTAGCAAACTTCTAAACATGGTAAAACTTACACTTAATTGTTTTCCAAAGTGCTCTCCCACATATGCTTTCACATCAATCTCCTAAGGCCAGGAGAAGCTGGTAGGATGGGTATGACTCTCATCCCCACTTTACAAACAAGGACACTGAGGCTCGGAGAAATGAAATGACTTTTCCAAGGTGGTGCAGGACTTAGACAGTAGTGGTCAGACAATGTAGTTTCTTATTTCTAATCCTCTTCCCAGGACAGTGTCCTTGCAGCTTCTGAGTCAGCCTGATTGCTTGATTCACAGTGAATCAAGACACAGTTTGGAAGCATAGATGTTTAGAGGAGACAATAATTAAGTTTTGGTGGAGGGCTTTATTAGTCTGGGAATATGAATGCCTCCCTTAACCAGAAGACTCCCATAAAGCTCCAAGCACCGAAACACTCTCTGTTTACCCAGGCTCAAGTCATGCCCCTTTTACAGAGACTGAAGGCATCCCCCACTTAGCATCTGAAACTCTCACCTGTGAGGAGGTACAGAGCTGGACAAGAGGGAAGTGCAGTGAGCTGGGGGTTGTGGTCGGCGTGGTAGGGATGGCAGCTGGTGGCACAGGGCTTGGGATATAGGGTAAGGGAGCATGTGTGAGCACCGTAAGCTTCACGTGCTGACACTGTGCTGCAGAGATGGGAGTGGGACAGCCTAGACAGGAAATACATATTAAATAACAGTGGATTGTGCTCAAATTAGAGATGAGCAGGCACAGGCTGGGAAGCAGGGAGGCCCGGTTCCTGAAAACCTTCTAGAGGACTATGACTTTCTTCCCTGAAGGTCTCACAGGGAAGCGTCAAGAGAGAGCAAATGCTGCCCCCTCTTTGTGGGCGCTGGCAACTGGTACCCAAGCAATCACGAGGTTAATTAAAACAATAAAAAACCAGAGAGGGTTAACATTTTTTCCCTTCTATCCAGCAGGAACACTTATTGGGAAATGGTTTTTCTTTAGTGGCAGCTTCTCAGCTAGATGAATTAGTGGTTTTATGGGCAGCAGAATCAATGTCCCAACCCAGAATAATCAGCAGGCGAAGGGCATCTCCTCGTCCAACAAAGACTTTAGGCCTTGTCAGGACGAAAGGAGAAAATAACCAGCAGGAGAGTTCATGATCTGTGCGGGCACCGACAGCAGCAGTGGCCAAGCGCGTCATTCATCATGTACATCATATACTACAATCCTGGCAAAAGTTAGGAGCATGAACAAGAGAAAGAAGATGCCAAGAAGAGGCGTGCTTGGCTGTGAGAGGGAAGGAATGCCCAGGGTGTATGCCTTTAACTGATGAACTCTCAGAAGCTGGGGCTTTTTCTTTGCTTCATCTGCTCTTCCCAGCAGTACATATACATGTACACACAGACACACATGCACACACACCCCCCGAATCACTATCGCCAGCACTTAAAGGTCTGTGTGCTCCCAGGCGGCTACAGAGAAGAGGGAAGGCCATGCCAGCCGGGCGCTGCCAGCTCCCACCAGCCGCAATCCCCGGGCCCCGGGTCATACTTACTAGTGTCCAAAAGAGGTAAATAGTGAACAGTGCGACAGTGAGTGCAATCAGTCCGACGGCTTCGAGCCGACTGCTAAAGTGCAGGTGGTCCACAGCGCCCCGCAGGCAGAGCCAGCCCGAGATGGTGGCCAGTGGGGTGATGAACAAGAAGCACACCATGTCTCCAAACAGAGTCCGCTTCTCGTGCTGGGGACCTGGGTTTCTGAGCCACTGCCAGGGGAAGGGAGACAGAGAGAAGCAGGGACAAGGTTAAACACCAGGGAGGGGTGGAGACATGCTGCTCTGAGGTTGTATTTGTCTTCAACATCTGGAAAAGGCCCTTCTGACCTGTTCTGAGATCTCATGGAAGCAGTAAGGGCTCATTCCCAGCCCTGTCCCATCAATAGTAGTGATGATGATAATAGTAATAATAATAAAAGCATCCTTGCTGTAGATGTCCTGCTGGTTTTGAAAAGAGTTCAGTGATTATTATTATGAATCACAATGACCGTATGGGGAAGGCAGAGAGAATGTTATCTTTGAAAGGTAATTGAGGTGCAGGAAGTGCTGTAGTGTGCCAGAGCTTTCCTGCGTCTTGACCCTGGGCATGTGTGCAGGAAAGGGTTAATTTAACATGCTCATGTTGTGCCCGTGCTCAAATCCTGCACATTTCCAAGACCTGTTTTTTAAGACTGCCTCCTAAGAAAAGAGCTCTGAGTCCTTATAATAATGTGCCTGATAAGAGTATTTTTGTGTGCCTGAGGCCTTGGGCCACATGGTGCCAGGGTAAGCAGATAGTTTATGACAATGGTGTGATTTATGCTGACCACCTATTTTTGCTCCAGGGGCTGGAGTCTGAGTAGCTGAGGTCTTTCATGCAGGCACTGCATATCTTATGGGCCTGACCCTAATAAACGCCCTGGACACCAAGGTTCGGGTGAGCATCCATGGTTGATAACGCCTTGCACATGTTGTTACAAATTATTGCTATAAAATTAGGGACATCTGTGTGATATTACTGGGAGGGGACATCTGGGAGCTTGTGCCTAGTTCCGCCTGGACTTTGCCCCAGCACCTTCTGCCTCTGTTGATTTTAATTGGTATCCCTCTGTTGTCATTCATTGTAAGAGCTTTTCTGGGTCTTGTGAGTCCTAGTCAGTCATCTTGGTGGTCTTGGGGAAGGAGACTCACCTTTACTCCATGAACTCCATAATGCCCCTTCCCTTATATTTTAGGAGCCTGGATCTCCTATTTAGGATTGTCTCTGACTTCCTTAGACTTCCCTGGTGGCTCAGACGGTAAAGCATCTGCCTACAAGGCAGGAGACCCGGGTTCAATCCCTGGGTCGGGAAGATCCCCTGGAGAAGGAAATGGCAACCCGCTCCAGTACTCTTGCTTGGAAAATCTCATGGACGGAGGAGCCTGGTAGGCTACAGCCCATGGGGTTGCAAAGAGTCAGACACAACTGAGCGACTTCACTTTCACTTTCTGACATCTTAATTGTGCTACCGTCTTGACTGAACCAATCCCAAAAAGGGTGGGGAAAACATCAGCTTGTTGAAAGACTAGAGATGAGCATTCCCGCAGGACAGGAACAAGGCTGTCCTCCCACTTGGGGAACTGCTGAATGTCTGTTGAGCTGTTTTCCATAATCCATCTAGGAAAAGTCATGCTTATGTATCGGTGTGGGTGCATATTGGTAACAAGGTCAGGCTGCTTTCCTTCGGATTATCATGGAAACATGCCCAAGTAATTTCTCATCTCACTACCCCATCTAGCAATGACAGAGACAGAGGAGTCCAGAGAAGGAGTCAGGTGAGGTGGGAGAGACACTGGCTGACTGTCTTCCACCTCTTCTCAGGGGCCAGTAGTCCTGTGGGCTGCTGAGAAGTTACCCAAAGGGCACAGTGATTCCTATAAAACCATTGGTGGGAGGGAAGGGACCATGACAGGGGAGACTGGAGAGAGGGAAGGCTCTACTCAAGGGCAGACCCAGAGGACACGTGAGCTGCCAAGAGGGCGAGGGAACTGAGCAAAGAACTGTGTAGAGGCCAGCAGAAGCCTTAAGAGTGAGCCTAAGAGGTGGAAGGTCACGAGGGACAGAAGGCAGTTTTCTGTTTAAGGAAGGAGCAGACTTTCCTTAAATGTTTGCCTGAGGCAAATAGTAAAGGACCCCAAATGCCTAAATTACCCCTTTCCAGTGACAACCCACTTTTTAAACTAATTAATTAAACTTCTTTGGCTGTGCCAGGTCTTAGTTGTGGCACGCACAACCTTTGGTTGTGGCATGGGGGATCAAGTTCCCTGACCAGGGATCGAACCCTGGCCCCTTGCATTGGGAGTACAGAGTCTTAGGCACTGGACCACCAAGGAAGTCCCTGACATTCCACTTTAAAGATGGCTAAGATGCTGAAAGAAGTCACCTCAGTTCAAAAATGGACCTGAATAAATATTAAAACACAGATAATGGGGAGTTGGCTTGTCTGTGAATATAAACACAGTATTATAAAAATTGAATACAGATACCAAAGCGATCAAGGGCCAACAGTACTAACCTCACTACGAGTTGTCATGCTACCTCAGACACCGCGGCAGCTTCAAAGAGATTCAAAGAGCTCTTGGTAATTAATGTTTTCTTATCTAAATACTGGCAGTATTTCTGTGAAGTGGAGAGTAGATACGAGATATTGGATCCCCACTTTACAGAGGCTCAGCGAGGGAGAATGACTGCTCCAGGAGATACTGAGAGGGGATCAGGGTCTCTCCACTCTTGTCCAGGGGTCCTGCCAGTGAAATATTTAAACACTAAAGTGGCAGGGCGTTCAGAAATCCAGACTCTTAAACGCTAGCGCCGACCTAGCAGTAATCTGACTGCCCTGGTAGCTTAGATTTTCCCAAGGAGGCAGATTTGGGAATCTGGCCTGTTTTTCTCTGTGTCCCCACTTGCTGGAACATAGTGAAAGCGGAGTCGCTCAGTCGTGTCCGATGCTCTGCGACCCCGTGGACTGTAGCCCACCAGGCTCCTCCATCCATGGGATTTTCCAGGCAAGAGTACTGGAGCGGGTTGCCATTTCCTTCTCCATGGAACACAGTAGGTTCTAAATTTGTGACAGGTGCGCAGACAAGCTTACCTCATTGGCTAAGACACCCCCCACCCCCCCACCCTTGCACCTTCCCAGTTTCTGTTCCTTGGGAATTCTGAACATGTTTTATCAAACCTAACTTAACACTTTATGTGGCCCTTGACACTGCTCACTGAAATGACTCAGGTATGCAAGGAGGTGATTATGGATCACTGAAGAACTCTGCCTGATGCACAATAAATTGCAGAGGCAAACTAGAAATTCCTCTTGTTTGCTCCCAGTTTCCTATTTTCTAATTGTTCTTTGACCTTCTATATTCCTAAAAAATTTCCGGGTCATGTTTTAGGTCTATGACCACAAGTACCTGGATTCTGCATATTATTAATACTATGTTTTTTTTTTTTTTTTGCTCACTTTACTCTTTGTGTTGTCTGCTGCTGGGTCATATTTAGGTATGAAGTTCTTTTTTAAAAATTAACTACTTAACTGACTCTTGGCTCTGCTGAGTCTTTGTTGCTGCACTCGGGGCCTTCTCTAGTTTCGGTGAGCAGAGGCTAATCTCCAGTTGAGGTGTGCAGCTTGCTCACTGTGTGGCTTCTCTTGTTGGGGAGCACAGGCTGTAGGCACCCAGGCTTCAGTAGTTGCAGCACGTGGGCTCAGTAGTTGTGGTGCGTGGGCTTAGTTGCTCCGAGGCATGTGGCATCTTCCCAAACCAGGGATTGAACCCATGACCCCTTCCATGGCAGGCAGGTTCTTAACCATGAGACCACCAGGGAAGCCTGGTATGAAGTTCTTCACACAGGTACTGTTATGTTAAAATCTGTGACTTCTTCAGAATCCAAAGTATAATTTCTCTCCCACAAATGCAGGCCCCGTGAATAAGACCACTAGCATATCTGTTGTTGAGGAAAAATTCACCCTGTGCCATGGTAAGACCCTCTGCCAATGTGTCCAAATAAGTTGATACAGGATATTTTAACAGAGTTTGTAGCAGAGAAAATGTGATTTTGTCTCAAGTTCCAGCAATAGGGGATTGTCTAAATACAATATGGAATTTTCTTAAAACAGACTTCTATGGAGTAATCTCAAGTGATAACGTATATGTTGTATTTACTGACACGATATATTGCTGAAGAAGAAAAGAATTCTACTAGACAGAATTACAGTATGATCCTATATATGTAGTGATATTATCTACATGCACAGGAACGTTTATACTTACATAGATGTAGTGAATTTACATAGACAAAGACCAGAAGGATCCTAGCAAAACAGTTACTGTTCTTGGTGGTGGAATCAGAATGGTCTTTAACTTTTTTCCTTTTTGTATGTATATTCATGTTTTTCTAAAGTGAATATGGATTACCTGTTCAGTTATGTACAAAACATTCCAGAGAGAGAGAGAGAGAGGGAAGGGGGGCAGAGGGAGAGAGATGAAGAGAGGAGGAAGTCAGGCAAGGCAGTGTTGAGAACACAGCAAACTATAGCAATAGTATAAACTATTACTGAGTCAAGGCTGGGGCAAGCCAGTGCTAGATATTTGGAGATTTTTGTGCAATAGCTCATTGAGTCTTCACAATAACCCTGTGAGGCAGATCCTAACATTAGCCCCATTCTACAGACATTGGGGAACAGAATTCAGCAACATACCTAAGGATTGATAGCAAGCGTGGAGATTGAAACCAGCCTCACTGTTCTGATCCTTGCTTTCCATATTTATGTTTTCTTTTTGCACCAAATGATATTTGCATGTGTGCATGAGTGTGTGTGTGTGTGTGTGTGTGTACACCTGCACATGTACACACAAGATGTTTTGCAGATTTTCGGCTAGGTGGGATGTGGTAAGTCCTGCTGTTTTCTTGGTACATCTCATAACTGGATAGTTGGCTGGCTAGGATGTTATCATGGTAACTTTATAAAATTTGCTTAGGCTGCTGTTCTGTTCTATGTTAATTCTTTTACCATACTGCAATATTCTGGGTGTTTATTCTTAGCTACATTATCATGCATTTTATTTTTTTTATTTTATTTTTTTTTTATTTATTATTTTTTTTTAATTGTTTTTGCCATACATTGTCATGATATCACCATGGGTCCACATATGCTTCCCCTCCGGAACCCCCCTCCCTCTTCCCTCCCCCCCCGGGAAATCTCGTTGCACCAGCCCCGAGCATCAGTCCTCGGCTGGCGATTGATTAGACATATGAAAATTAACATGCTTCAATGCCCTTCTCCCATATCATCCCACCCTTACCCTCATCCACAAAGTCCACGAGTCTATTCTATACATCTGCGTTCCTTTTGCTGTCTCGTATGTTGGGTTCTCGTTACCGTCTTTCTAAATTCCATATATATGCGTTAATATACTATATTGTTGTTTTTGCTTCTGGCTTATTTCACTCTGGATAATGGGCTCCAGTTTCGTCCATCTGAGTAGAATTGCTTCAAATGAATTTTTTTTTAATGCTGAGTAATATTCCATTGTGTATATGTACCACAGCTTTCTTATCCATTCGTCAGTTGATGGGCATCTAGGTTGCTTCCATGTCCTGGCTATTGTAAACAATGCAGCGATGAACATTGGGGTACATGTGGCTCTTTCAATTCTGGTTTCCTCGGTGTATATGCCCAGCAGTGGGATTGCTGGATCATATGGCAGGTCTATTTGCAGCTTTTTAAGGAACCTCCACACTGTTTTCCATAGTGGTTGTACTAGTTTCCATTCCCACCAACAGTGTAAGAGGGTTCCCTTTTCTCCACATCCTCTCCAGCATTTATTGCTTGTAGACTTTTGGATGGCAGCCATTCTGACTGGTGTAAAGTGGTACCTCATTGTAGTTTTGATTTGCATTTCTCTGATAATGAGTGATGTTGAACATCTTTTCATGTGTTTGTTAGCCATTTTTATATCTTCTTTGGAGAAATGTCTGTTAAGTTCTTTGGCCCACTTTTTAATTGGGTTGTTTATTTTTCTAGAATGGAGCTGCAGGAGTTGTTTGTATATTTTTGAGATTAATTGTTTGTCTGTTGTTTCATTGGCTATTATTTTCTCCCATTCTGAAGGCTGTCTTTTCACCTTGCTTATAGTTTCCTTTGTTGTGCAAAAGCTTTTAATTTTAATTAGGTCCCATTTGTTTATTCGTGTTTTTATTTCCAATATTCTGGGAGGTGGGTCATGGAGTATCCCGCTTTGGATTATAGCAGAGAGTGTTTTGCCTATGTTATCCTCTAGGAGTTTTATAGTTTCTGGTCTTATGCTTAGATCTTTGATCCATTTTGAGTTTATCTTTGTGTATGGTGTTAGAAAGTGATCTAGTTTCATTCTTTTACAAGTGGCTGTCCAGTTTTCCCAGCACCACTTGTTAAAGAGGTTGTCTTTTCTCCATTGTATATTCTTGCCTCCTTTGTCAAAGATAAGGTGTCCATAGATGCGTGGATTTATCTCTGGGCTTTCTATTCTGTTCCATTGATCTATGTTTCTGTCTTTGTGCCAGTACCATACTGTCTTAATGACTGTGGATTTGTAGTATAGCCTAAAGTCTGGGAGGTTGATTCCGCCCGTTCCATTCTTCTTTCTCAAGATTGCTTTGGCTATACGAGGTTTTTTGTATTTCCATACAAATTGAGAAATTATTTGTTCTAATTCTTTGAAAAAGACCTCTGGTAGCTTGATAGGAATTGCATTGAATCTATAGATTGCTTTGGGTAGTATACTCATTTTCACTATGTTGATTCTTCCAATCCACGAACACGGCACATTTCTCCATCTGTTTGTGTCCTCCTTGATTTCTTTCATCAGTGTTTTATAGTTTTCTATATACAAGTCTTTTGATTCTTTAGGTAGAAATACTCCTAAGTATTTTATTCTTTTTGTTTCGATGGTGAATGGAATTGTTTCCTTAATTTCTCTTTCTGATTTCTCACTGTTAGCGTATAGGAATGCCAGGGATTTCTGTGTGTTGATTTTGTATCCTGAAACTTTGCTATATTCACTGATTAGCTCTAGTAATTTTCTCGTAGAGTCTTTAGGGTTTTCAATATAGAGGATCATGTCATCTGCAAACAGAGAGAGTTTTACTTCTTCTTTTCCAATCTGGATTCCTTTGATTTCTTTATCTGCTCTGATTATCATGCATTTTAGCATGAATTATTTCATAATAGGCAAAAGATTGATCTCAACTATTGTTCAATAGCATTTCTTGCTTTTTACATATCTTCTGCCTCTCTCTTACCAGTTATACTTATTTAACATAAAGTATTATCTCTATCCTGTAGTAGCATCTTTGTGTCCCAGACATTCAGTAAAGAGCAGACAGAGGCAGAACGGCAGGTTTGTTTGTATGTCCAGTCTTCCCACTGACCTGAGGCAGCCCTTACCTTCATATCACTGGCATTTTACAGCACATTCAGCATTCAGAGGCTGAATGAATGACAGTAACCTATGTTTACACGTTAACTCAGACCTTACAATATGCCAAGCACTAACTTTGCTGCTGCTCAGTCGCTTCAGTCGTGTCCCACTCTGTGTGACCCCATAGACGGCAGCCCACCAGGCTCCGCCGTCCCTGGGATTCTCCAGGCAAGAACACTGGAGTGGGTTGCCATTCCCTTCTCCAATGCATGAACGTGAAAAGTGAAAGTGAAGTCGCTCAGTCGTGTCCGACTCTTTGCAACGCCATGGACTGCAGCCTACCAGGCTCCTCTGTCCATAGGATTTTCCAGGCAAGAGTACTGGAGTGGGGTGCCATTGTCTTCTCCGTTATCTGCTACATGCAGTAATTTATCCACTCTTCAATAACCTTTGAAAGAGGTACTATTATTAACATTAGTATTTTATATTAATAGGGAAACAGGCATGGAGAAGTTAAATAAGTTATAGAAGTTTGACCTTGTCTTGATCTATATAGTCTAGCTCCAAAGATTGTACTCCTATTATATCTTCATTCTCAAGAAAAAAAAAAAAAGGTGGGGTGTGGGAAGGCTGGGTGGATAAAGGGAAGAGGAAGAGGAGGTCTGCACCTTAACTGGTTTTATTACTGCAAGAAGGAATATTTACTTATCATGGTTCCCCTGGTGTGCTTAGTCATGTCTGACTCTTTGTGACCTTGTGGACTGTGGCCCACCGGGCTCCTCTGTCCATGGGATTTTCTAGGCAAGAATACTGGAGTGGGTTGCCATTTCCTTCTCCATGGTTCCCCTGGAATGAAATACCAATTAATTTATCCTGCTGCTTGTGGACAGTTTTTGTAGCTAAATAATCTTTTTTTTTTTTTTTTGAGGGGTATCTGTGCAGCCTGTGGGATCTTCGTTCCCCAAGCAGAGATTGAACCTGGGGCTCTTGCAGTGAAAGCTTGGAGTGAAACCACTGGACTGCCAGGAAATTCCCTAAAATATCATTCTTAAAGAGTCTTTAGTTTGACCCTAGTCCTCAGCTTGTACTTGGTGGTTAGTTGTATTTTTAAGAGCGGAGGTCAGTGATGGAGAATGTTTATTTGTATGGCCTCTTTTGCCTTGGCAGGCCTACCTATGGGGTGCCAGGGAATCTGTGGGCATCCCAGGGCACCCTCCTGGCTCTTGTTCTCCGATTCCATCAAAATCATAAAGCAGAGAGATTGTGCTGTTGAGAGCCCTAGCAGTGAGCTGGCTTTTTTTTTTGGGGGGGGGGCCCTCATGCCAATCATTGGCTTGTTCCCAAATGATGAGATTGATCTACTCTTGGAAATAGGTACAAAAGTCAACCAAACAACCAACCAAATGAAACAAAACAGAAACCTCCACAGTAATCAGCAGTGTAGGGCCCAAGACAGCAGAGGGAATCAAAGCAGCATTCCACTGCCAGGGACACAGTGTCATTCACTGGCTGTAAATGGATATCCAAGCTGAGCCAGGCACTAGTGGTTATTTGCAAGGTGAGTTAACTGTGGGTTCAGTTCTAATTACAGTGTCAATTTGTTAAATCCTTTACTGCTGGGGAGGAGTGAGGGGGTGCAGTGCTACAGGACATTGGATTCTGCCTCCCAGACTCTGAGTTAATCAGCTTTAATCCCCAAGGTGGACAGGACATCGTGCAGGTCAGTTTGTACTGGAACCAGATTACACTCTGGTGGCTAATAGCTCTGATCGATTACAACCTTCCCCATGAATCTCCTTAATGAGAAACCATCATGAGAAGGAAAGAAGCTGATAGGAGGGATAATAACCGATAGAACCATAACAAATGTATAGGGTAGAAAAAAAGAAAAAAGAAGGCCTGATCTCAGAATGTTTACTCACTTGGGTTTATCTGCCTGAGTGTCTCCTGTTAATCTGACACTTGGCAGAGTTATTCACCAAGCGCTTGCCTTTCTTGGAATGAGGCTTCTTCTTCTTGAAGCCCAACACAACACAGCCTGCACTGAGCTGTCTGGCTTGCCAAGTGCTGTGATGGGAATGGGCAGTGCAAAGCTCAGAAGACATGTGACAGGTCCCCTGCATGATTTAGAACTGAAGATGAAACTTGAAACACAGCAGAGAATAAAACCAAACAAACTCCCACCAGTGTTTTAAATCCCTGAACTTTGCAGTCTGTCGATGAATTTCCAGGACAGTTGAAACTGCTCAGAAGGAGATTCTGACCCTGGGGAAGCTAAGGAGATGCTCGCTCCAAATGTCCATCAACCCCGGCTGCAAGCAACGCACCTCAAACGGAAACTTCATGGATGATTTGCTCATGACCCTAAATGCCCATCTCCAGCTTTGGCCTCTCTCCAAAGCTCCAGATGTGTGTATTCAGCAGGCCACTCCACAGCTCCACTTACATGACCAATAGACAGCTCAAACTCCCTAGCCACTGGGGAAGTCCCCAAAGCTGAACAGTTGATTTAGCATGGACCTCACCACCTTTCTTTTCTGCAAGGCTCCCTATCAGTAAATGACACGACCAACCACCCAGTTGCTTCGTCAATCCTGTTTCCTTTCTATGTCATACCCAGCACATGTAGTCCTTCTGTAAGCCCTGACAGAACTCCTTCAACACACATCTGGAACCTGTGCTCCTCTCTCCATCTCCATTGCTGCCATCCCCAGGCCTCCGTCAGCTCTTACTTGGGAGGCAATTGCATTCCTGCTTCTGCTCTGGTCACCTTCCAGTCCAGATCCAAAACAGCAGTCAGAGTGACCTGGTAAATACATAAACCAGACCACATTGCTCCTTTGCTTAAAATTCTCCAATGCTTAGAATAAAGTCTAAACTCTGCTCTTCCTCTGTGTGTCCCCTATAAACTCTCCCCCTTCATTTCCAAATTTATACGTGGCTGTTCCCATAAGGGGAACAGGCTCTGCCCATATTCTTGCACGGTTGGCTCCTTCTCATCATTGAGGTGAAAAATACTCCTTGCACCTCTGAACGTTACCTGGCTCTATTTTCTGTAGAGTGCATGACACTCTATGTAATGATGCAGTTTATCTACTTATCTGATTGCTTGTTTATTGTTTGCTCCCCACTTCAATGAGAAATCCATGATGGCAGGACTTCATTTTTGTTCATTCTTGTATGCCTTGATCCAAGAACAGTACTGGAACATAGTAGATGCTTCATGAAAATGAATGAATAAACATCTGAGATGCCAGTGGCCCTGACCAGAAATGACCCTACAATACGTTAAACTAATTAAATCAGTCAGTGAGAAGAAGCTGTTGGCTGGTAAACATCAAGTCCTGAAGTTCACTGTTTTTAGCCTTCTAGTTTAGAGACAGAATTTCTTATATAGTACTCCTTTTTGGTTGCCAAGAAAATATCTACAGTGTTTTGTTGCTACAAGGTGAAAAATCCTGTAGATTCTGTTCAAGTCATCTTTTTACCCTAAGATGTACATAATCATGAAACACCATCTATTTTTCTATAGGTCATGAAATAGCATGAGAAATCCAGTAAATTATTCAAGGTCCTTTGTACTGTTAGTCACAATCACTGTCTTATTTTTTTTTTTCCCTAGGAGAAAACTACTTTGAAATATATGACAAAAAGACAATACCAAGTGTCCATTTAAAAATTATACAAATTGAGTTCAACTAAAAAATAAATGCCCAGTGCCTATTATGTGCCAGGTATTTTTACTGAATTTAATGACGCCAGATGGTAATGTTATTCTCATTTTGAATTGGGTTATTAAGCCTCAGTGAGGTTAAATGACTTGGTCAAGGTTACACGGTGGAGGAGCCAATATTTGAAATCTCCAGCCTACTGTTCTTTCATATCTTCCCTTCAGCTTGTTTCTGTGCTACAGAAAACCTTGGTCCTAATTTTTGTTTGCTTTCACAATGAGTAAGGTTGGAGAAGCAGCACTGAGCAGCAATAAAACATGGGATTGGA
Source organism: Antilocapra americana (assembly GCA_007570785.1). Classification (NCBI taxonomy): domain Eukaryota; kingdom Metazoa; phylum Chordata; class Mammalia; order Artiodactyla; family Antilocapridae; genus Antilocapra; species Antilocapra americana. Next base: position 22,494,346 of record ML661896.1, read on the forward strand.
AGCAGGAGGCAGGACCCTGCTTCCAGCTCTATCTTCTTGTTGCTGCTGCTGCTGTTAAGTCACTTCAGTCGTGTCCGACTCTGTGCGACCCCACAGACGGCAGCCCACTAGGCTCCGCTGTCCCTGGGATTCTCCAGGCAAGAACACTGGAGTGGGCTGCCATTTCCTTCTCCAATGCATGACAGTGAAAAGTGAAAGTGAAGTCGCTCAGTCGTGTCCGACTCTTTGTGACCCCATGGGCTGCAGCCTACCAGTGTCCATGGGATTTTCCAGGCAAGAGTGCTGGAGTGGGGTGCCATTGCCTTCTCCACATACCTTCTTGGTTCCCCTTTATGCTGTGTGAACTTTATAAAGTTCCATCACCTCTCTGGGGGAGTGGAAATGGGGGTCTCCCTCCAAGGATTAAGGGATGGTGAACACCCCTCGCTAGTTGTCTTAATATCCCACTTTTGTTCAAAACATCAGGTCCAGCTGTAGAGGGGATATGTCATCTTTCAGCCCTACTCTCTTCTGAGCTCCAGGCTCGTGGATCTGCGCACTGAATCTCTCTCCGTTTGTGTAACAAACATCTCACTCTTCACCCCTCTCCCTTCACCAGGTCCACAGTGCGACACCAGATTCACCACCACCACTCCAGCTCTCCCACAGACTGACTCCAGGTCCTCTCCCAGGTAGTTCCAGGCCAGTCCGTGGCAACACCAACACCCACATGCTCCTGCAAACAACCTTCACCTCATTCTTACTCTCCCTTTCCTTATTCCCTGCTCCCTCTACCCAACCCATCATCAGATCCTGATGTTTTGGAACACGTCTTGAATACAATCACCTCTCTCTCTCTAGGGCCACTGCTCTCTTCCAAGACACACTCATCTTTCACTTGAACCATGTAATAGTCACTTCACTCTTCTAGTCCTGTTACCCTGGAATCCAGGTTCTCTATAAAAAAAAAAGCAGCATCACATCACTTCTCTTGCTTAAAACTCCCCAGTGGCTCCCCCTTGCACTTAGTCTACTGCCTCGCTGTGGCCCTCCAAGCCTGCATGTCGTAGCCCCGCTGTTCGTACCCTGGGCTCTACAGACCCCAAGGGGTCCAAGGATATGATTCATGGGATCTGTGATTTTACGATGGGGGAAGGGGAAATCACATCTTTATTTTCACAGCCTCTAATTGAAGTTTAGTATCTCATTGAGTTATGCAGAAAATATTGTTGATGGGAGCAGTACCTGTGATTATCACCTAGAGAAACCACAGATATCTTACACCAAAACTGTTGCAGATATCTTGACAAATTATACTTCATAGTCCTTAGATCTGCTACAAGACGTGTTAAAGCAGCATCTGTATTTTATGTCACAGCTTTGTCTTTTAAATATTTTTATAGCTGTATTACAATGTAATTGGTTTTCTTTGCATTCCCATGTATTTCATCTTATGTGTGTTAAGTCACTTCAGTCGGGTCTGACTCTTTGTGATCCAATGGATTATAGCCCACCAGGCTCCTCTGTCCAGGGGATTCTCCAGGCAAACATACTGGCCCTCCTTCAGGGGATCATCCAGACCCAGGGATTGAACCCATGTCTCTTAGGTTTCCTGCACTGGCAGGCAGTTTCTTTATCACTAGAGCCATTTGGGAAGGCCTATATTTTACATGATGAAAAACATGATTCTAAGAAGAGATCCACTGGCAGACTGGATCTGCCTATGGGATCCATGACAGAAAAGTTGAAGCACCTTGAAACCTAGCTCCTTTGACCCTTCAAACAGTGCTCCTTTGCGGTGTTGTTGCTGGTTTTTTATTTTTTTTTGTCCTGTTTCATGCTCAGCTGGCCTGGCTCAGTGTGTTTGCAGTGGCTGTTCCTTCTGCCTGCCACTCTTCCCACATCTAGTTCCTTCTCATGGGACATGCCTCTGTTCATATATCACCTCTTCAGAAAGGCCTTCACAAACCCTCACATTCCTTCTCCTCAGTCATCCTGTAACATAACAGCTTGTTTCTTCCATCATAACTTGCCTCATGATCAGAAATAATCTTTTTATTTACTTGTTTATTCCATCATTCTTCCTAGCAGGTAAACTCTGTGAGTACACAGTGTTCTGGCCTGTTCACAGTTATATCCCATTTCCTAAAATATTTGTGTCTGATGGATGTTAGTTGAAGAAATACATAAATCCTTAACTTGGTGATTGCTTTTAGTAGAAATCAGATGAGTTTAACTGAAATATATACACACATATATAAAAATCACTCCCCATGACTCTTCTGATCAAATCCAGTAAAGTAATTTTTGTCCCAGACACATGCTTAGCAGTTGTTCTGGCCTTCACAGCTGTGAATTGGCTGAAATATACATCATATTCAAGGACACCCTAGAGATCTGTGATGTTCCCTGGAGGACTCAGGCCAATAAGCCAATTAAAGGGCTATAATGCTCCATAAATACTATATTTGTGTCTGGAACATTATAATTTGGCTTCAGCATTATTTGAATAACTGCTACACACACTCATACCAATGGTTTGAAGTTTTCCAAAGATAAGATTAGCAGCACCTCAGGATTAGATGGCAAAATAATTTTGTATATTCACTTGCAATTTCAGATATAAGCAAAATGGGGGGTAATTTTTCTCTATTTTATATCACTGTGTAGAAGTGATCACAGACAAACGCAGATTGTTTATACAATATACAAGAAGATACTGAAGAACTATGTAGCATATGTGGTCCATATAAAGCCAGAAACATAAGAAGATGAGATAAACAACCAAGAGAGCAGGAAGAGCAAGAAAACAGAAATTTGCAGATGAAATCAATAAAAAGCATAGTGCCAACAATTAAAATGATTACTCTGAAGACAGTGGTTTTATACTATGTAATCTATTACAAATAGGACACATACAGCAGCTCCAAGTTCCTGGAGCTCTTACGGGACCCCTGGCCCTCCAGCTGGTGAAGTTGCTGGCATCTAACACCCCTTCTGCTGGCCTGTGGTTGGAGCCCAGAATTCTGGAGCTTTAAATAATTATTTCCAAGAGAAAGACAGGGTCACAGAGTAACTGGTGCCATGACAGGGTACCAAGTAAGAACCCTCAACAGAACACTGGACAAAGTATGAGAATATGATAAATAACATGTATAAGAATAATAAATACCTATTCTGAGAATCAGGGATGTTTAAAAGAATACAGAGGGAGAAATCAAATTTACAAGCAGATCCTCAAAATGGGACCACATTGAAAAACCAGTAGTGAAAAACCCTCATGTATTATGAGTATGAAAACTCTCCAAGCAGAGTGTGGTGGAGGAATTCCAATGAAATATGATCCACGTGCAAAATAAAGGATAGAAGAGACATTCTCACCAGGACCATATATTCCCAAAATCAGCAAAGGCGGGAACACTTTGAGAAGAGGGACTCTCTGCTAGATAGATGACTGTGAGAATAGAGGAACTTTTAGATTCACAGTGCTTACGGTCCAATGTTTTGCTGCCAAAAAGTTCCCCAAATATTTAGGGCCTGTCTGATCTTGCTGACATTGGACACATCCTAGCAACCAATGGATCTGGAATCCTTCAAGGCTCCACTTGAGACAATGGCTTAAGTTTACAAGTTGCAGTATTTGGCGGGAACCTCTTTCTTTTGGTTCGGCACTCCTGCCCTCAAATTTCAAAGGGAGCCCACCAGCCCGCAAACCAAGTAATTTGGATTTTGCTACAAACTCCATGCTCATGTTATCTAAGTTTTTCACGATTTGTAAGATTTCAGACATGCCCTTCCTTAGCCTCCTCACATCCAAATGAGAGAGTCTCACTCTTTCTGTACAGGCCACCCCAGCCCCCTGTTTTTCTGGCTCCCTTGGATTCTTCAGGGGGCTTCCCAGGTGGCGCAGTGGTAAGGAACCCACCTGCCAATGCAGGAGACATGTGGGAGACTTGGGTTTTATCTCAGAGTGGGGAAGGTCCCCTGGAGGAGGGCATGGCAACCCACTCCAGTATTCTTGCCTGAAAAATACCATGGACAAAAGAAACGTGGTGGGCTGCAGTCCACAGGGTCGCAGAGAGTCGCACACGACTGAGAACACACACATTGGACTCTTCAGATATCCATCATTAGGAGCGGGTCCCAGAATATCAGACCGCCAAGTAAAAATGCACCACGGTGTTACATGAGGGGAGGGTGCCAGTTTCCTTTTTTGGCATGAGTGGTCTTGATTATGTTCATTGTTTGTAGACCATTTTGCTACAAATCTCCCACGGTTGCCTTCAGGGAAGACATTCTTAAGGAGTAGTGGCAACGGCTGGATGTCAGGGGTCGTGACATCAGGGACTGGCGTTTATGGAAGGCCAAGCAGGAGACCGGCTGGAAGGACACAGCTGCTGTCTGTGGGAAAGCTCGACCCCAAGCAGGAGACATTTCTAGCTTGAGTGACCCTGAGACATGTGTCCTTGTGGCAGAACCAAGCCAACCATGGGAGATCCCAAGTTAATAACCAGCCCAGTGCTGTATGTGGGCAGAACTGAATCAGCAGCTGTCCCTTTAACACTAGCAAATCCTATCCACTACTGTGGATATCTGCAGAATTATAATGCGGCCTCCTTACAGAAGAAGGAATTTGCAGTGAAGCAACGAGAAGTTTCCCTTTTAAGGGTGCAAGAGGCACTTTTGGACAGTTGACATGTTCCCTTGCAGTCTATGTTACTGTTTGTATAGGTCAAGGATGTTTGACCCTGGGCGCAGGGCTTCAGAAATCTGTGACCCCTTTGTGAGTTTATGTGAACACTGGGTGTCTGTGCGTTTCAAGGGAGAGAATTCAAGCCTTGATCCTATTTTCAAACATGACTGAGGGGAAGCAGTACTGTTCCGGAGCATTTTCCTAAACTGTCTCAAGACACTCTTTGGTCTGGTCCAGCTTTCTGAGCTTTGATAAATTTCAGAATATGGGCGGTAGGATGTCGATTACCTTCTGAGAATCCATAATCTCTCCTTAGACCCAGATTTAAGACAAAAATCAACCTAGGGCACAAACTGTGATGTTTAAAAAATAAATTGTGTGGTTGTAGGGCAGCAGAATCATGAAAACATCTTAATTAAAAGGCTTAAGGGGAAAGACTTTTACTGGACAAAGATGGCAACATTTCAGACAACATAAAATCAATACATAATTATTTCTTCCCAATAAAAGTGAACAGGGTTTCATCACATAAATTGTGATAGGGAAAAGGCAAAACTTTAAGAGAGGAATAAACCATCCACATCTCTGTGCCACTTTCTTCCTTTCTAAAATGGAAAAGGTTGGGGACTTTTCTGGTGGTCCAGTGATTAAGAATCCACCTTCCAAAGCAGGGGATGCAGGTTTGACCCCACATGCTATGGGCCAGTTAAGCCTGCACAATGCAAGTACTGAACCTGTGTGCCATAATGAAGATCCAGTGCAGCCAAAAAAAAAAAAAGGAGAAGTCAGTATATACAAATATATATACAATATATAAATGTATATGTATATACAATTTATAAATATATGAATAGTTGAACAGGAAAGTGGTACAGGGTAGAACAGTGGCATAGGGTAAAGACTCAGTAAATGACAGCAAGTAGGAGAGGAAGCAGTATATTAAGGTAAATAGAATGTGCAGAAGGAGCAAAAAAATGATAGCAAGGAAGCTTAAGATATGTTTTCTATAAATTCTGACATTGGACCTTGCAAACCTTATGCTGCATGAAGGAAGCCAGTCTCAACTGCAGGGTTCCATTTATAGGAAATGTCCAGAACAGGCAGATCGATCCACAGAGATATAAAATAGACTTGGTTGCCTAGGGCTGGGGGAGGGTGTGAAGGTAGAGATAATGAGGACTGGAGAGTTAAGGCTGAAATGTGTGATGTTTCTTTTTCAGGTGATGAAGATGTTCTAAAATTTCTGTAATCTATGAATAAGTGTTCTCAAAATCTGAGACTGAAAAACACCCTTGGTAAAAATATTTTGAAGTGGCCTGTAGATTTCCCTAAAGAATCCCTTCTCCTGCATGAATTCTGATTTGCAGGTATTTCTTCCCTCCTTGCCACAATTTCATCTAACAGGGTTATTCTTCAGATATATGTATCTGTCAGGCACGTCTTACAAAGAGCTGAAAATGTGTATATTTTGATGAATGGATGACTTCTGGGTTTCAACATTAAAGTTATAGCTTTTAAGCAGATGAGCCAGTGTTTAGAAAAATATCAGAGCCATTTTATTACTTTCATCTCTCATCCCTTTTCTCCCATCATCTACCAGCATTAATGCAAAGAGCTAGCCTTTGGAAGTAAGCAAAGTGTTAGGAGAGGTTGCATCAATTTCTAGGATGGTGAATATTTTCTCTTCAGCTCCTGATTTCTGCTTTTATTGATTCTACACAGATAGAAGTCCTTAATGTCTATAAATTCTATTTTACAACTTTCCTGCAGCTCCTACCTGCCAGTAGCATTTCATACATATACTACATTAGCCATTTTTCCTCCAAGTCCTAAAAGATTTTGAACTTCACCATTTATGCCAACTTTCTGTCTCTAATCACATCGCTGGAGATGAAGTGATGATAAAATAATGATTAGAAAATATTTCACTTTCTTCTTTTAATCTGACCTCAGTCTTTACAAACAGATCTTTTACACATTTTAATAAGTGGCATACCTAAGAATTAAGCCTGTTTTTCAGTATCCTAAACTAAAAGCTTTAAAAGTATTTTTCTTTCTCTTTCATGTTCGACACACACAGATATAACTTTGCTCTCATATATCCATCACAGCATAAACCTACCCCTCTAGCTTTGTAATAATGGGCCGCAAAGAAACGATTTTATCCCAGGCAATCTCACAGGGTCCCTATTTCTTTATGAATGAAAGCAGGCAGCTACGAGGCACTGCCCAGGAATATACATTTAGTGAACAATGGAGGAGGAACACAAAACCACAGGACCTGACAGGGCTTTTCTTATCTTGCCCCAAATTTGCTGCTCCTGTCAAGAAACGGAAGCAAAGAACAGAGGCGATTATATAAATAATTCAAGAGAAAGACCAGTGTTTTCCTTCATGAGTTGCAAAATCAGTTTCACCAATCTGAGTTATGTAGATGACAGTGTTTAAAGAAATTCACCTCACACATGTGTACAACCATATTATAAGCAATTAACTTTCACAACCTGCTCCTGAAAGGAGGGAACAGGCTCTTAGACATTTTGGGTTCACCAAGCTTTCTAATAACATCTCTCCTAGTAGAGACCTTGGAAGAAGTGAGTGACATTATGATTCATGGAAATGAAGACAAATGCAGAGAAAGAGTAACTAGATGAAAAGGGAGAAAGACAGGACATATAAAGTCCCTTGGAAATGAGGAATGACTTCTCTGGCTTCTAATAGGGTGGTATACCTCCTAGCTTTGTTTCCCAACAAGCCCAGAGTGTCAGAAGCACAGAGAAGAAATGCCGTTCCACTTGCCCAGCACCCAGTCTGGCGCAGCTCGCTGTTGTTGTGTTTTTAATACACTTCATATTTTAGAGGTGGCTTTATATTCAGCAAAATTGAGTGCACAGTACAGAGTCCGCATATGTCCCCTGCCTCCCCCACTATCAACATCCTCACATCAAGGTTGCTACGTTTGTTCCAATCGATGCCCCTACATTGTTACCTAAAGTTCATAGTTTACATCAGCATGAATGTACATCACTCCTGGTGTATATTCAGTGGGTTTGGACAAAAGTATAATGACATGTAGCCACAATTGTGGTATCATACAGAATAGGTTCACTGCCCTAAAAATCCTCTCTGCTCTGCCTGTTTATCTCTCACTAACAGCTCTGTATTTAAAGATAAGGTCAATGTCAAGAGGGACATCAGGACTTTAGTCATCACTTTTTTCATGCTTCCCTTTCTAAAGTACATATAGTCCCTTAGAAACTCTGGCTATTGGTAAATAAGCCCTCAGTTCTCTGTGTGCTTGTGTGTTAACATGTCAGTGAGCAAGTAGAAGAAAGACCTCTTGAGCCAGGAAGGAAGAAGCCAGGTATGGTGGCAAGCACATGGACTCTGCGGCCAGGGGAACCTGAATTCTTCTTCTGCCTTCTCTGCTTACTGCTCTGTGGCTGAAAGTCTTTAAGATCTCTGAAGAGTGACTGCATCTCAGAATCTCAGCTTCTTTATCTATACAATGGGATAATATCTATTATAGGGGTACCAGATACACTGAAATAAGATGGCTCTATAAAATGTATAGCACGTTATATCTCTCCTTTGCCTAGGAAATGGTTAAATAATTTAAGAAGAGAAAACTCTGGGGTGTGAATATCTTAAGGACAAAAATAGATGGACTCAAAGTGAAACTAATGAATGCCACTGGATTGGACTATCATGTCAAGATCTGTGCCTAAGCTAGAAAATGGAGATCTTAGCATAAATGGGCAAAGAAGGGTGTTATTCAGTGAATAAATTACCACTGGGCTCCGACTGCCTAACTGAAGATACTTCTCCACTTGGCTCGTTCGAATATAATTGTCCATTAGGCAGCATTTAACCATAATCATGTACTGCTCACAGTATTTCAGACCATTATGTATTTCAAAATGTGTATTCTTTCTTTGGAGTTAAAAGTGTCAGGTGTTGACACTTAAAACTGAAAAGGCGAGAGGAGGGCAGGCAGTGTGGAGTTTTATGCGTATCTGATAACTCTGGGTCTGAAATTTGCACCAGGGCTCATGCAATTTATGTCTCCCTTCAGTTCAACCTGGTGCCTTCAGCTGCACAGGGCCGCTGCGGTGGGCTAATTGTGCCTTGTTATTTCAGCAGGACTTAGGGGAGAGATGATTACTCAGTGTAGTTACGCAGTGACATCTCACTGCTTCTTGATCACACTCGCCTTTACAAAGCTCTCTGGCCAGCTGCCCAGGGACACTTTCTTCTCCACCCCTCACGACCCCTCAAACTCCCATACAATAGCTTCCAACTGTCTGCCTTTCAAAGGAGTGGACCCTTTGGTGGCCAGCACTACTATACTATTTGTTCTTACATTTGGGGGGAGCTCAAAAGGGCTGGAATTTTTTAGGATTATCCGTCTCACTCTGTTTACTTGCTCTTGGTCCAGATGTGCTTCAGGGAAACTTGGCTCAGTCTTCTCCTGTTTTTGATACTACCTGAGGATGAGTTAGTGACAAATGTGTTAGTTGCTTGGTTGTGTCCGACTCTTTGCGACCCGTGACTGTAGCCCACCAGGCTCCTCTGTCCATGGGATTCCCCAGGCAAGAATACTGCAGTGGATTGCCATGCTCTCCTCCAGATCTTTCTGACCCAGGGATCGAATCCGGTCTCCCGCATTGCAGGCAGATTCTTTACCGTTTAAACCATCAAAGAAGCCCGAATTAGTGACGACTACACACATTTTCTCCCTGCCCCCTTAAGAGGCTCCTCTTTAAAAGATGTGTCGCTCACAAAATGGTGACATTCGTTAGTTCTAGGTGGTGGACACACACCTGTTTATATCTATCTATATATTTTTTCCCCTCCTCTCTATGTGTTATAGAATAATTAAAATCAAAAAGTTGTGTGAAATAATTCCTAGTGTTTTGCATCTTTATGCCTCTGTTCCAGGGATCCTCAGATGGGGAGAGGTTGAAGGCAGCTACTAGGACTGAGAAAGGTCCTCTTTTAAAATTTATATTTAAAAAATTTAACTCATCCATTCATTTGTGGCTGCACTGGATCTTCGTTGCTTTGCACGGGCTTTCTCTTGTTGTGGTGAGCAGGGGCCACTCTTTGTTGCAGTGCTTGGGCTTCGTACCATGGTGGCTTCTCTTGTCGTGGAGCATGGGCTCTAGGACGCACGGGCTTCAGTAGCTGCAGCACGTGCGCTCAGTTGTTGCAGTTTGCTGGCTCAATAGTAGCGGCACACGGGCTTAATTGCTCCGAGGCATGTGGGATCTTCCCAGGTCAGGGATCGAACCTGTGTCTCCTGCATTGGCAGGTGGATTCTTATTCACTGAGCCACCAGGGAAGTCTGAGAAAGGTCTTTTTGAAAGCATGGCTTCTAATTTGTCTTTCAACCCAAGTATCAACACAACTTAAACTGCTAGAATCGGTCCTGTAGTTCTTTTTATGCAGGGAACAGGATTTCCCCTCCAAATGAGTCCTTTCCCAGCAGTGGATGGGCTGAACACCCAGGCACCAGGCAGCTAGCTCCCTTCCATCTGGCACGGTCATGTGAACACTTCAGCTGCCTTGCCTTTTTAATGAAGTGATTTTTAATGAAGCAAGCTGTGAATTTAATAGATACCTCAAAACAGCTTCCTTGTAACTAAGCTTTAAGTAACGAAGCGACTGCCAAATTAGCCACCAGAATCAAGAGGAAAATCCAAATCTGAACAACTGTAGGATTAAGCATCTCTAGACCTCAGTTATCAGGCAGGTCATCTCAACTACTGGACAACGGATGGGGAGGCTGGTGACAAGGAAGGCAAGGACGTGCTCGGCCAGCACTGAGGCATGCTGCAGGGCACAGTGCTTCTCACCAGTGTCTGTGCTAGCACTCTGTCTCTTATTGGTTCATTAACTGTGTGATTTTGAACCAGCCATTTCAGCTCACTCATAATGTGGGGACAATAGGAGGAGATCATTAAGTTCAGTCTGTATTACCTTGGGAGAAAGATGTTGGGAGAAAGAAATCACATACCATTAGCAAATTCTTTAAAAGGGTGGGGTTGTTATTCAGTTGCTAAGTCATGTCTGACTCTGCAACTCAATGGACGCAGCATGCCATGGCTTCCTGTCCCTCACCATCTCCCAGAGTTTGCCCAAGTTCATGGCCACTGAATTGGCGATGCTATCCAACCGTCTCATCCTCCGCCACTCTCTTCTTTTGCTCTCAATCTTTCTCAGCATCAGGATCTTTTCCAATGAGTTGGCTCTTCATATCAGGTGGCCAAAGTGTTGGAGCTTCAGCTTCAGCATCAGTCCTTCCAATGAGTACTCAGGGTTGATTTCCTTTAGGATTGACTGGTTTGATCTCCTTTCAGTCCAAGGTTCTCTCAAGAGTCTTCTCCAGCACCACAGTCTGAAAGCATCATTCCTCAGTGCTCAGCCTTCTTTATGGTCTAACTCTCACATCCATACATGACTACTGGAAAGACCATAGCTTTAACGGTATGGACCTTTGTCAGCAAAGTGATGTCTCTGCTTTTTAATACACTGTCTAGTGTTAGGTTTTAAAGGTAGGAGACAGCACGCAATTTTGAAAGCTCAAATGGAAAAAGCAGGCACGTGCTGGAGAGGGTGAAGAGGACTGGGTGAGTGTAAGCAAAAGGCAAGACCCTCGGGAACTAGACAGTGCATGCATGTCCAACCTGAAGGTATTCAGTTTTTTAAAAAAGAGTGTTAATTCAATAAAGCACACCTGTGTGCAAGAATGAGGCCACCCGTTGGCTAGTTCTGCTCTGTGTCACTGGTGAGAAGACTGGTGCATTCAGAGGAGTTCTCACTGAGGTGGTGGGCGGCCAGCTGGCCGTCTCATGGTTCTACAACAGCAGCTACAGCCGGGGTGTTAGGCCCCGCTAGGAAAAGTCACCAGCACAGATGTCACTCAGCGTGAGGGGCTTTTGTTGTGTTCTCTGAAAAACAGACACAAAAGCCCCTCACCGTGCCCCCTTTCTGTTATGTAACCTTTCCTTTGCTCTTGGCTTTGGGAGCCTCAACCTGGCCTGGAGCGGGTGGAAGAGCTGCCTCTGGGAGACGGGGCTGGAGAGGAGGGGCCTGATCAGCCCTGGGAAGCTGCTGTGCTTGGTGGACAGGAGGGAGGGAAGTAGGAGCTCCAGGTGGATTCAGGTAGATCCATTCACCATCCCACCGCTCAGACACTGCTTGTGGCTTTTCCTCGTCCCTCCAGAACAAAGGAGGAGAGCAAGGCCTGAGAGCAGTACCTAGGGCCTCCCTTGCTCCTTGCTGGGATTTTGACCTCCCATGAGTGAGTGTTAGTCACTCTGTGTCCGACTCTTTGTGATGCCACGGGCTGTAGCCCGCCAGGCTCCTCTGTCCATGGAATTCTCCAGTCAAGAATGCTGGAGTGGACTTCCATGGCCTTCTCCAGGGGATCAAACCTGGGTCTCCTGCATTGCAGGCAGATTCTTTACCATCTGAGCTGCCAAGGAGGCCCGCGGTAAACCCGTGTCTTCATCTACCACATGGGCAAGACCATCTTTTCCCCTGCAGACCATGCTGAAGACTTTGCTTGCCCAGAGCTTGCATTCCAAAAAGCTTGACAAAGGTCAGCTGGGCCTGGATCTTCCCAGTTGGCCTGACCCTCCCCACTCCCAGTCTCCCTCCTCTAACTCTGCTCAGCGTCTCCTGGCCAAACTCTGAAGCACACATTTTTTCCTCACTGGTTGCCGGTGGAACAGGGCTCATGCCACTTGCCTTCCCAAAAGCCTGACAGAGGACTGATGACTAGAAGGCAGGCGGAATTTGTCAGAATCATCCCATTTGTTGTGTGGCTCAAAGCAGTGGTGCTGGTTTGTATTATACAAGCCCTTGTCTAACTGTGTCTGTCTTGAACTGAAGGGCAAAGGGTCATTCTCTTTGATGTACAACCACGGGCTCCAAATATGATATGTGGTTTGCAGTTGGGAGGAAGATTCTTCATTTATCCATCTGGTTAATGAACAGAGGCTTTGTGACGGCCTATCACATGCTGTGATTACAGTCCAGCCACCTTACACTTGGGTTGTGCTTTGCTCACCGGCTAGAATGAAGAAGGGAGGTTGCCCACCTTCCTTTGAGGAAGTAGGGGGTCCTCATGCCCGGGAAACTTCCTCCATCAGTTTCTATCCTCTCTGGTGTCATTCCTTAATTATCCCAAGGCTACAGGGGTTTGCTGATGAAAACAAACACTCTGAAACCAAAAGTTCACGTTTTAACTTGGTTGTTGTCATTCAGTCGCTCAGTCATGTCTGACTCTGCGACCCCATGGACTGCAGCATGCCAGCACGTTTTAACCTGGAAGAATTCATATGTATACACTGCTATATTTTAAAACAGATAACCAATGAGGACCTACTGTATAGCGCAGGGAACTCTACTCAATACTCTGTAATAACCTACATGGAAAAAGAATTTGAAAAAGAATAGGCACATGTATATGTATCATTGAATCACTTTGCTGTGTCTCTGAAACTAACACAACATTGTTATTCAACTACACTCCAATATAAGATAAAGTAAAGCACAACCCAAACCCACTACAATGAAGTGAGCAGCATCCTTTCCTAAGCCTGATAGAAACGTAGTAGGAGGGTTTCAGTGAAGTCTCAAATCTACTAAATAGCCAAGCGCCAAGGTACAAAGCCATTTCTTCACAGCAGTTCAACTCTGCTCCCTTTTGTATAGCTGAAGATGACGTTGAATCCTAGGCACACTTTAAAACCATTTTCCTCCACTGACTTAAAAAATTATAAATGCAAAGTTTGAAAAAAAAGTCTTTAATCCTCATCTCCCAAGCTTTACATTCCATTATTCTGAGTAACTGATATGTGTGAAAACACTCTCAGTTTCAATTTAGCTCAACCTCAGACTCACTGGAAACAGCTTCTAAATTGTTCATACAATTCTTATCAATCAGTTGGGGTTCTGTAAAGGAAACAGGAATACAGAAACCTAATCACTCCTTCTGTGAAAAATCACCATGTTTTCCTGTTTGGAGACAGATCAGATCCTAGGAAGCCTTTCCTGCGGATTACACCATTTCCTGGCTGTTTCATTTTAATCTTGACATTACTGAGCTGATCTATTACTTCATGCGTTTCCCGGGCAAGGGCAGGTATTACTGATATACGTCTTAAGAAAGCCCATTGGCAGATATTCCCATCCTAGAAGGTGATGTTGCAAGCACGCTATCTGCACATAGTAAGCTGGATTTCCTTGGCAAACTGCTCAATCAGATATGCAATCATGGCAAAAGGTGGAAGTCAAGGCACTCATTTTTTGGAAAAAATTGTGCTATTTTTATTGGTTTGCTGTATTTTACCCTTATAAAAGAATGGTATTAGAGTTCATCTTACAGACAGAAATGAAGAAAACTGAAAATAAGTAGAGGAGAGACCATAAAACCAACCAGGCTAGTCATTCCGTGAATCCTTTTATGGTTAGTGGATGTCTATTTACCGCATTCTACCAGATCAATATTCTTAGGGCTAATTCATGACAAACTGCAACTGGGCACATTTTCCATCATCAACAAAAATATGTAGCCTTCCTGAGAGAAGTGCTGGCTGCATAGGTGTGAAATGTATGTGGGTTATATCTGTTTTCCTTTTTGCTATGGACAGTTTGAATGCTTTCCTTTCAAACTTTGCCCAAGTAGACACAGATCTTTTAGGAGATTTACACTAGCTGGACCTAGAGGAAATCCACCCGTAATTGATTAAACCCAACCAACTCTCTTGGGTTGAAACTAACTCGTTGTACTAGCTTACTTAGCCACCAAGAAAATATTTAGGGTATAAAACTGGCAATGAATTAAAAAGACTAAAAGAATTAGTCTCATCATGTAGGTAGGAAGGTAAGTATATACACACAGCAATTTACTAAAGTGCTGGGTTGGCCAAAAAGTTTATTTGAGTTTTCCTGTGAGAGCATATAGAAAAATCGGAATGGACTTTTTGGCCAACGCAATATAATTTACTCACCTTACAATGGACTCATTTTAAGTGTAGAATGTATTTTTTTTTGCACAAGAATTTGAGCCTTTTAGGGACCAAAGAGATCACAGAGAATCAGCAGTTCACCCTCCACACTGTAGCTCAGAGAAACAGGCATGTCACCCAGATGGTCAGTGGAAAGTGGAGAAGTGATGCCCAGTTTGGAGATGCTATTAATAATCAGTCTATTGGCCATTTTGAATAGAAACTAACTCTTTGCAAGGAAAGGGAAGAAAGACTTTTTGTAGCAGCCTGTGTAGAAGATAGCTTTGGGTTCCTGATCTGTTAAAAATGAACATCCAGCTGCTGGCTGAAGAAAGTGTAAGAAACAATAGGAGAGGAAGTATCTTCAGAATGGGATTGAGGAAGATGAAGGCTTATGGTGGGTGAAGAACTGAGAGTTTACTAAAGAATGGGAGTCTGAGGAGTTGAGCAATTCTGACTGATGTAATGTCTGGATGCCGACAAATAAAACTTATAAATGGCTTTTTAAATGGCTTCCTCTAGCAATGGGAGTTGTTACTATCACATTGATTTTGAAATGAAATGTTATGGAATTTTCTTGCTTTAATGAGAAGGCAGAACCAACTGGTAAATAAAGTAATGATTAAAGCAATTAAAGAGGGAAAATGATAAATAAAGTAACAATACTAATGCTTAAACCCAAACAGGCAGGTTTTGCTGATTTGCTGAAAAGATTCATTTTCATCTTGAAGTAAACATATTGAGAAGCAATGCTCACTGTGAATAAACCCACCCTTTGGTAAGAGGAGAAAAGTCAATTAGTAATGTCATTTGTTTAAAAATCTGCCTGCACCTGGTTCTCATTTGTCCTCCAGCTGAGAAACCAAAGACAACTTTTTATTGCTTGTGGTCAAACAGCAAGTTCATCTCGCCATCGGGTGATCAAACAGCCAGCCTCCCCCAGCTTGAGAAGGCCTGCCTTTCACTTTCAACTTGTTCAATCATCATTAACTCTGAAAAATGTCACATTCCATTTGTGCAATGAGAATTTCACCACTAGTGACCGTTTGGGTGAAGTTTTTGTAGGCGAGGCCCTAAATCTTGCAGAGCACCTCACACATTCTCAAGGTCTTTTGCCTTGTCTCCTTGTTTAATGACAGTGGTCTGAGATCCTGGAGTCCATCTACAGACTGACACCCGTGGCCCTGAAGAAATCTCTGTGTGAGGGTACACATGCCTCTCTGAGACTGCAAGGGTTCACTGCATGACCTGACACATGTGTATTATCTGACATGCAAGCACCCCCACTATTATGCATACACACACTGGGGTTTTTGCCAAGTAAAAGTCTTCTCTGCTGGGGAGAGATCAGTTTAAAAAAAAAAGACCACTGGATACAGCCCATTTCAAAGCAAGGTTTTCTTACTTTGGGAAGCCAGCTGCCCTGGAAAGCTGCAATATCAAGCTGGGGAGGTTCCACAAAGTTTCTGGAAAGTCGAAATAGGCTTCTTTTTAACTTTTGCCATTGGGCTTGAAAATCTTTGCCTCCTTTATTTATTATTTAATTATCTTTCCTCCTCTGCAGAGAAGTTCTGAAATGAAAATCCCAAGGAATGTGGTAGTGAGCTAAATCCTCATGGCACTCTACAAAAATGAATTTACGGAAGTGGATGTCAAGTAGCAAGACACCTAAATTAAGAGGTCACTTGATCTAGAATCTTAAAAAGGAGTATTGAGTTTATTGGGGAAAGTCAAATAAATTTTGTGCTGTTTGGCAAGGAGGTCACAGCTAAAACAGCCCCCAGTTATAGGTCCTGATTAGATTTTCAAACCTTAGTGCCAACATGCTAACATGAAGTTTTAAATAGCCTCCAAGAAGGGCTTCTTGATTTCTAGCTTTAGTTTAGTGTCAAAGTTCCACTGAGTCAGCTGAAATGAGGTTATCAGCCCAATTGGATTATAGGTACAATGTCTTGGCCCCTTCCAGCTAGCTCTGGTTCAAATGTATTAGAATATTTATTGTTGCCAATATGCAATTTCTGATTGACTGGCAGCTAGGGAGTAGGAGAGAAGGCAAAAATAATCTAATAACTTTTTTCCAATTTCTCCAGTTAATACAAAGACACTTGCTCCTTGGAAGGAAAACTGTGATGAGCCTAGACAGCATATTAAAAAGCAGAGATATAACTTTGCTGACAAAAGTCTGTGTAATCAAAGCTATAGTTTGCCCAGTAGTCATGTATGGATGTGAGAATTGGACCACAAAGAAGGCTGAGCACCAAAGAATTGATGCTTTTGAATTGTGGTGCTGAAGAAGACTCTTGAGAGTCCCTTGGACTACAAGATAAAACCAGTCAATCCTAGAAGAAATCAACCCTGAATATTCAGTGGAAGGACTGATGCTGAAGCTGAAGCTCCAATATCTTGGCTACCTGATGTGAAGAGGTAACTCAGTGGAAAAGACACTGATGTGGAGAAAGATTGAAGGTAAAAGAAGGAGGCAGCAGAGGATGAGATAGATAGCATCACTCACTCAACAGACATGAATTTGAGCAAACTCTGGACAGGGAAGCCTGGCATGCTGCAGTTCATGGGGTGGCAAAGAACCAGACACAATTTAGCAACTGAACAACAACAATACAAGACCAGACCCTGGGTCTAAAAGAATCACGTGGCTCCTAAAATAAGAAAGATAATATCCTGCCATTTAATGGCTGGGTTGCAGCATCACTTTTAAGAAAAGAGATATCAATACTAGGTTATTAGCTGAAAAAACCTTGTGTGTAATTTCCTAGGAGAGTTTTTTTTTAATTCAAACTCTTGCATATATACCTAATATTATAAGTGTTTTATAAATATTAATTCATTTACCCCTCATAGTAACTCCAAGAGGTGAAGTCCCTTACCTAAGGTGTAGAGCTAGTCAAACCCAAAAGTGTAGGACTGTGTGCATTATACTACACCCTATTCCAGTATTCTTGCCTGGAGAATCCTATGTACAAGGAGCCTGGCGGGTTACAGTCCACAGGGTCACAGAGAGTTGGGTACGACTGAAGCAACTGAGCATACAGGCAGTTTTACTTTTCTACGAAGATTTCTCAGACGAGGCAGCCCAAATGCCCATTTATCTGTTGCTTCAAGGTGAGCAATGGTGTGCAAAGGGAACAGTGTTTGATCTGTTTGCTCCACGTCACAGGGATGGAAAAATGGAGATCAAGTCTCTAAAATGTCCTCTATCTCCTCACACTGATTTCTTCTCTCTTATCTCTGCTTCATAGAGGTCGCCTTTCTGCCATTGGCTCCCGAGTGCTGACTCTGTGTCTCACGTCACACACACACACACACACACACACACACACACACACACACACACACGTGCGTGCGCGCACACACACATACACTATTACTCTTACAGCTATTACTATGCTTCAATGAAGCGGCACAGGGTCTGTGAGCTGGGCATAAAAGCAGACATCATTTGCTCATTAGAGCTAAGTTTTCAAGACGTGCCCCAATTACTGACCTCCACTAACGGCCTGGGTTTGCGCTCGACTGCAAACCTGAAGTGGCAGAGTTCACAGTAGCTGGTGTTTGAGGACGACAGCCAGTGTTCCAGGCAGCTCCGATGAATTGTCCCCAAGGTCCCTGTACATTCACACGGAGAGAGCAAGTCCTCTTGACTGCTGCCCTCGTGGCAGATCCTGCACATCGGCCGGTCATTGAAGGGACTGCAAGAGAAGGAGGGGCACCCGCTGGTCATGGGCTGGTAACCACCGCCACGCCGCGGTCCTCCGGCTCTGGGACCTTCGGACCTCCCCCGTGGCGGCTGCTCAGAACATACATCTGCTTTAAAACCCGAGATCTACGCTGGCATTTGGCAGTGGGGGCCAGGGTCCTTGGGTACCTACTTTTATCAAAACAGCGAACTAGGGGGTGGCTAATACCAGAGTAGGCGGACCCAGGGACATAGTGAGGGAAAAGGAGCAATGTGTTAATTTTGCCCTGGACGTCGATGTAGTTCAGGCCAAATGCCAATCGAAAAAGAAAAATCATCCTTTGCTAGCAAGAAATTGTTTGCAAACAGCACCGATTATAATTTCTAGACAAACTGAGTCTTCTGAACCAGGCTGGGACACTTGAATACCCAGAGGTTCTTTGCGTTTCTCTTTTTAGAGGGATGGGAGAGTGAGAGGAGGAGAACAGATGGGCAGCCGACCCTGAAGCCACCACGCAGAACTGCACTCTGAGCCGGACCATAGAGCTGGAGCTTTCCTATGTTGCGCTTCAGGCTGCTGAGGACACTCAGCTGAAAGCCGGTAAAGGTATGTCCTACCAAGGTGGCCTCAGTCCAGGGCTTGGCCTTTAACTTGGAAACATCACCCCTGGGGAGACACATGGTGTGGGTAGTAAGGCGGGCTCTGGAGTCGTGCCACTTGGGCTCAAACCCCAGCTCTGCTGCACATAAGCTGGCTCACTTTGGGCAAGTAATGTCATCTCTTTGGACCTTAGCTTCTTCATCTCTAAAATGGGCCCAAAGCAGGTTACCTTACTCATATGGTGACTGTGAGGATGAGAACGTGTAATCCAGGTTACAAGCCGAGATGAGGGACCAGCATGTAGTAAGTGCCTAGTTAATGCTCACTATTTTCACTTGCAGAAAAACTCAGGTCAGGGTGTCAAAGGCCAAGGGAAAGCTCCAAGTAAGACAGCCTCAGTTTCTCATTGGATACTGGAGAGCTATCTGCCTCTGATCAGTGTCTTCTTATATTGCTAGAGGTCCTTATAGGGTATTAGATTTTTAAATGTCATCATTGTATGTGCCAACCCAAGGGCCATCCTCTTTCCCCACCTTTCCCTACTTCTTCCTGTCCCCCAAAGCAGACAGTGACCCAGGCTTACGCTCACCTCCCTCTCTCTGGCTCCATCTTTGTGGAAACAGCCACAGAAACACTGCTTTTTCCCAAAGGCCTTTCTGGGAATGATCCTGGGACTGAGTGAAGGCTAAAAGGGGATTAAAAGAGGAAAGGATCTTCTTCCCACTTGCCAAAAGGAGCCCCCACATGCTCAGAGATGGGAAAACAATGTTTAAAAAGTTGACTTTTTTCTCTCGTTACTCCTGGCCTCCATCATTCACATTGAGCCAAATGCTTAGAAAATTGTATAAGTTGTGGTTTACACTATTATATGGTAGGAGAACATGTAAAACTGCCTGACACACGTGCGCGCGCACACACACACTGGCTCCCAGGTCTCAGTCGTTTCAGCTCTGCAGCCCGTGCTTCCTGATCAAATGAGGTGTTTGATGGCTCAAGGGTGGCGGGGGCACATGCAGACAGATAACTATCGGTCTCGGTTCACAGCTGAGCACTTACACTCACTGCCGCCTTGTATTCTGAGTTCTAACCGATTGTTACAAGTTTTCCCAGAGGTAGAAGAATATATATTGACCTTTTTTTCTTCCCTTTGTGAAACCCACACAGATTGACAGAAGAAGGCACGTGGATAATGTTTATAACATGTGTGGGTGGGTGAGTCCATGTCTGGAGGCCGCCACATGTGGGGCCAGGGGTTTGGGGGTGGCGCAGAGAGTGCTGTGGTGTCACCAGGGGTCCTGTTGCACATAGGGGTTGATGAGTCTATATCTGCACTGGAGGAGCTGGCTGAATTGCTCAGATCAAGGTAAGCAGTTGAGGTCTGAGTGACTGACCCGAAGTTTCAGGGTCAGACGTGTCAGCAGTGAAATCATAGGGCATGTCTCGTATTGAAATACATTTTACAGTCATAAGTCAGGTCCCACTTACTCATTCTGAAATAAATGGAGAAGCCGAGGAGCACTTAGTGGCCAGGCAGCCTGTGGCTCTCCACCTGCCAGTGGGCGGCAAGAGCACCAGCGGAGACCTCCAGGGACAAAGGGCTGCTCTGGGTAAACCATGTCTGGGCTGCTCAAAGCCTTCCGTCTGACTCTGGTTCATCACTCAGGGGAGAAGAGCTGCGGGGGGTTAATGATAGTACTTCACAGGGCAGCGTGTGTGTGTGTGAAGGATTGTGGAGGGGGGACGTGGAGGGCAAAGGAGGAGGCAGCAGAAGACGCCCCCAAATGGGGATATGCCCAAGGAGACCCCCAGGAGGCTGCGCTGAATAGGCCCCCATCATGGGATGCTGACTAGCCTGCACACCAGAACGTCACTTCAAAAGTTTTACCCGCGTATCCAATCATTTTGGCTCAGTCACCTGAAACCAGAGGCCTCCTTGGTTCCATCCTAACAAAGGGGGCTACCTTTGTTAGTACCTGAAATCGACAAGAAAGTAATTACCGTTGCAAGGTCAAAATAACAAATGTTAAGCAAGTGACCCTGCGCCTTGTGGGACCCTTCCCTGCCTGGCTCTCTGCAAGTGTGACTTTAAGCAGAAAACCCATGGCAGGTTCATATCAATGTATGCCAAAACCAACACAATAAAGTATAGAAAAAAAGAAAAAGAAAACTCTACAGTGTGAGTTTTAGCTTTTTACCCCATTGCTATAGAAATGGCAGTAACAGAATTTGTGTAGTTTTTTTTTCTCTCTCTCTCCCCAGGACCTCCTCTCACCTGACACAAAGACCCGAGCACTAATTACATTCCCTTCAGCATTTCACATCTGACAGAAAGCGCCCAGGATCAATTACAGATCCATTGATTTTAATGGTGGTACTACCTCTGGGTGGCAAGGGTCCGCACTACTGTTGACAGCAGCTGCCCGTCCTTGGCGGAAACTTGCATGACATACTGCGGCTGCCCATTCACCAGGCTGCCACAGTCCTCCACGGTCTTCACCACGGGCGCAGCGGAGCCGGTGCAGTCTGGCAGCACTTCGGGCAGGTGACTGCAGCGGCTGGTTGTCATGGTAACAGACAGCAATTACTCTGCTAATGGCTTCCACATTCATACAGGATTTCCATCTAAGAGAGATCAGAGAACAGTTTACTTGGGCAGGGTACTTAATAGAAAATGGAGAGTTATGGCCACCATCATCGTGTCGTGATTTAATTGAAATAACTGGTGGTACTTTATCTTGCAACCATTTACAAAGCACACGCACACACTCGGCGCACGAGAAACAGTGGATATGGTTACGAACAGGACAGTGAGCAGGCCAGTGTATGTAAACACCCGAGGATCAGAGAGGGGAAGGCAGGGTGGGCCCTGCAGCCAGATCTGAAGAGAGGAGAGGCAGTTCTCCCGCTCTGGGCCAGAGAAGCAATAAGTCTTGGTTGACACTCTCTCAGAGTTACTAGAACCATTATTAAAACCGTTTGCAACTGTTTTTTTCTTGGAAGCAATTTATTC
Organism: Antilocapra americana; assembly: GCA_007570785.1. NCBI lineage: Eukaryota > Metazoa > Chordata > Mammalia > Artiodactyla > Antilocapridae > Antilocapra > Antilocapra americana. The sequence goes on from ML661896.1 coordinate 22,516,342, forward strand.
TCTATGCAGCTTCATTCTGAGATGCTAAGATTAAAAAGAGAGAGAGTGAACAAAGGCAAAAAGAAAGGAGGAAAAGAAAAAAAACCCAAAACATGTGAATTTGGCCAACTAGCACCTTCCTGGGCAATATTTGCCAAACATGAATCACTCAATTAATGAACCACCTTTCTGACTTTTCCCATTTCTGTGTTCCATCACAAAATTATCTACTTAATGTGTCTTGAAAATTAGCTTCCTTTAGAAAGTTAACCTATTTTAGCCTGTCTTAAAAGTATTCATGAAATGATGAGTTTGATGAGCTTGTTATACTGATTTTCTTTTAAAGATTTTTTTTTTTTTGGATGTGGGCCATTTTTAAAGTCTTTGTTGAATTTGCTACAATATGTTTTGGTATTTTGGTGGTAAGACATGTGGGATCATAGCTCCCCCACCAGGGATTGAACCCATACCCCTTGCATTGGAAGGCAAAGTCTTAATCACTAGACCTTCAGGCAAGTCTCTCTCTATTTTTTTATGGACGTTACAATAAATACATTAGTACGAAGCTTTCAGTTCTTTTTGTGTACCACTTAAAATCTAGGGACACTGCCTTCTCAGAGGAGAACACATAGGTGAATGAGGTCTCTACCATCTGTTACGAATAATCTATTCCTAATAAGGACCTTACCTCGCTGACACATAGCCTGTCACACAGACTGCAAGAAATGATGTTCCCAATTTGTGCAGTGTAGGCTTGAACTTGACCTCAAGTTCAAAGCATTCAGACCCAGTGGAGTAAGGAACCCCACTGCATACAATAATAGATTTGCATGTGATGGGTAAGAAATAGAGGCCTTAAGAGAAACTCGCAGGAGGCATTTGTTATGTCTAGAGTTGAGAGGGCATAGTTTCACAGTTCATACACGCTTTCTCTGCTCAGCCGGCTCACCTCGAGCTTCTGAGCCTGGCAGAGCCTGGACTCAGTGGACAGTGGCAGGGCTGGTGGGCAAAGTTCCTGTCAGTTAGTAGTCTGGGTAGTCAAGTCCCTGAGTGTAAATAAATCTGCCTTCCAACCCTAAGAGGATTTTTGGAATTCCTCAAAGGGTTATTTTCTACTAGATATTTGTCTCTATCTATTACATTTTACTTGACTCCTACAGGTCTGGAAAATAGGGTTTGCCCAACTTCCAGAACAATGTCCATCCACTGGACATTCTCAGGAGGAGAATGCTGGGTTTTCAGATGAACTTGAGCTGACGCGGTCACTGCTGACAAGCACATATCCGCAGCCCTGACCAGAGGATGGGAATGGAATCCCCTCCTTCCTGCCGAGGAGTCTGGCTGGCCTCCCTTTCCTGTCCTCCTTGGCTGCCTCTAGTCCTCTCAGGGTCTGTGGTCTGGCCTCTCCCAGGAGCCCTTTGAAAACTGGCAGTGGGGCCTGGGCTGTGGATGTCAGCCGTGGTCTGAGGCCTGATGTGAGGCAGTGGCAGGGCTCCCGCTATCATGACCCTACGGCCTTCTCAACCCCGGGTACCGAGCATTCAAGAAACCCAATGAGCTGCTTAGCTAGTATAGTGTTGCTTGTTAAATAGGATTTGTCTCTTTTATTTTTTCTCACATTACAAAATCAAGAAATATATGTTACAGAAGGTACAGAAAAGCACAAAGAAAATAAAACTCACTCAAAATATCACCAATTGAATAACCACAGTAAACGTTTTGGGTGGATAGCTTTTTAAGTTTTGGCAGGATTGGCAGGGTGGAGCTGATTTGTAACTGGGGTCAGAGAGCTTTATCTTTTTTTTCCCCCCAAAGTTTTCAGACCACAGAACAAAAAGGATGTTCAAAGGTCGGCTTCGAAAACTATGTCTAACCCCTCTTCCCTTGGCCTGCCCTGATAAAACCCCATTGACATGATTTTAAATTCTCATAATGCCTGACAGTCACAAAGTGTAACTTCCTGGCACAGCTCTCTTGCTTTACAAGGCAGCCATAGATTAAGAGCCAGGGGTATGTTGGCAGGAAAAGCAGACACAGTGACCTTCTTGCCGCACGAAATCATGATGTCTGGGTGCGCTCTGAGAGTCTATTTTCGGGTTTTGCATAACTCCAACTCAGAGGACCAAGCACCCCTTCCCTCCACTCCATGGAGCTGCAAGGAGGAGGAGAAGGGATGCAGAGTGAGAAAAGGAGGCCAGGCCAGCCAGCACTGAGGCTGCCCTTAATGAGGGGACTGCCTCTCAGACACATGAGGTCCCCATGTTCATTCACTTATAAACTTAGATTAAGCCCTCACTGAGCGCTTCCCAGGTGGCACAGTTGGTAAAGAACCTGCCTGCCAATGCAGGAGATGCAAGAGACGAAGTTTGATCCCTTTGGTCTGGAAGATCCCCTGGAAAGGAAATGGTTACCCACTCCCGTGGAGAATCCCACAGACAGAGGAGCCTGGTGGGCTACAGTCCATGGTGTTACAAAGAGTCAGACACAACTGAGCGACTGAACACACACACACACACACACACACACACACACACACACACATAGAGGTAGTAGTTCTAAATGTATCACCTACATCTGCAATAAAATTGCCCTTAAAACAGTTCTGGAAGTAGAGTTTCCTTAGAAGTAAAATTTTACTTTTAGATGATATTCTTCATTTCACTTGCCTTCTCAAAGGCAACAGAGCTATTACCCACCATCTGATCGACTTATTTCATTCACAGAGAGCACCAGGCACTGAACTGGGCATAAAGGAAAAAGATTCCTCCTCTACTTTGCCTTCTCCTGCAAGCAAGCTCTTTCAGGCTCTTTCTCTCATGCTCTGCACCCAACTTAGCACCTGATTGAAATGATACTCGCGTCCAACACTCACTGAAGAACACACCAGCACGTCTGCTGATCACCATATACCAGAATAATCCTGACGTACTAAGTCCGGTGTGCCAGAGGTGAGTCCCCACGCTCCTCAAAGACTGTGTCTTGAATTGAAAATGCGGTGGGAGGGATTACATGGAGGATGGGCACCTTGACCTTGATGGGAAGGGCTGAGTGGGCGCCGGCCCCAGAAGAGGGTGTCTAATCAGGTGGAAGAAGAGAGAGGGGAGCATGTCTCCCCAGCCTCAGTCAAAAGAAGCCCTGAGGCTGAGATCAAGGCGTGGGGCAGGGGTGGTTCTCTCAGGCTGCGGGCACCAATTGGCATGCACATATTTGCACCCGGGGCAGTGACAAATGGCCCACTGCCTTGCCCTGTCTCTTCCAGAGCCACCTAGGAAAACAGCAGGCTGTTGCTGAGGATGCTAAAAATAGCCAAGCTGTGGGTCTGTAGCCTAGCACTGGTCTTCCACTGATTTTCCTGAAAAATTTCAAGTGCCATTTGATCGCCTTTTTTTGTTGTTGTTGTTGTTAAAATTAATACTGCTTGTAGGAAATTCCCCCAAGAATTCTGCTCTCTGGATTTCTCAGGACAAAACCACTAATACTGGGAGGGAGCAGTGTCCGTATAAATGCGAAACCTCAAATTACACTGATGGGAGTTCTTTGTTGGTGAGGTGTGACATCTTATATAATTCCTCAGGCTGAGAATAAAACACGATTTGGCCCTGGCCAAATTCTGCTGCACTCAGTGAGCGGACTGGGAATAGGTGTATGAGAGGGAGACAAATGAAAAAGGAAGGAGTGGCTACAGAAATGAGAGCCTGATTAGACCATTGTGAAGATAAAAAGGACTGTCTGTGAAACTGTGACCCCTTTAAAGGCTAGAGTACAATTTCATAAAAGCACGGACCTGACCAGGCTGCAGCTAATCATGGCTGAACAGGCTGCTGAAGGTAAGTGATTTCCATGGGAACAGGCTGGCATCAGGAGGATGCATTCAGAGGACGTGGGGGAAGGGCAGGGAAGCGAGCCGTGCTCACCTCTGCAGCCTTCGTGCCCCACAGCCCCTGAACCTCCACAAAGATCCTGGAGTTACAGGAATGGCTCTGTTCTTAGAAGCGGGACACCCAAGCCCGTGCCCTGGCTCATCACTCACCGGGGTAAGCCACACAATCTCTCAGACTTTGCTGAGATTTCTTGCATTTGAAATCAGAGTACTGATACTTCCTGAGCCACCTCTTCTGGTTATTTGTGAGGCCTAAAATAAGATGAGACGTGAATGTGCTCTGCAAGTTGGATGAGCCACGCACAGGGAGCTATGCGTGTGCACATTTTATTACCACATTAACCTTCTTTCTTGTTCTTTGTCTGGCCTGGGCAGCATCTTGTTGCTGTCTTCTATAACTGTCTTCCTCCATCGTGGTCAGTTTGTACCCACTGCACCCTTTAGATCATACTTGAGCTCTGACCTTGTACCACTCCGTCTTCTCCCAGTGGGGAGTACAAAGGGAATCTTCCTTGCAGCCAACTTCTCATTCTCCAGAGACCTGTCACCTCCATAGCTCCCTACATAGGTTACACTTCTCCGTGAAAATGTTTAGTAAAGATCCGTGATGAAAAACTGCTATTATGTTTGGTATTCATATCTGTTACAGTAGCTACCCTTGTCTTGGGCTTCCTAGGTGGCACTGGTGGTAAAGAACCTGTCTGTCAATGCAGGAGACTTAAGAGATACGGGTTCTATCCCTGGCTCGGGAAGATCCCCTGGAGGAGGGCATGGCAACCCACCCCAGTATTCTTGCCTGGAGAATCGCATGAGTAGAGGAGCCTGGTGGGCTATGGTCTATAGGGCCACAAAAAGTTGGACATGACTGAAGCAGAGTACATCATGAGAACTGCTGGACTGGAGGAAGCACAAGCTGGAATCAAGATTGCTGGGAGAAATATCAATAACCTCAGATATGCAGATGACACCACCCTCATGGCAGAAAGTGAAGAAGAACTAAAGAGCCTCTTGATGAAAGTGGAAGAGAAGAGTGAAAAAGCTGGCTTAAAGCTCAACATTCAGAAAACTAAGATCATGGCATCTGGTCCCATCACTTCATGGCAAATAGATGGGAAAACAGTGGAAACAGTGGCTGACTTTATATTTCTGGGTTCCAAAATCACTGCAGATGGTGATTGCAGCCATGAAATTAAAATACGCTTACTCTTTGGAAGGAAACTTATGACCAACCTAGACAGCATATTAAAAAGCAGAGACATTACTTTGTCAACAAAGGTCTGTCCAGTCAAGGCTATGGTTTTTCCAGTGGTCAAGTATGGATGTGAGAGTTGGAATACAAAGAAAGCTGACCACCAAAGAATTGATGCTTTTGAACTGTAGTATTGGAGAAGACTCTTGAGAGTCCCTTGGACTGCAAGGAGATCCAACCAGTCCATCCTAAAGGAGATCAGTCCTGGGTGTTCATTGGAAGGGCTGATGTTGAAGCTGAAACTCCAATACTTTGGCCGCCTGATGTGAAAAGCTGACTCATTGGAAAAGACCCTGATGCTGGGAAAGATTGAGGGCAGGAGGAAAAGGGAATGATAGAGGATGAGGTGGTTGGATGGCATCACCAACTCAATGGACATGGGTTTGGGTGGACTCTGGGAATTGGTGATGGACAGGGAGGCCTGGCATGTTGCGGTTCATGGGGTTGCAAAGAGTCGGCCATGACTGAGCGACTGAACTGAACTGAAGCAACTTAGAATGCATGCATACGTTTATCTTAGCTAATCTATTGCATAATAAATACACTGAAAAATAAAACAGAAGCTACTCCCAGATACTTTTTCAAGCCTGCTTCTATAAGAACTGTGTTTTCAGTGCCAAGTCAACTTGAATTTCTCAGATGTAAGATGAGAAAGTTATTTGGGGAAGGTACCTGGTACGTTGGCAAGTCTATTTGTGTATGAAAATTATCCACAGGATTTAAAGGTGTAAATGAGCATAATACTGTGTGAACCAGGCACCAACCTGGTTATGTGGGCTTCCTGGGCAGTGGGCTGAACAGGCCTAAGCTCAGAAGGTCATTTCAGAGCTAGCTTGGACCTCCAAATTCAACCCTAATGATAATTCCAGAGATTTTAAAAAATAGGTTCCTCAGGTCACAATACACCTGGAAGGGTCCTGTATCATCTCTGCAACCAGAGTTTCCAACAAAAGAACTCACTCATTTTTTCATCCATTCAAACAAGCATTTTTTGAGAGTTTGCTACGTATTCCTATGAAGTTTCTGGTGGTGCACAGTCTAACCATTTCAAGTCCTGTTTTTCATTTCCCAAAGAAAAGCACAGGTCACCAAACAGTCTGGAATGTTTCCCAGACTCTCCAGGGCTGCAGAGCCATGAGGCTCTGTATGACAGAGTGGGCTTTGTACATGAGTCCACTGTATGGCAAGGCTATATATTGTCACCCTGCTTATTTAACTTATATGCAGAGTACATCATGCGAAATGCTGGGCTGGATGAATCACTAGCTGGAATCAAGACTGCTGAGAGAAATATCAACAACTTCAGATATGCAGATGATACCACTCTAATGGCAAAAAGTGAAGAGGAACTAAAGAGTCTCTTAATGAGGGTGAAAGAGGGAGTGAAAAAGCTGGCTTAAAACTCAACATTCAAAAAACTAAGATCATGGCATCTAGTCTCATCACTTCATGGCAAATAGAAGGGGCAAAAATGGAAGTAGTGACAGATTTTATTTTCTTAGGCTCCAAAGCCATTGCAGATGGTGACTGCAGCCATGAAATTAAGACTCTTGCTCCTTGGAAGGAAAGCTATGACAAACATAGACAGCATATTAAAAAGCAGAGACATCACTTTGCCAACAAAGGTCTGTATAGTTAAAGCCATGGTTTTTCCAGTAGTTATGTATTGATGTGAGAGTTGGACCGTAAAGAAGGCTGAGTGCCAAAGAATTGATGATTTTGAATTGTGGTGCTAGAGAAGACTCTTGAGAGTCCCTTAGACAGCAAGAGATCCAACCAGTCAATCCTAGTGGGAATCAATTCTGAATATTCATTGGAAGGTCTGATGTTGAAGCTGAAGCTCCAATACTTTGGCCACCTAATGTGAAAAGCTGACTCACTGGGAAAGTCCCTGATGCTGGGGAAGACTTAAGGCAAAAGGAGAAGGGGGCAGCAGAGGACGAGATGGTTGGATGGCATCACTGACTCAACGGACATACATTTGAGCAAACTCCGAGATAACGAAGGACAAGGAAGCCTGGTGTGCTGCAGTCCATGGAGTTGCGAAAAGTTGGACATGACTGAGCAATAACAACAATACTATCATGTACTTGCTAATTCAGAGGACACTACTCCATGCCCTAAATTTGAGAAAATGAAAGTGCAGAACTATGGCGTGGCTAGATGGGTTTCTGCTCCCACAGAGCTGTGCATCGTTAATGCTGATCCAGGATTCAGAAACCTGACTTTAGTTGTACCTGAGCAAATCTGCTTCAAAAAGGGTCTCTAAAGTGTCCCTTGGCCTTCTTCGAGGAGGTGCATACTCATGGAGCACGTCCTCCTCTAATGAGGCCAAGGAATGGATGATACAAGTTGGCTGGTAATTGAAAGGGGAGAAAACAGCAATAATGACCTGTCTAGGAACTTTCCCCTCTGAGTTGAATTCTAAGAACAGTCTCTGAGAATAGGAACACTCTGATAGAATATTTCCCTGGGTTTTCAGGCATGTTATAACCAGGCAGTGCACTGCATGGCTGATGAATTGACTTAGAATCCTGAATGTTCAGAGAAAATGAAGGCAGGCAGGAAATCGCACACTGACCTTCCTTTCCAATGAAAATGGAGCAAATGACTAATTTCAAAACCATTAACATGTAAAAGCAGCATATTTCTTCTGAGAACAGGGCACAAAGGCTCTCCAAGGAGATGGCTGGGACATGATTACCAGCAACATTTAAGTTTTCAAAAACATGCCAAGGAGGCTATTCACTAAGAGCGTGTTAGCGGCAAAGTAGCTGCTTCATTAAACTTAAATAGCCACAGCAGGGCTGTGCTTACAGACCCAAGCTACCAAATTATACATTTCTTTTCTGGATGCTTCACTGACTTCATTATGTAGAGCGGAGAGTTTGTCATTCCAAATAAAGTGACCATCCAAGTCTTTATAAACATGCCCATCAGGTACTTGGTAAGTCTGCAGAGTGAAACACTAGGGGCCCAGTGAATTAAAAAAAAAAGAAAAGAAAAAAACCTTCTCTTTTTGTAGTTTCATTTTTCTCTGCTACGTGCTCACTGTCACACTTACAGAGCAGAGTAAGCAGGTGAAATGCCTGTTTCCAAGCATGAAGGAATGTTTGATTTGGGGGTTACGGCATTTTATTGAGAAATGTGTAAATACCAATGATGAACCCTGGGGAGAAAAAAGCCCAGACCAGCATAAGGCAAGCTGGCTCCAGAGAGAGTTACAACTTGTTCCCTGTGTCCTATTTGAAACTTACATCCAGAGTTATTTATCATTTCCCATCCATGTTATTAATTCTGATTCTTAGCCACGAAATGTATCAGACTAATTTTTCTTCCATTTAAAATGACTATATTTTATTTTCAGCCAGGTAAAATTCTCTAGTTCTGCTAAAGGCAAGTAACAATTATCATATTTATACATATTTTTCCCCTCAAGAAGTACTCAGGAAATTAATTCAGATTTTGGAGACTATCCCATTTTTTCATTTTAATTATACAGAGGAAAATGGCAATTAAAATCCCACAGCAACAACCCTGTGTGTTCAAAGACACAGCAACAGCTGAATCACACTTGTAAATAACAACTGGTCCTGTCCAGGAAGCCCTGCTGAGTTGGGGGAACCGAAGGGAAACAGGGCTGCCTGGTTGAGTTCTGGGGGCTGGTGAACCATTAGGGCATATCAGAAAAGTTTAAATGTCAAGTTTGAAAAACAGATGGGAGCAGGCAAAGCAGAATGAGATGTTCATGTGACGCCACTCAGAGATGAGCGATAAAAGTGTATGTTTCCAGTGACATTCCGTGTACCCTCTGCTAAATGGCTACCTGTTGAGCATAAGGAAGGTATGAAGGGGACGGCACACTGACCAGGATCTCTGAGGATACGGCAAGAAGCTGTTTCAGCTACATGTGAGGGCTGAAGATGCTCTGAGGACTGCAAGTTCTGGATTTGTGATTAGGTTCATACACATCTTCCACCAGCGTCCAACTGAATGCCCATCATTAAAGGAAGTTGATTTGGGGCTCATTCCAAGTCATGTCTCACTGTCCTCTGTACAAACAACTCCCTACTAGCTACACAGATGTGCTCCGTCTTGACCCCGGCCTCCTGCAGCCTGGAATCAAGAGGCTTATTTTAAACCCCAGTGTTCCCCAGGGCTTTCCTGGGCTGCATTTCACCAAGGCCATGGGGAGGTTGCCATCCTGCCCTCCCAGGAGGTAGGGTCCAAGCTCCGCATTCTGCCAGGCTTGGGGGCCCAGGTCTCCCTCCAGTGTTTGTTGGAGCCCCAGGAGATGTGTGGCTGGCTGACCTCCATTTATACACAAGGATTTCTGAACTTCCTCAGCTAGCCGAGGAATAGCAAGGCAAGGGCAAAGACCAACACTCTTTGGCTTTTGCTTTTTAGCTATGTCTTTGGCATTATGGGTAGGTGCCCCATCATATGCTTCATATTGCTGAAGTTCCCCAAACTCCACTGGTTCTTTCTCACATGGTCAGAGTCTCTAGGTATTTTGTGTTACCTTTGTACATCCTTGGCTTTGGATTCAGAGGAAGCTCTGGGGGACGTTGCAGGGGAGGGGATAGAGCCTTGGCTTTGGATCAAGGAGTCTCGGGTTTGAACTGCCACCCAGCACCCACGTGGCACGGAGCCTCAGCTTCCTTTCTGACACTGTGGACCTGGGGTAGGTAGGTATGTGCCTGGCCTGTGTAGTCATTTGATAACGGGCAGTGCTTAAGACTGCAATGTCTGGACCCAGAGATTGTAATACAGGGGGAAGTAAGTCAGAGAGAGAAGAAAAAATGCTGTATATTAACGCATATATGTGGAATCTGAAAACATTGTTATAGATTATCTTATTTACAGAGCAGAAACAGAGACACAGATGTAAATGACAAAGGCATGGATACCAAGGAGGGAAAGGGAAGGACAGGATGACTTGGGAGGTTGGAATTGACCTCAATATACACACTATTGACACTATGCATAAAATAGATAACTAATGAGGACATATTGTATTGCACAGGGAACTCTACTTAGTGCTCTGTGGTAACCTAAATGGAAAGATAATCCCCAAAGAGGGGATATATGTACGCTTATAGCTGATTCACTTTGTTGTAAGGAGAAACTAACACAACACTGTAAAACAACCATTCCAAAAATTAAGAAGACTGCAGGGCTGCAGGGTCATCTCACAACAGCCAAGGAGCAGGGTGAGGAAGAGAGAGGTCCCTTCCAGACCCTACCTCTAGTCCCCTTGCCTAGCCCACCTCTCTGCAGTCCTCCTCACTTCCCTCCCATTTTCCCAAGCGAATGTCACGTAGGGGCTGAAATACTTTGACAGTCTTATATGAACAGAGGTAAAAAAAATCACAGCAATGCTCCCTGGAATGACTCTGCTCTTGGACACCGCTACCCTCTCACTACACACACTCACATACACACACAAAAACCACAGTTTCTTTTCAGTGGTTCCCTAAGAGTGTCCAGTCTTTTAAACCATCAAGATATAAGCCAGCAAGAGAAAAAACTAACCCTTAGCCCAGGACCAAGTAATCTGAGCTGTCTTTATCACTTAATTTTTTCACAGTTGTATATCCTAGATTCTTGTGGACCATGAAATTGGTGGTAAATGGAGCCTCATTTGTGCTTGCTTCCTACTTACCTCAATGCGAAGCACTTCTGAACCCCTTCAAAGGGACCTCCACGGCCTTATGTTTTCTAAGAGGAGCACGTGCCCCCTCCTGCACTTGCCCCTCTGGCTCTCTGTCCCATCTTGCCATGCATCTTGACTTCGGTGGATGCACTGGTCCCTGCATCTTACACAGCCCCCACCTGTTGGAGCACCAGCTTCACCTGGACTTGTTCAGGGTGAGAACCAGCCCACTCTCTCCCTAAGCCTCCAGGAAAGCCGAGGCTTCACAGTCGGTGAGAAATGCCCCAGCACGTCAGCTTACACAGAGGGCTGTCTTCCCTTAGGTCCCTCAACCACTCGGAGGGAAGGACCTAAATCAAGCATCCGATCTGTTCGTTTGTTTGTATATTCGTCCTTGGAAAAGTAATGGGTGAGGTTCCTTAACCTCATCCCACCCGTTTGATAGAAACAAAAGCCACTTTTACACGGACACTGAATTATTACCCAAGATCACACAACCAAATATACAGAGGTTTACCTTAATGTTAAAATTTTCACCTGATGGTAGTTTTCCTTCAGGACAGATGAAAAAACTACACTGTTAATGGCAAGAGTGTGTTTTTCTATTTTCATAGCACTGTTCACTTTCCATTCTCTAAGTACTTAATAAATACAGTGGGTCTTTACTGCCTTCCAGGGTGAAAATAACAGTTATACCCCCGCGGAGCTCATTCATTTGCTTTATGGGCTAAAAAATCTCTAGTGTGTCACAAATTAACACAGTGTTCCTGAGGACTGTGTTTTACTCTTGAATCTCCAATTTCACTAATAAATGTGAAAAACACATGTAGCCACATAGGTCCTTAGAGACCCGGCACTGCAGATGCTGAAGAAAGCAAGTTATTCCAGCTAAGATCAGCATTCACTTTTACACCGGGGACTGTCTGTCTCCCAAATTCTCCTCCAATTGCTTGACATAAAGCGATGAAACTGGTTTCTAGTAACTACCTCCAAAATCTAACAAAACTTTTTTTTTTTAAAATAAAGGATATTAAAAAAAAAATTTTTTTTTGACCATTAGAGAATGATCTTTCTCTAATCACATCTCCAGTGGATCCCCACCACCTTCTGAGAGAGCTGTTACTCTTTTTAAAATATTTTTATCATGAAAAATTCCAAACAAATAGAATTCAGGAACCCACATATTTTCCAGCATCTCAGTCTGATAATTACTCAAGATTTTGCCACGCTCATTTCACCCTTACCTCCTTCCTTCTATCCCATTAAATTTTTAAGCAAATCTCAGACATTGTCGTTGTACCTCTACATACTTCAATATGAATTTCTAAAAACATGGACATATCTTACAGGACTGCAAAGCCATTATCATACCTAGCAAACTTAATAATTCCTTTGTATCATCTGTCATCCAAACGGTACTCAAATTTCTCCAACTAACTTGAAAAACCTTTTTTTCCAACTTTAAACATTTTGTTTTGTATTAGGGTATAGCTGAGCCTTCCCTGGTAGCTCAGTTGCTAAAGAACCTCAGCTTGCCTAGTGGCTCAGAGGGCAAAGCATCTGCCTGCAATGCAGGAGACCTGGGTTCAATCCCTGGGTCAGGAAGATCCTCTGGAGAAGGAAATGGCAACCCACTCCAGTACCCTTGCCCAGAAAATCCCATGGACGGAGGAGCCCAGTAGGCTACAGTCCATGTGGTTGCAAAGAGTCGGACACGACTCAGTGACTTCTTTCACTTTCCCTGGTAGCTCAGCTGCTAAAAAATCTGCCTGCAATGCAGGGAACCCCAATTTGATTCCTGGGTCAGGCAGAAGGAATAGCTATCCACTCCAGTATTCTTGGGCTTCCCTGGTGGCTCAGATGGTAAAGAATCCGCCTGCAGTGCGGGAGACCTGGGTTCGATCCCTGGTTTGGAAAGATCCCCTGGAGGAGGGTATGGCAACCCACTCCAGTATTCTTGCCTGGAGAATCCCCATGGACAGACGAGCCTGGCGGGCTACAGTCCATGGAGTCTCAAAGAGTTGGACACGACTGAGTGACTAAGCACAGCACAGGGTACAGCAGATTAACAATGCTGTGGTAGTTTCAAGGAACTCAGCCATACACATCCATACATCCACTCTCCCCCAAACCCCTCTCCCATCCAGGCTGGTACATAACATTGAGCAGAGTTCCATGTGCTATACAGTAGGTTATGGTTGCTTTTTTAAATGATCCAGACAAGGTACAACATCTGGATACATCTAAGTCCCTCTCACTTGAACACAGTCACTTCTCTTTTTTAATCTCCATGCTAAAGAAACTCATACAGGGCTCCACATGAGCCCATCTCAATAGCTACATACTTAATTTTTCTTGTAGTATCATTTAACTTGTTCTTCCATCCCTGTATTTTCTGGAAACTTACTGTCAACTCTTTTGCAACAATAACTCATTGGTGGCACTGTGTACTTATTTACTGCATCATTGCAGAAGGCTCCTAATATAATAATGGTCCATTTTTAGTGGCTTTAGGTAATGGCAGGGTGATTCCTCCATTGTGGAGTTCTTCATGATGTTTCTAATGGTCTAATGATTGCATCCATTGATGATTGGTGCTTGAATCAATGATTTCATTTGGGGTCTACAAAATTATGCTTTTTCAATTCTAACTTCCCTTCCACATTTAGTGGCTAGAATTCTCATGTGAAGAAGAACTTCCCTTCATCAGCCCTTTCAATCTGGTTATTTTGAAAAACAATTTGCACAGAAAAGGCATAATCATCTCTTCATTCCTTCCTTTGACTGCCAATTTTCAGAGTAAGGGACTGGTGCTTTATGTATATCCTATTACTAAGTTGTTTTTGCTGTTGTCTATAAGCTGGTAAAGAATCCACCTGCAGTGGAGACCTGGGTTCAATCCCTGGGTTGGGAAGATCCCCTGGGGAAGGGAAAGGCTACCCCCTCCAGTATTCTGTCCTAGAGAATTCCACGGACATGGGGTCACAAAGAGCTGGACACGATGAGTGACTTTCACTTTTCACTTACATATTATTCTTAAAGGTCCATCTGCCTTTACTAAAGTTAAAAAAAAAAAAAAATCAGACCACCGTCCTATAACTAACCCTCTGCTTGAATACAGAGATTTGGATTTGTAATTTACAAGGACACATATTAAGTCTGAGCACAAATCCCTGTCATCTTGTAGCTGTCTTCTGACAGGAAGGCCAGGCACTGTTTCCCTCGCCTGCTTTGGTATATGCCTCTCCTCTTTAGGTCTGATAAAGTCTTTCCCCAGGCCGGCCGAACACTCCCTGCAGACAGTGACAGTCTGCATTTACTGATCCCTTGGGGAAATGAGAACAAAATTGTGGCACAGATGACTTAGTGTCAACTTGCCCCTGTGGATTTCCACCATTGTAGTATTTACTAAACACATCAGAATGTGCCTCCAGTCTGGAAGCCATCAGCGGAACTACACCACTTCAGACTGAATAGCTGAGGCTATCAAGTCAAAACCACATTACTGGGCTTTGTCTATGATCAACCAGGAAACCTCCCCATCCCATAAAGCCTTCAGGTGCCATCTGGCATGGCCACACCCAGCTCTAGGCTGCAAAGGTGGTGCTTTAACACGCTGGGCAAGCTTCCACTGGGGAAGAAACTGCATGTGGGTGAACCCTGCACGTGTATTAGAAACAGCTCCTTCTCGTTTTCTCACTAATAAGGGCGAAAACACTTAGGCCCTTCATAGGTCTTCCTTAATGACGGCTGACAAGTGTCTCTGAGACTGACAGGAATCCAGGAGCTTTCCTTTTTGCTCTCCAGGAGCAGAGATATTTTCTGCCCATTATCGCCTTGTTTTACTGACAGGTATCTGTCAGTTAGGCATTAAAACAGAGTGATAATGGGAACATAATGGCTTTGTCCACACACTTCAAGAAGGAAGCACTCATGAAAAATGTGTATTTTGGGGAACCTAGAAACTCATGTGCCCATCTGCATTTCTATTACGTTGGAAATTGAGTGGAGGGTGACAGAGCAGTGAGAAGAGGAGTAACAGAGAAAAGGAGTCAGAAGGAATTTCTAAATGGCCCTGCAGACACCAGCAGGGACCGCTGCTCTGCCCAGGAGAGGGACTGGTCAGGAAATGCATCCCAAAGAGGATGAGCAGGATGAAAGCAGGGATTTTTTTGTTTTGTTTTGTTGTTTTCTGGCCTCACTGGAACTCTCTGAGAGCTGCTGAACCAGGGAACGGGCAGTAAACAGCTTCCACGGCTCTGTAAAATGGAGGATGTTCACACATTCTGAAGTAGCATGAATACTGTCTTTTGAAACGGAGGTGCAAAGGGAACTGCACACTTTAAATAAACTAATAAAAGCAATTCAATTCCTACTGAGAATCTTTCTAGTAAATAGTTCTCTGTCAGAAAGTAATACCATTACTCAGTTATTTGAATCTCCAGCCATATGTTCGGGTCCAGACTTTCTGGCTAATGCAAATAAAAACATATCCTACACACACACATCCTACCCCCACGCCCTGTATAATGCCGTCTTTTTTTCAATCCAATGAAACTTTAATTCATTCAATTAATGATCATAATAGAATGCCATGTTTATGCTAACTATTCACTGTAAAATCTTACCATCCTGGATTGAGCCATGGAACCTAGAGACCACTCGAGTATAATTCCCACTGTAAAGTTCTAAGATGGGCGTGGGTAGGAGGAAAATAGATGCCAATGTGTCCAGCGGCGGCAGTCAACCTGACTAGCAGAGAAGCCAGAAATCACTAGCCTCACCAGTGAAGTAATGTTACAATTTTCTTTTTTAAAAGCAAAGTGGGGGAAGGTTATTTTCTGCAACGATTCAACATGTTTGCCACAGAACTAGACACCTTTGGTTTGAATGCCGGAGTTTCCATCTATCAGTTCTGTCTTCCCAAATAGTGGAAATAAAATTCTGCCCATCTCATATTTGAGGATTCAGTGCCATGATGTACGTAAAGTGCCAAACACAGAGCTTGGCACAGAGCAAACACTGCTGCCTGCTATATTGTGCCAGGGCCACAGCAACTTCAGAGGTCCCTAGGGCAATCTATGTTATTCGATATTTCTGCCCAAGCCAACAGACATTTATCACCATGTGTGTGCTTAATCGCTCCATTGTGTCTGACTCTGCGATGCTATGGACTGTAGCCCACCAGGCCACTCTGTTCATGGGATTTCCCAAACAAGAATTCTGGAGTGGGTTGCCATTTCCTTCTCCAATTTATCACAATACTGATACTAATATGGGAAGCAGTGCAGTACTGAGAGGCAAAATGGAGAAGCAGGAAAAAAAACCCATGAGCTTAGGAATCAAGCACCTGGCTTTAAATACTGGCTCCTGCCACCGGTTCCCAGGGTTCAACCTTGGATACGATGTTTCTCTTCAGGTCAAGTCGCCCATCTTTGAAAAGGCAGAGAGGGTGGCTGACTTTCCTACAGACTCATTGTGTCGTTAGCCCACAGGGTATGTACAATGCCTTTCCCAGGGAGAGCCCACTCAGTAGTATCTCCCAGAATTATTAGAATAATACATAAGGCTCTGGAGAGGGACAGAGGTGGGCCTGATGAATCCTGCAGTAGATGCTGTGATACTGGAATGGACATGCCAGAACTTGCCAGGGGACCTTCAGGGTGGGGCTGAACACACATCCCCGGGCACATCAGAAGTCTAAAGAAGTTAAGTGGTACTGGAAAGTGAAGTGTGCAGAGCCTCTTATCTTAAAACACTGCATCAATATAACACAGAATATAAGACTGTCTCCCTTCGTGTGGCGGGCACGTACAAGGCTTTGGGGACCCAGGTGGGCCACTATAGCTCTTGGAACTTTCCCTTTATCCTTCCTGGTGTACTAAAGAGCCAGGTACCATTTTGGCCCTAGACTGATATAGCCACTCTAAAGTATTCAGCATGGCTACAGAGAAATGAATGGTCCCATTCTTTTCTGGGGAGGATGTGTCTTTGCACTTTCCTAACAACAAAGAGAGAATCAAATTGAGTTTGTAATTCCACTTCCATCTGTTGACGTCAACATTCCCAGAACGGGGCGTGGTCTTTATCTTGTTTACACAGTATTCAGCACAAGGCATGCTCAGATGTTTACTAGGTATATTAGGAAGAAAGGGATGTTCTTTTTAATAAAACAGGGATATGTGGATGGAGAAATTTACAACTTTTTGGATTTTTAGGTCATAAGGATCTGCACACTTGAGAGAGGTTAGAATATACTGCCTCATGGTTTTTATTAAGTTCTACTTTCAAGGTGACATAAAAAATGTGTCTTGTCTGCTAGGGAAAAAAATGCAACGAAAGCTAATCCATGATGACAGTGTGTATGGATGCAAAATGAGGCATGTTGATTTCTCCAGCTTGATCTGTTCATAAATTGGACTCATTCCTTAGATTTACAAACGATGATCACTATGGTAAATTCAATAACAAAATTTTCTGCTCTAAACATGGCATTCTCTTCAGTAACTTTTTAGAGCCCTTAAGTGGTTCTGATGTACATAAAGGTAAAAGCTGGGGGAATTAAAAATTACACAAATAATGAAGATGAGTTCCTAGGTGAATTACCCATTACTGTGGAGGCTTTTGGATATTTTCATTATAAAGAGTAAAAAGGCCATTTAAAGATACTTGTGTATCTACAAATGATTGTAAAGTCATTCTCTTTATTTCTTTCCAACTCTCATAAGCCTCTTTTATTAGTTCCAAGGAATAAAGCTCCAATCTGCTTCAGTAAACTGCATTATTTTTTAAACTACAAAACATACGCGGTTTCTTTACATGAGCAATCTTCTTTAATGGCAATGCGGTCATTGGGAAGACTGAATTAAAAGGTATGTTTTACAGATCTTCCCGCTGCCTTCTAGCCTCTCTCTACGTCCCTTTTTAAAAAAATGTTATTAAAACCCACTTCTTTTTCACAAGTATCTGGCATATAATATTTTCTGACTCATTCAATGAATAAGTAAATTCACTATCTTTATATCAAATTCTGGATCGAGATACCTCTTATTTCTAAATTAAGGCTGATACCTTTTATTTAGAAATATAATACCCTCTATCTCATTTAATCTCCAAGCAGTCTAGCATTTCCCTCTATTACTTGACAGTTACCTATATATATATATTTTTTCTTGAATTTCGGATAATCCTTATCTTCATTACCAAACTTGAAATCTACAGGCTGTTTAGAAAAAGTAACCTGCAGACCATGAATTTGAACTCTTAACCTGGAAATGACTTGCAAGCATCTCTAAAATGAAGAATTTCTAATTCCCTTCCCCACTTGCCCCAGGCAGGTACTATGAAGTTGGCATGGAGGATACTGTTGAGAAATAAGTATCCTTAAAGAGGGAATGTAGTGGAGAAAGGACTGAATGGTAAATAAAGGTCTGTAATACGTAGAGGAAAAGCAATCTCTATTTCCCTGTCAATGCAGGACACTTTGAAAGTGCAGAAAAGGGGGATCCCAGGTCCACGATCCCATCCTGTTTATGCAGGCTTGATTTGCTGTGTGAGGCAGAAGCATGGTGCAAGCTGCATGCTTTTGGCATCCCGATTTGGAACTCGAGGGTACATTTTCCCAGTGGGGATAAAATGGCTAGCTAGAGTTGAAATGTTACCCTTACTTCCATACTCAGAAACACTTAGGTGACTGGCCATCACACCATCAGGTCTCTTTTTGTCACCGCACACCATGTTCACAAGTTAAGGGAGGCCTGCCCATTCTGTTTCTGAATGATGTGAAGTAGCAAAATCACCAGAAAAAGCTACTGTCCTAAAGAAAAAAAAAATGTTGCTATTTTATAAGTCACCTGAGGCGTGATGGTTAATTTTATGTTTCAACTTCACTGGGCCACAGGATGTCCAGACATTTGGTCAAATATTCTAGGTATTTCTCTGAAGGTATTTTGGGATGCATTTAACATTTAAATTGATAGACAAGCAGATTGTCTTTCCTAATTTGGGTGGGCCTCATCCAATCAGTGGAAGATCTGAATAAAACTAAGGGTTGACTCTGCCATGAATAAGAGGGAATTCTACTACCTATTTTTTTTTCTTTATTGTTTTTGCCATACAATGTCATGATATCACCATGGGTTTACATATGCTCCCCCTCCAGAACCCCCCTCCCTCCTCCCTCCCCCCCGGGAAATCTCGCTGCACCAGCCCCGAGCATCAATCCTGGGCTGG